>CM037867.1:22265376-22775376 GCA_021292105.1 Anadara kagoshimensis | reverse complement strand
GCAATATCCCGTGTACGCTGTACCCAAGTGATATTAAAAGGTTATAAAAATGACATGACTACTGAAAGGAATATTAAACCAGACCATCATTGATGCAAAAGCCGAGTTGACAATCATAAGTTTAAAAAAAACCCCATTTGCATGGCTACTGAAGACACATTTAAATATTGCCATGACATCTGAAATTAATATCCAATCAACCGCATGTCAACTAACATGAATATTAAACTAGAAAAACTGTGAGCCACGAGCTCACAAAAAATACCCCCCCGCTCCCCCACATTGAACAGATCAAATTTTTAAATAGGATGTGCACATCTATATTATATCACAAAGATTGTGTGAAAGTTTCTTGAAAATCCATTGAAGGGTTTAGGAGGAGTTGCGGATAAGAGATAGGTACCCTAAGGTGTAACGGAAGGACGGACAGACACACGGACGGACACCCCTATCACTATATACCCCCCACTTTTTAAGCGGGGGTAAAACAAGAACATTATTGATGACCGTTGGCGAACAGACACACTCTCTCACCATAGGATCTTTTTCGAGTGGGATTTGAGCCTAGGCGTTGAGATGCACTGTGATCCGTAAGTGCATACTTTAGAGCACTCGACCACCGATGTCCTTTATAATCAAGTTTAGCCACTAACACCTGTTTTAGTTTACCGGAACTTGATATACTAGTAATTAAACTAATCGTATTCAGTGGTGTGGTTAAAATACTGCTGGAATCCATACTATTTAAATTTAATCAACCCGTTCTTTTTCCGGTGTCCATTATCACGACAGGCGTGGCACGTAAAAAAACCCTCCCTGCACTTTCCCCTGAGCGCACTGCTAATGTAAAAGTTTCTTCAACGTCGCCTATAACTGGTAAAGAAAAATTCTTGACTTGGATGTTTAATTCTATTCTCTCTCTCTCTCTCTCTCTGGTAGCAAAGTTTGTAGAGTAATCGCTCCGTAAGTGGAAGGTTGTGGGTTGGGTTTGAACAAGACCGATCTGATCATAGACTTGAAAGGGGTTAATGACTGTCAAGCACTCGGCATTACGAAATAAAAGTCGCCGTTCCTTCGGATGGGAACTTAAAATTAACCCCCGTGTCACGATAGGCGTGGAACGATAAAAAAATATTTGTTGTATAATGCCATCAGCCCAACGTAGATGCAAATTTTCTGCACCATCGCCTACAGCTGGCGACGTCTCAATATAAGTGAAATATTCTTGACTGTGACGTTAAACACCATTACTCAACTCAACACTCTCTCTTTTCCTCCCTCTCTCTCGTTTCCTGTAAGTCTGTCATCTTAAATCAAAAGTAATTTATCTTCTGATCTTGTGATGAAATTTGAAGGATTAATGAATAGTTATCTTTGATTAAATCAACCCCCTTTCTTTACGACCTTAGGCATGGAATCAATTTAATTTCCAGCGTAATCAATGCGTCATGTATGCATCATGAACAAAATTAAATTCCAATTGCATTTATTTTTTCAAATTTTGCTTTAAATTAGAATCACGAGTTTGTTTTGTAATTTAAGTGGGAATGTGTCATCGTTTTATGTTTTGTCATCCACAAAGAAAAGGTTAAAATCAATCAAGTTAACGTTTATTTTATATAGTCATTTGTCGCTAAGGTTTATTAGTTTTATTTTTTAAATTCAACCTAAACCCCATTAAATAAATGTGCACTGTATTTCGAATGTGAAGTACAGACCTTTCGAAAGTTTAACATTGAGCTAACAAAAAGAGTACGAGTAGAAAAACTGCCGAGAGACAGTAAGCACCTGCTGAAGAGTTGTCAAGGGATTGACTGATCATGAGACAAGCTCTCGAATTGGCAATAATTTGTTAATCAATTGTTAAACTTTCAATAGGCCTGTACTGTGAAAGAATATTACACTTGTATAGCAGAGAAAACTAAACGTTGTACACGTAAAGTCATTTATGTTTTGATTTATTGATTCTTTTGTTTTTGGATTTATTTTGTGAATATAAAAGTTTAAGCTTTCTCTGGAGTAAAGAACTATGACAGATTGTTTCCATAGATTTGTTCGTCACTAGCGTTCATGTACGTTATCACGACGCTATATCAAACTTCCGGTGCATCTGAGCTCCAATTATTAATAATAATTATTTTTAAGGTTGACTTAGCTGAAAAACAAGTGTACCTTATCCAGATCATGCTGAATCACAGGAGCCCAAGATTTATTTATTTAGTAGTTCCAGATGGCGATCTTTGTTTTCTCTGTAGAGGCGCACTTTATTCATTCTACATGCACCCATATTAAGTAACCAGTTGCTGACCTTAACTTGGTTCTCTCTTTCAGAGGATTTCACGTATCAACTAAGCAGATGCTGATCTTAGTGTGATTCTTCCTCTCAAAAGCACACTTTATTCATTCTACAATCATCGTTTTCTTCATTTTTTTTCAAAATTATTGACGAGAATACAATTAAGGTACAAATTTGAGGATATGCTAGTATAGCCGTCTTGTTCATTTCACGTATCCACTAAACAGACAGTGATCTTAGTGCGATTCTTCGTTTCAGAAACACAATTTATTCATTTTACGATCTTCTTCCTCTCTTTCATGGCAGTACAAACCCGTCGGAAGTTTAACACTAAACTACCGAATCGGCGGCTCAATTCGGCCCTTCTTTAGCTATCTCTCGGCAGCGTTTCAGCCACTAGCTGTCCATATCTCGGCCATGACGCTGCAGTCTAGAATAAACTCCTTTTCGCAAGCACAGTTTTAAACTTTCGACAGGCCTGTACTGTAACTGTCTTTTTCAGTGCATCTTAGCTGATTGCTGATTTATACAATACAGACCTGCCCAAAGTATTTAAACCAAGTTTACAAGTAAGTGGCGATTCGGCAATTCATCTCGCTCCTCGGTAGCTATATCTCGACCGTTTTTGACAGGTGCTATAAACCTGTTAGCTACCTTTAATCTGTAGACTTGCTATCTATACTTTGGCCGTCGCTTGATAGCCGAACTTTTCGACATTTTCGACATCTGTACTATATGTGCGTTATAAACATCCTATTAATGATCGCAGTGTTAGACAAACCGAGTCAACCCCCCGACAATTCAATTAATTCATTCTATTAGAATGATTACTGTATTTTCTCTTCACAGTACTGTTAAATAAGCTGGGAAGTCATTAATTGGACGAGATTTATGCTTCTTTTATCACAAATTTACATATGGAAGCTTAAAATGGCCACCATTTGTCAAGTACGAATCCGTGCTTTAATGCAGATTTCTGAGGTACAGTACAGACCTATCGAAGGTTTAACACTAAGATATCGATAACGAATAAGTGTCGAATCGTGAGTTCCTAAACTCGATCCCTAAGCTAAATCTCGACAGCTTTTTGGCAGCTGCAATCTATTTGTCTACTAGCTATCCATATCACGGACATCGCTCGGCAGCCGAGTTTAGGGTTCTTTTCGTTTCCTCAGTGTTAAACTTTCGACAGGTCTGTAGCTGTAGCTTAAATGGCCATCAGCCGCTAAGTGCGGATAATGTAGATTTCTTCGACTGTTGAGAACAAATTGGTACTTTTCTCATTAACACAGCTTTCATTCACAATATGGACAATTGAAATAGACATAGCCAAAGATATCGGTCATCAACACTTCAAACATCCGACAGATTCGTACATTTTAAGAAAACTTGTTATTATACAGCCAAACTTGCCACCTGTATTTTAGGGTCACCTGGCCCCGGTTTCACAATCATACCTTAGCTAAAATTTTCCTTAACTTAAATCTTGCAAATTTCCATATCTTTATAATTTTGTTAATTTTAAAGATATTGAGGAATTTAAGGTGTCATTTTAAGATCACTTCTAGATTAAAACATTTGCAATTAGATTTGACAAAAATATTCATCAATAGTTTCAAAAAGAGATGACAAAAATTTGCTAAATTTAAGTTAAGGAAAACCTTAGCTAAGAAATGATTGTGAAACCGGGACCTGCTCCTAAAGGTAATTAAAATTATCTAAATTGTTCTATATCCATGCTGTTTGACCTGTATACAAAGGTCACCTGCTCATAAAGAACGCTTTTGTAGCTTTCCTTGGATCGCCCTTATAGTCGGGTTTGGCTGTACATGTATATACTTTAATCATGATAATGTGATGTATCCGTGACTATCGTTTGTGTTATTGCCACATGATTCGTAAGAGTTCTTCCCCTTTAAATGTCCTGAGATCACAGGTATGCATGGATGTAAGGACTTTGACCGATCTTGCTTTCTTAGAATAAATAAATTAAATAATGAATAAATAAACAAATATAAATAAACAAATATAAATAAATAAATTAATACATAAATAAATAAATAAATAAATAAATAAATATAAATAAACAAATATAAATAAATAAATTAATACATAAATAAATAAATAAATAAATAAATAACCCATTCTTTCTTATTGAAAACAAATTAGTATGTAGGATATAGTAACCGTAACTCTCATGGACCTCCTTACTTTTCCTAAATTGTGTTGCACCTAAAAGTATTTATTTAATGTGATCATTGTATCGGTGTGTATAATCAAATGTATATAAATGCTATTTATTGGTTTATGTCTGTCAGAGGTGTAGGGAATATGAACATCTAATGAAACAAAAAATTCGAAATTCGTCAAGATGTTGTTCTGAGGTAATCGCAATATTGTCAAACCTGCCCATGAAGTCCACTAAAGGGAAATAGCAAAAGCGGTCTTTATGAGCGGGTGGCCTTTGTATATAGGTTCAAATCACATGAACATAGATCAATTAAGATAAAATTTTACTGGCCTTTAAGAGCAGGTGACCATTATAATTATAGTTGTAGTCTTTTAGGCAGGTTTGACTGAAAATGGATTGCCAAACCAATGTTCAGGAAAATATTGGTAAGTGCAGGATTTGAATTTTTACAAAAAAGGCACAATACTATCAAAATGTGTATTATCACTTAGCTTTACTTTTTTTTAGTTCACAACCCTGGCTGGGTATTGCTCAAGCTTTGAAAATGGGTAGTGACTGTTCTTTCGCCAAGCACTCGACATTACAACATGGAAGTAGTCACGTTTCTTTCGGATATGGACTTAAAATAAACAAGTTCGCGTGTCACAGTAGGCATGGGACGATAAAGAACACTGCTGTATAATGCCATCAGCGCAACGCACAGGCTTAATTTCCACTCATTCGTCTATAGCTGGCGACGTCTCGATATAAGTGAACTATTCTTGACTGGGGCGTTAAACACCGTTACTCAACTCAACTACGGTTCACAGGTATAGAAAAACAATTTGTGGTATGATTTGAAATTCCATTAAAGTCCTCGAGCCTCTAATTTAAAATGCGAAGCCGCGGTGGCCAAATGGCTAAGACGTCAGTCTACAAATCAGAGTCTCTCATCGTTGGGAGTTTGAATCCCGTGCAGACCACATGTGAGAAAGCGAATTTCCCTTGTCGTGATTAGCTTGTCTGCAGAGTATTGACTCTGTGAGCTAGCACCTTAATGTCGCTAAATGCGCGTTGGTTCAAGGCAGATCATAAAACACACTCGCACTTCACATACACACACGAACTTGGTCATAGAATAATCCATAGAAAATAAAATAGTTCTAATCGCGAATAGCTGAAAAAATTTTCACACGACGTCGAGCAACATTCAACAACACATCTAATTTAAAATGCTTTGTACAGTGTCCAGCCATATAAATACATTTTACACACGTAAGCCAGAAAAGACAAACATATATAGGACTTCTGGTTATTAATGTCATATACCATTTTTAATGTATTTTATGATTAAATTAAAAAAAATGGTATATGACATTAAAATCCAAACTTCGTTATCTTAATCATATTAAAAAGGCATTGATTGGTGATTAACGTACCAGTCAAGAATATTTCACTTATATCAAGACGTCGCCAGCTATAAGTGATAGCAAGGTAATTTTGATGTACTGCCTGAGTTAAAAAATGTCGAGGTCGAATTCGTTGAAGTTGCAAACCTTGAAGCCAAATTAGAATTGGAAGTGTCCAGTGAACATTAACGATTTCCATAAAGTATACTTTAACTTCCAGGTGACAAGCAATCTGAATTTAAGGAGCAACCCATTGACTATTTAACCCAGTAATATCATAAAACCATTTACTAACCCTTTTCACTTTAATCGAGGCGGTATCATAGGGCAAACCGGAGTAACCAGGGAAAACCATCGACAAGCGAACTGACAAACTTGGTGGTAAAAATTCAACTACCGGGTTTATTAGGTTAATTATGTCCCTTAAAAGCTAAAATAATTCAATAACCAAGGTTATATGGTACAGACGTGTCGAAAATTTAACACTTGGCGAAAAGGAGTCGAAAGTTCGGCTCTCAAGTGGTTAAGTCATGGAGAAATGCTGCCAAAAGATATATGGCAGTTATTGAAAAAGTGTCGAGATAAAGCTTACGAGATAATGCGATGATATAGCACTAATTCGTTAGCTTAGTGTTAAACTTTCGTCATGCCTGTACTGTACGTGCTGTGTTACTACTGGTAATCAATCTTGGAGATGTGGTTCAATATTCTAATTTTAAACATGATGGAAATATAACCTGTAAATAAACACCTGTTGTCACTACCCCGGGGTCCTTGCCTACTCCGATCAAATCCATCATGGATTAAGTTACCCCAAGCAAACGAGCTTGTTGTCAGGAAAAAATGTCTATCCTGTGCAGATTTACAATAAAGGCCTGTCGAAAGTTTAACACTAAGCTAACGAATAAGTGCCGAATTTGTAGCTCATGAATATGGATTCATTATTAGCTATATCTGGGTAGTTGTTATCTATCTCTTGGAAGTTGTTTGGCACTTTATTAGCAAAATCTAGGCAGCTGCTATCTATCTCTCGGAAGTTATCCGCCCAATTCAGATCTCGATCACTTGGTATTTGAGGAGCATTGACTCCTTACGTTAGTGTTAACCTTTCGACAGGTCTATACAATAGATACAACAGTCAATCAGTACCCACAGCTGTTAACATAACTGCACTCAAAATTTTGTAGTCTTGATTTTTAATAGCTTTTTGTGAATTTCAGTAATTGCATTTTTGCAATTCGTAAGAACGCACTATATAGATTCTTGATCTCCGTTCGATATTGTTTTAACATTTAACTAATTAAACATTTTTTATGTGTAAAACAGACACTAATTATCGCCACTTTTGGTTCATTTATTGCTTTATATAATTTAAGATTGCAACCAAAATGATAATTAAGTTTAGTTTTTTTATTTTAACAAATCATAACATAAGTTTCAGTCTAAACATTTATCTACTTACAAAAGAAGTTCGCATCACAATAGTAACGATCTTGTCGTCCACATTTCTGATTTGTAAAATCAAAATTCTTACTCATACTTTTTAGAGGAACATAAAACGAGGCGGTGCTTTCAATCTTTTTTATTTCAATTAATCAGCCATGTAACAAAAACCTCTATCTCTATATACAAAAACATATATATACAAATATATAATACTTTTGTGTTTTACTCTCTCTCTCTCTCTCTCTCTCTCTCTCTCCTCTCTCTCTTCTCTCTCACTGTGGTAGATAAGTTGGTAGAGCGCTCGCTCCGTAAGTGGTAGGTCGTGGGATCGAAGCCCAACCGGGTCTGACCCAAGACTTAAAAGTTGGCAATGATTATTCTTTCGTCAAACACTCGACATTACGAAATGAAAGTCACGGTTCTTTTGGGTGGGAACTTAAAGTAAACGAGGCCCCATGTCACAGAAGGCATATCACGATAAAGAACCACAGTGTATATTAATGCCATCAGCGCAACGCATAGACAAAGTTTCTGCACCTACTCACCTCACTATCTCTCTCTCTCTCTATTTTACGCAACAAATGATAAAAAATGCATCTCTTCCCTTGCAAGCATTATATTATCATTCTCGCAAACAAATTATTAAACAAACTGGAAAATAAGAAAAATTAATCATAAAGGAACATGTTTGAAAAATATAAAAAAATATGAAAAAATGATGATTTCAATTTTTTAAATGGGTATAAAATCCCTTATGCCAAGAATGTTGATCTGTTCATTTTGACCCTTGCTGCAGCTTTCTGCCACCTGTTCTCATTAGCGTTGCGGACGTTTTCTCCATCACGGGTCAGTAAATATCCCAGATACATGGATAATTTCTTCTTTTGTTTTTCGTATAGCTCTATTTCTCCCTCTATTTCGTCATAGATTGATGTTGGTTGTGTCGGATCTACTTGATTTTTACTCGGTATTGATTTATTATTTTTAGCTAATTCCTTCGCTTCCTTTTTCCTGAAAAACGAAAATATAGATAATACTTTAGAGAATAGTTACATTTAAACACCGGATACGCCTACTTATCAATGTTAAATGACATAGCCAAATTATTCGAAGTAGAAGAGTCTTCAATTTCCGGTTCGAAAAATCGGTGGATTCGAATAAGCGAAGTATGGAACTTCGAACGTTCGCACGTTATGTTAGGACATAATGGTGCAGTGTATGGTAATGTTAATAATTAAACAAAATACTGTCATTTTTATGGCCTAGTCTCAACATCCTGTGTACGTTAATTAAAGTATAAACATACACGGTAATCATTATGATATGCTACCCGTAGTACCATAAAATGGAGTTACGCTGAACTATTTCAAATTTAAAACATGTGAAATTTCACTCCGCTACTGCAACTACTGTAACTGATCAAGGTTTCTTTCTTTTCTCTTTCTTTCTTCTTCTCGTCTTTCTTTTTTGTTTTATTATTATTGTTTTGTTTGAAATACAAACATAAAAGTAATTGTTATTTCCGCGAATTAAAATCAGTCGCATTCATATTTTACTCCGACTTGTGACAATTTTGGAAATTATTAGGATATTTTAATTTTTGCATCCATCTATGTTTACGAGAGTCATATATTATTGTGATTGAATACTTGAGTTAAATTAAATTGATTTTTTTTATTTAATTAGACACGAAACAGAAATATACGACAGCTTCTTTGTGTCACTTTGCAATATGATTTTTTAGTTCGTAGGTACGATTTGAGAAAAAAAAAACAGATTAAAAAGTTAAAAAGTGATACGATCAATTTTTCGTACAGAAACAACAAAATAATAGTAATAATAATAATAAAGAAAATAATAATAATAATAATAATAATAAATTCAAAACTAAAATCACTACATTCATGTATTATTATGGTACGCATTTTTATGTTTGATATAGTATATAATGCCACCAATAACTGTTACCAATATGACGAATGATACAACTCCAATAACGAGGTTTGGTACTCCTCTGATTGCCCCGTGTTCAGCTGAAATGTTAACAAATATTACATTGAATATCAGATGACTTTATAATTTGAACCAACAAACACACACTAACACAAACAACAGAGAGAGAGAGAGAGAGAGAGAGAGAGAGAGAGAGAGAGAGAGAGAGAGAGAGAGAGAGAGAGAGAGAGAGAGAGAGAGAGAGAGAGAGAGAATTAATTTAGACACTGGTCACGCCCGATGCCAAAACTAGAGAGAGAGAGAGAGAGAGAGAGAGAGAGAGAGAGAGAGAGAGAGAGAGAGAGAGAGAGAGAGAGAGAGAGAGAGAATTAATTTAGACACTGGTCACGCCTGATGCCAAAACTAAGAGAGAGAGAGAGAGAGAGAGAGAGAGAGAGAGAGAGAGAGAGAGAGACCCAGTGCGGTACTTGATGGTGCTGCGGATCAGTCTTGAAGCTATAGCAACCAAAACATGCTTTCAAACGTTAGCTGTATAAATCTCACTGACAACACACAAGAAAGACCTTGTTAAAAAACCTTGACAAAAGGTGAAAGCTGGCTTTAGTATGGTTTATAATGGATATGGTCTTGGTCAGAAATTTGAAAAGCTGAATAGTAGCCGGTTAACAAGGACTGTGGCACTGGAGACTGGTTGATAAAGTACTGTTGTGTACTGTATTAATTAAACCTAATCAAAAACAATATGAAATATTTTATTTGGTGGCGTTTGAGTAATGACGCGGTGTCCTGCTCCCGTTAAACCTACTTCCAGTAATCGACTTACAGTAGCTCAGTCGGAAGAGTGCTCGCTCTGTACGTTGGAGGTCATGGGTTGGAACCCCAGCCTAATCTGACCAAAAACATTAAAGTGGATGGTGATTGTGTTTATTCGCCGAACACTGGACGTTTTGAAATGAAAGTCACGGATTCCTTAAGGAGAGATCATAATAACCGATGCCCCATGCCATTATAGACATGGCGAGTTAAAGACACGCCTGCAAAATGCCCTTAGTCACTGCAAATGTAAAAATTTCACTTCCGCCTATAGCTACCGACGTCTCGATATAAGTGAAGTATTTTTGACTGGGACGTTAAACCTAGGCCTAGGCCTATTTAATCAATCACCCCCCCCCTTAATTATACAATTACTCACCTGACAAAAATTGTTGATATGTATAATCCTCTGACATTATTATAAGTACAGGTAAAACAACTGTGTAAATACGTCATATATAACTATTACATCATTAATGTTTCTAAACATCCAACATTACTAAAAATCACATAATGTGGAATAATTTAAAATAAAAAAAATTCCTAAAAATTATCCGAATTTCATCTTAAACTTATGTTGTGAAATGGTATAGAGAATAACTTTATTTTAAATCCCTCCAGAATAAAGACCTAATGGATTAAACCCAGATTAAGGTCATCAATTCATTTTATACCTTTAAATTGTCCGTATTAATTTAAGTTCATTTCGTTTTAATGAATGTGTTAAACTTTGAAGGATTTATTTAATTTAATTCTAAAGTGCACCCGCTTCTCATTTAGGGTTGATAGAACGTTACTCCCATACTAAATACTAAATCGAAAGCGTAGTAATCCGAAGTTTCGCGAACGTATCGAATTTATAAATGTTTGAATAACACCAACCATTTCAGGGCATATTGTATGTTTCCTATTTAAAATTAGGTTTGTTGAGCGTTCGGTTAATTGTATCGCGGTAGCCAAGTGGTGTTAAGCTCACAGATGACGGAGCCCCTCATCGCTAAGATCGTGCAGAGCCTATAGCGTGAGCAAGTTTGTTAGTTTGCTTGCCGAAGGCGGGTAGTTTTCTCCGAGTACAATGGCTTGGTGTTAATGGAAAGAAAACTTGACTGGGGCGTAAAATCACTCAAAACCGCCTCTCCGTGCCAACGCTGAAATGATAGTGTTCTGTTAAAGCCAAAATGCCATTATCGCTCCTTTGACTTGAACGCGAAGAATCGAAGTTGCGAAGATACAATGGCGAAGGAGCGAAGATACGATGGCGAAGGCGCGAAGGAGCAAAGGAGCAAAGTTGCGAAGTTTTGAAGATAGAAAAGCGATAATGCGACCCTAACAGAACATCATACTGAAATAGTGCTCGTAAATACGCTTACGATGGCGTTCGACTAACAGAACATCATTCTGAAATAGTGCTCGTAAATACGCTTACGATGGCGTTCGACACGTTGTTATGCATTTTAAGGACAAATGTTATCGAAATGATCATGCATACCTTGAAGGGAAATTGACTGGTTGTTTCCCCAAGAAAGTTCGGATATGACTGGAAACGACTCGATTTATCACATTTTGTTAACATTGAAAACAGCTAAAACCATAAAAATAAATCAAATGAATTGCCTATTAACAAAAACAACCACCGGACACGGGTATGCAATACATATTTTAATCTATGATAATTATAAAATATTTCATTTATATCCAGAGGTTGTGGTCAAAACCCCACAAGGCAGTTCAATAGAGAAATCACCATTCGTTATTGAAGGAAAATTGATGTATTTTACAGTGGTCAACGACGTAATGCAATTCATTTTTTTATGCAGCATATTCGAATGATGGAAATCGTTTTTCATTAAAACGGACATTTTAGATCACGTGATACTTTTATTAAAATATATATAAACGCGAGCCAGTTTTTGAGTAAAAATCGGACTTGTTTTTCAAGCCTGCTGCCATGATGCGCCTAACTCTTTTACTTGCTTTCAGCGCCCTTGGTATCCTAGCTGTGACCTCAGGTATAACATATAATTCTATTTTGACTTTATCACAAACATTGGAATTCAAATTTATCTTAAATCTAATGAATAACTTTGTTTTATGTACATGCGTATGTAAGACTTAGTAAGTAAAATGATGATAGAAAATTTCCAAATAATGCTAGTAGGAATGTGAAATCCCGATGGCATATAAAGCGAAAGAGAAAAGGAAATGGTGAACAATAGCTGCGCTCTTTCGTTGTCCCGCTTTATTTTGTTTGTCTTTATGCTATTTCGCTTTACGGCGACAGTGAATATATATAGTATATGTTCTCCTTCGTCTTCCCGCTTTCGCTTTATATTTGATGTATATAATTCACTTTTTCGCTTTATTTGATTGTCTTTACGCTATTTCGCGTTTAGAAAGCTGCGATGGTCGAGTGGAAAATTAAAGTGGATTAATGAATTTTTACGCCGTAGTCACGATACTTTCACTTACAATGTATATCAATACAGTAAGTTTAGCGCAGGGATGGTGAAGTAGAGAAATGGTGTTTTCATACCAGTCAAGATTGTTTCACTTATATCAATACTGTTAGTTCAGGGATGGCAGAAGAAACCAGATTGCCGGGGAAGCCACCTACCTTTGGTAAGCCAACTGACGTCTAATGATAAAGTTTTGTTATTTTGATTGCCGTAAGATTTACATTCCTATCTACGTTTATGAATATACAGTCAAACCTATCTATAATATTAGTTACACAGTGTGTTGATGACCTAATATGGTTTATACAGGGTCAGTAAATTCCATATCGGGCGAGGGCGAAGCCCGAGCCCAGATAATGAATTAACTGACCCTGTATAAACCATATTAGGTCACCAACAGACTGTGTAACGATTATATCCTACCGATCACCCTGAAGACCCACGATGGATACTTTTAAACAAACATACAGTACACGGATACGGAGACCGGAAAGAAGTCCAGGATGAGAAACTGCTATATGTTTTAGTAACCTATAGCTCCAAACAAACCCTTTATATATCATATAATGTCACTAAAACACTGTGTAACTATTATATCATACCAATCATATCAATAAATCATTTACAAAACCAATTTGAATGTATCCACACAGCGACAAGTGACTGGTGACTGAGTTATAAATACCGTCGTTTGGCATTTTGTCTTACAAAATATTGAAGATAATAATGAATTTGACTTACTAGCAACTTCAGTCAAAGAAATCAATTGCAATTTTATCCTTGGACATCAAATATTTTGTTTCAATTTCACAACAACTTTTCTAGTGTCTGTATTTGCCGTAAATATTTGTGATAAATATGACGTGTTTACTACAAGGCGGGCGCCATTAACGTTGTTCAGGGGAAATAACTCTCATACTGACTGGATATGAACAGACTTGACCCGATATGGATAAAATTAGGTCACCACGTGACCAGCATCGTCGAATGAAATTCACAGAAACTAGTGAGAGGTAGGATATAGGCCAATATAGGGAACCAGTAATAGTGATCTTTATGAACAGGTGGTCTTTCTATACAGATTCGAATAATATGAATAAAGAACAATTGTGATACAATTCCACTCTTCTTTATAAGTAGATGGCCTTATATAGAGGTGGCCTGTAAGACAGGTTGGACTGTACATATACTTGAATATTCATCTCGTTATCAGGAGTTTAGATATGACGATCCAAGTCCATATCCACTAAAATTTTTAGGAGTAACTGTAATTGTTACAATGCTGCGTTTCTAAGTTTCTAATTTTTGGGTAGATGTTGAGCAAACTTGCAAAATATGGCGATTCGTGTACTTACATGTACCATATACTTTTAAGTTTTTCCTTTTTCCGGGGGGGGGGGGGGGGGGGGGAAGGGTATACACCGTTAATTTTGTGATAGACAACAACGTATTCAAAACATAGCCTTTAATTGCTATTTAAAAATTCGTTTTAATATGTTAAGAGTCGAATACTCAGGGCTATTGGTTTCCGCTTGATTAACAAAACGTATTTTGGGACTCTGTTCAACGAAGCAGTCTGCTTTACAGGGGCCAGTTTCATAATAAAATTAAAAAAAAATACCCCTAAGTATATAAAAAAGAGTAAAGGGGAACAACGAATCAGATCTTTGACTTGTAGGTGCTCCGACAAAATTCTACATTACTTTTTTTAAATTTGTGTCCAATCATCGTGATCTTGATGTCATTTTGTTCCCAGATAAATATTCTTTAAATTGACATTAAATTTTTGGACATAACTTAAAATTTTAATAAAATGTTCACGCGGAAAAGACAGAAAAATGTTGTAATTTTGCTCGATGTAGCTAAGCCCGTCCATGTAAAAGTAGCTTAAAATTCCATTACGATCATGTTTTTCAGCGTCCGTGTCAACTACCAATGCTGATACATGTAATAGAAGAACTTTCCTCTATCATGCCTCCATTTTGTTATTATATATGTCGTTATTTTAAGCTGCGATTTGATTGGTTAAAATATTTCAACCCCTCCATTGGCATTTGCAGAATTTTATCAATGTATCAAACTTTCTATCAAATGACTTTATATGATTTATACTTAAAAAAGAAAGATAAAATAAGTTACTGTAAATTCATTTTCTTACATTTTCATGAACACAGAGTGGATTGAAATATTTCTAACCAATCGAATAACAGCTATAACACATGCTTTATGTATGAGCTCAAAATGGAGGCATGATCGAGGAAAGTCGGTCCATGTTGGAACGAAATAGGATATTATAGCTTGTAGATTTAGAAGTAAGTACCGGTTACCTTTGAAATTTATTGCTTTTAATTTAGTTCTTCGATCCACACAGACATTTGTAGTTGACACGGACGCTGATAGTGAAAAACATGATCGTAATGAGAATTTTAAGCTACTTTTACATGGACGGGCTTAGCTACATCGGGCAAAATTACAACATTTTTCTGTGTTTTCCGCGTGAACATTATATTAAAATTTTAAGTTATGTCCAAAAATTTAATTTGATTTAAAGAATATTTATTTTGGAACAAAATGATATCAAGATCACGATGATTGGACACAAATTAAAAAAGTAATGTAGAATTTTGTCGGAGCAAAGTCAAAGATCCGATTCGTTGTTCCCCTTTACTCTTTTTATATACTTATGGGTATTTTTTAAATTTATTATGAATCTGGCCCCTGAGGTCTGCTTGTAAATAAATTTTTGACCCAGGGATATTGCAAGCCTAGGCTTATTAAGGCCCTCAAAAAGTTTTATGGCCGTCATCACAGTATTGTTGTTAAGTTTGATGTCTTAAATTATATTGGACGTCCCATAGTTTCATGTTCCTTTCACACAATTTTAATTACACACGTAGCGGTTGTAGGTAGGTAAAAGGAGATGCTTACCCTTCCGGAGCACCTGGCTCCACTTTCCTGATGGAAGTTCACGTGTCTAACCTAACTTGTCAATTCCAAAGTTTTACTTTGGTTCTAGATTATGATTCGGACATGAATATGATTGTTTATGTAATTATATTTGACCTGTTTTAGCATTTAAAGACAAACCAGATGAAGAAAATAGTAAGTACACGGTTACTTTTTAATTTATCAATTTTAAATTAAATTTTAGGAACATGTCAATGATGTACCAATCACAGTCATCCATTCATCTAGAAGACTGTTAAAAATCGTTTTATAATGTTATCAATTGCAATTAACATTTTCGACTGAACTATATATCGTTACGACAGGTACGTGTACGTATTTACAATGTATAATAACCTGTGATCAGCTGAAAATCTGGAGTTTGTTCAGCTGCCAAGTTGAGGTCTTTATTGTCAGGTTTTCTGTATTTCTTGTAGATCTATTTTTTTGTCAAATATTTTCCATTTATTTTGAAATGTTCGTCAAAAGTCGGGAGATTTATGTACAAACATCTAAAATTAAGTTTTGAAAAAATTTAGGTTTTGCAACTGATTGGACAACAACCAACGAAACCTAATACACAACACAATACATGTAAATTAAAAAATAAACCAGCCACAGAAGAATTGAAATGAGTAATGGTGTTTAACGCACCAGTCAAGAATATCTCACTTACATCGAGACGTCGTCAGCTATAGGTGAAAGTGCAGAAATTTTGCCTGTGCGTTGCGCTGATGGCATTAAACAGCAGGGTTCTTTGTCGTTTCAAGCCCTCCATGACACGGGGCTTCGTTTATTTTAAGTTCCCATTCAAAAGAACCGTGACTTTCATTTAGTAATGCCGAGTGTTGGCGAACGAACAGTTACTTCCCGCTTTCAATTCTTGGGTCAGACCCGGTCGGGGTTCGAACCCACGACCTTTAACTTACGAAGCGAGCACCAGCCACAGAAGACAAGAAAACACTGATACATCTTCGGATCATTGATTACACGGCCGATGTACCTTGTCAAAGATTAATGTATCCTGAACCTCAGCCGTAGGGTACATTGGTCTTTGACAGGGTATATGGGGCCATGTAGCCTGCCAAAGCCCTGTATAAGGTTTTATCACCCTTCAAAGCAAAAATAGTTAGATTTTTTAAACGATTTTAAATACGATTTCGTATTCGCATTGTCGCCACTTTTGTTTACCATGACTGGACTTCCATGTTATAAATACGAGTTACTTAACTTCTACCGCTAAACATCGCGTGCGTTTATATACCTCAGCATATTTCTGTAGATAGTTCTATGGACTCCGACAAGTTAACCAATCGCTATTCTAGTGTTTTTGAAGGGTGACAATATTGAGAAGGAGTAGAGTGGAGAAATGTTGTTTTTGCCCAAGTCAAGACATTTTTTTTTAACTTTTAATGAGGTGGATGACAGTTCTGAGAAAACACGAGTTTCCGGAAAAATCAGCAAGAGAACTGTGAAACTGTCTGTTTAGAGTAAGATTTAAACGAAGACGAGGAGAGGCACTATGATCTATCGGCTCAGTCACCGAGATTTAGTAATATTTTTTAATTTTTTTGAAAATCTTTTAAAATTTTAAAATGTGAATCAGCTCTTATCAATGTTTTCTCATTAAACTGAGCAAATTTCTGAGATATAAAGTAGTAGTATGCAGGCGAATTCTTGATCGGAGGCCAAGGCCATGGGACCGGTGTCTAAATGCTCACAATTAAAAGTATCGTCGTTTTTCGTTAATACTTGAGATTAATAAAAACTTTAATATCCCCGCCCATCCCCATCACATATGTCAAAGAGACTTTATTAAGATCAAGATGTTAGTTGTTTGTATATAACATTAGGGTTTATTAAAAATTAAACTTAAAACATTTTTATTATGGTACAGCAACGTTCTTGAACAACACATAGGTTCCTTTTTATACAGATAAAGGGCGCTTCGAGAAAGAATGGCTGGATTTGCAATTCTAGAATTTAGGGAAGGCGATTCATAACATGCTTTACCTTCCAAATTTCTTCAATTACTGATATATTAAATTCAGAAATAAGTTATCACTATGAAACATAATTTCTTTTATTTAAGTCGCAAAGAGAGCAGCAGCATGGCGTAAACAAGACATCGCTATGCGACCAAGCGTTGTCAGGGGCGGACAAGCCTAGAGAAAACGATACCAAACCTGCTTTGCTTTTCCAAAGATCTTAAATTAAACTGATGTATAAAATTAAGAACGTTCATAAACGTTCTCCCTATAATTCTTAATTTCTTTTATATAAGTCACAAAGAGAGTGGTAGCATGGCGTAAACAAGACATCGCTATGCGACCAAGCGTTGTCAGGGGCGGGCCAGGTTACAGAAAACGATACCAAACCTGCTTTGCTTTTCCAAAGATCTTAAATTAAACTGATGTATAAAATTAAGAACATTCATAAACGTTCTCCCTATAATTCTTAATTTCTTTTATATAAGTCACAAAGAGAGTGGTAGCATGGCGTAAACAAGACATCGCTATGCGACCAAGCGTTGTCAGGGGCGGGCCAGGTTACAGAAAACGATACCAAACCTGCTTTGCTTTTCCAAAGATCTTAAATTAAACTGATGTATAAAATTAAGAACATTCATAAACGTTCTCCCTATAATTCTTAATTTCTTTTATTTAAGTCGCAAAGAGAGTGGTAGAATGGCGTAAAAAAGACATCGCTATGCGACCAAGCGTTGTCAGGGACGGGCAAGCCTACGAAAACGATAGCAAACCTGCTTTGCCTTTCCAAAGATCTTAAATTAAACTGATGTATAAAATTTAAAACGTTCATAAACGTTCTCCCTTTAATTCTTAATTTCTTTTATTTAAGTCGCAAAGAGAGTGGTAGAATGGCATAAAAAACATCGCTATGCGACCAAGCGTTGTCAGGGGCGGGCCAGCTTACAGAAAACGATACAAAATCTGCTTTGCCTTTCCAAAGATCTTTAATTAAACTGATGTATAAAATTCAGAACGTTCATAAACAAGTTCTCCCTATAATTCTTAATTTCTTATTTTTAGTCGAAAAAAGAGTGGTAGCATGGCGTAAACAAGGCGTTGCAGTGCGACCAGGCGTTGGAAGAGGTGGGGCCGCTTATAGAAAGCAAGTTGTTGTAGGTGGAAGAGCCGTTGACAATGGTGAAGGTACTTCATTATTATTACTTTTTTTATTATTTTATAATTTTAATTCAATTTTTGAGTATTAAAACACTTCGATTATTATCTTCTTTATTTTCTTTTCAAAATGAGTAGCTTCGAATGAATTTTGATAAACTCTGAAAACCCAGTGTATGTTCAGAGCAGAATGTTTTACATCCAGTGGTTTTAATTTGTCAAACTTTTTGTTTATTTGTTATCGATGATTATATTTGCCTCTAAAAAGCAAATACTGGAAATTGGGAATTTTTCGCGGTCGTTTCATTTTAGCGTAAATTCGCGAGGGTTAAAAGACGTAAAAATAAATCTTTCGCGAATTTTTTATTTGGATATAATTCACTTGCTGCTTGCAAATATATTGTGGACCAAATGATATTGCAATCGTAAGCTTATCAAGGTCCACAAAAAGTTTTGATGGCCGTCATCACAGTATTGTTGATAAGTTTGATGTCTTTGTGTCCAGGATTGCCCTAGATATATTTGGCGTTCCATGTTCCTTTCCCACTAGTTTGATTACACACGTGGTGGGTGTGGCCAGCTTAACAGGAGGTGCTTACTCTTCCGGAGCGCCGGGCCTCACTTCCCTGGTGGAAGTTCACGTGTCTAACTTAGCTTGTCAGTTCCAAGTTTCTATTTTGCCTTTAAATTGTGACTCGGGCATGAATTAGTATGTTTGTTTTTATTTTCACTGACCATTATCCATTGATTTGAAAATAAAAACAGGCAAATATCTTAATATCACTATTTTTGCCAAATTTAATAGCGCGAAAATTTCTCCATTGACATTAAACAGTACACACCTGTCATTTATTTTCATAGATTTCAAGAGAGCAGCGGCATACAAGAAAACAAGCGCTGGTGTAGTCAAGACACCAGGTGGCGTAGTTAGAGGCGGGGCGTCTGTCAACAAAGGAGTGATTGTAGGAGGAAAGAGGGAAGCTATAGAGAACGATGGTATTACTCTTTGTTTTAAAACTTTAAAAATTCGGAATAACTTTTACCTATATTTGTGAAGTGATATAGCAGCATTTATAAACACTTTCATTTTCCTTCCCGGCAGATGAGTCATGAAAAGCTGATAAAGATGATTGAGCGAGGCGACTCGTGATGTTGGATGTTTCACCGAGAATATCATAAACTCAGTAGGCAATAATTGTGTATTATTGTCAGAAATTTACTATTTTTCAAATTTGCTGCTAGTCAAAATTTGAAAATTCCTTGATTAACTGAGGTATACTCCCTCATGCAAAGTATTTCCTAAGCTAAAGTATTTTGGTTCTTTTGGTATCCTTTCAACCTCTTGGAAAAAAAATTGGATTCACAATGTTGGTCCAAGCACTACTGATGAGGAATTCTTTTCCGAAACAGCCGTCAAGTGCTAAAAAATTAAATTAATATAATAAGTAATTCAAGCATAAATACAGATAAAGGATACTGAATTTGCAATTGTAACAAGATTGCTACAAGAAAACTCCAACAAAATAAGAACTTAGGAAATTCTTTTATTACTGTACATTTAAATCACAAAGTTCTCGAAAAAAAATATCGATGTGAATTCTTATTCTTTTATTTCAGTCAACAAAAGAGTGGTAGCATGGCGTAAACAAGGCGTTGATTTTAGTTTTTAATTTAACTCTTTGTTCATTTGTTGCGTCTTGTTATCGATGACTATATTGGCTTCTAAAAAGAAATTCTGGAAATCGGGAATTTTTCGCAGTCGTTTCATTTTCGCGTAAATTCGCGAGGGTTAAAAGACGTAAAAATAAATCTTTCGCGAATTTTTTATTTGGATGTAATTCACTCGCTTCTTGCAAATACATTGTGGACCCAATGATATTGCAATCGTAAGCTTATCAAGGTCCACAAAAAGTTTTGATGGCCGTCATCACAGTATTGTTGATAAGTTTGATGTCTTTGTGTCCAAGATTGTCCTAGATATATTTGGCGTCCCATAGTTCCATGTTCCTTTCCCACTATTTTGATTACACGCGTGGTGAGTGTGGCCAGCTTAACAGGATGTGCTTACTCTTCCGGAGCGCCCGGTCTCACTTCCCTGGTGGAAGTTCACGTGTCTAACTTAGCTTGTCAGTTCTAAGTTTTTACTTTGCCTTTGGATTGTGACTCGGGCATCGATTAGTATGTTTGTTTTTTATTTTCACTGACCATTATCCATTGATTTGAAAATAAAAACAGGCAAATATCTTCAAATTACTATTTTCGCGAAAATTAACTAGCGCGAAAATTTCTCAATTGACATTAAACAGTACAAACCTGTCATTTAATTTCATAGATTTCAAGAGAGCAGCGGCATACAAGAAAACAAGCGGTGGTGTAGTCAAGACACCAGGTGGCGTAGTTAGAGGCGGGGCGTCTGTCAAAAAAGGCGTGGTTGTAGGAGGAAAGAGGGAAGCTATAGAGAACGATGGTATTGCTCTTTGTTTTAAAACCTCAAAATTAGGAATAACTTTTACCTATATTTGTGAAGTGATATAGCAGCATTTATAAACACTCTCATTTTCCTTCCCGGCAGATGAGTCATGAAAAGCTGAGGCGACTCGTGATGTTGGATGTTTCACCGAGAATATCATAAACTCAGTAGGCAATAATTGTGTATTATTGTCAGAAATTTACTATTTTTTAAATTTGCTGCTAGTTAAAATTTGAAAATTCCTTGATTAACTGAGGTATAATCCCTCATACAAAGTAATTGTCAGAAATTTACTATTTTTTAAATTTGCTACCAGTTAAAATTTGAAAATTCCTTGATTAATTGAGGTATAATCCCTCATACAAAGTATTTTCTAAGCTAAAGTATTTTGGTTCTTTTGGTATCCTTTCAACCTCCTTGAAAAAAATGGATTCACAATGTTGGTCCAAGCACTACTGATGAGGAATTGTTTTCCGAAACAGCCGTCAAGTGCTAAAAAAATAAATTAATATAATATGTAATTCAAGCATAAATACAGATAAAGGATACTGAATTTGCAATTGAAACAAGATTGCTACAAGAAAACTCCAACAAAATAAGAACTTAGGAAATTCGATTCCTAATGAGCTTTGCTTTTCGGAAATTCTTTTATTACTGTACATTTAAATCACAACGTTCTTGAAAAAAATATCGATGTGAATTCTTATTCTTTTATTTCAGTCAGCAAAAGAGTGGCAGCATGGCGTAAACAAGGCGTTGCAGTGCGACCAGGCGTTGGTAGAGGTGGGGCCGCTTATAGAAAGCAAGTTGTTGTAGGTGGAAGAGCCGTTGAAAATGATGAAGGTATCTCATTATTATTATAATTAACTTTTGGAAGTTCTCTTCACAAGGAGTAACTAAAAATTGTCTTTAATAGAATTTCTTAATCCTGTTCCCGTTCAAAGTAGGAATTTTTACATCCAGTAGCTTAAATTTTTCTGTTTTTCTGTTTTTTTTTGTTTCGTCATGTTATCGAATATTATAATAGCATCTCGAAACTACAGAACACACCTATTGACAGTTTGACACTGAGATTACGAAAAGGAGCCGGAGATCACCTGCTGAATGGGTGAGATGTGTGTAGCTAGAATCCAAGAGATATATAACAGCAACGGAGAAATATAGCTTACGCGGGTCCGAGATGACTTTCCGATTCGGCATTTATTCGTTAGCTTAGTGTTAAACTTACGACAGGTGTGATTTGTATAATATTTTGTTACCCTTCAAAGAATTTTTTGCAAAGTTATTGATTAACTTGCCAGGGTACATAAATCTGTCGGGGTACATCAACGCACCCGACGTTTAGCGGTAAAAAGGGAGTAATTCGTACATCGCGGACGTCAAACATGGCCACAACGTAAGCAAATCACACATAATGCAAAATGAATGTTAAAAAGACCCAAAAGGTTTTGAAGGGTGACTTAAACGTCTGCGGCTCAGGTAACATAAATCTTTGACGGGGTTCATAGGACCCTGTAACCTGCCAAAGCTCTGTATCACTTATTAATCAATAACATGCATTCCAATTTTGCAACAAACCATTGGACCGTCTTATTTTGTATTACGTCATCATAACTTTGTTTAAGTATTTAAATGAAAGGAGTAAGTACTGAACGCTAAGCGTTCTTTTCTAATAATATTTTTGGTAAAAGTAACCTCTCTCTCTCTCTCTCTCTCTCTCTCTCTCTCTCTCTCTCTCTATGTGTGTGTGTAGCATTACTAACAGGGTATTCTATTTCAGATCTTGTACAAACACTTAATTAGACGTCCCAACAAAATATATTTTACTTAGACCCTGCGTAATGCATGACGTTAAACTATCGATGTTGTCATTAATTCAATTAAAAATCATGCTTAATTGGCTCTTATCATACCAACTCTTTTATGTACTTATCAGTTTATTTATGCACTTTTACTATTAATAAGTTGTAGTGTTTATAACTTAATTTGCCAGAGTTAAAAGTTTTTTTATTTTCTTTTGAGATTGTCAAATGGACATGGGTTGGTGTTTTAGTTTTTTTTTGCCTTTGGGATTGTGAATTGGACATTATATTAATTTCTATGTTCGTTTTTAATTTTATTATTTTCTTAGTTTCTAAAAGAGCAGCAGTAGCATGGCATAGAACCACTGGCATCGTTAGGAGACCAAGCTTGATGCCGATGCCGATTGGAGGAGGATGTATCTCGCATTCACACACTGTCGGCGTTGCCAGGAGACCAAGCATCATGCCTTATGGAGGCCTCAGAGCGGGTTATATGGAAGGCGGACACGCTATGGTAGCCGGGAAAAGAGACGTAGATGTAAACAAAAGTATGTCATATTTGAACGTTTAATAGAACAAAACTTAAGAATAGTTGGTTGATTTGTTCTGTTTCTGACTGATAGTTTAGAACAACACATACCATTGATATTGTTTTGCGACGCATCACAGGTTTTCACAATTTATACATTGAAAATCATTTATTTTTTTACATTCTTTGAAGAGAACTGTGTTGATTGTGCAGTTTACTGTAATTTTTGCATTGTAAGCATACCGAATCAACGTCACAAACACAAACAACTGCGTCCAATAATGCTATTGTGAAATACCAACAGTTAGGCACATTGAGTTGGAAGCAATCGATGGTCTTCACAGGAAACTCAGAACTGACCGCCCCGTTGTAAGCCAAATGATCTTCACTAGGATGTAAAACACTATTTCTTTCCTTATCTCCAACCAAGTGTTACCGTATCTCATTGGTGCTTCAATTGCTTTACTCTAAATTGCCAAGTCAACTGGAAAATTAAAGTGTATTTAGTATATACAGTCAAGCGAGCTTATAGAAACCGACTGCTCTTTGAAGCCAGTCAGATTGTATCCTAAGTTTTTACTCTGCCTTTAGATTGTGAATTGGGCATGGATTAGTATGTTTGTTTTTTTTTATTTTCACTGACCATTATCCATTGATTTGAAAATAGAAACAGGCAAATATCTTAAAACTATTTTCGCGAAAATTAACTAGCGCGAAAATTTCTTCAGTGACATTAAACAGTACAAACCTGTCATTTAATTTCATAGATTTCAAGAGAGCAGCGGCATACAAGAAAACAAGCGCCGGTGTAGTCAAGACACCAGGTGGCGTAGCTGGAGGCGGGGCGTCTGTCAAAAAAGGAATGGTCGTAGGAGGAAAGAGGGAAGCTAAAGAGAACGATGGTACTGTTACTTGTTTTAAAACTTTAAAAATTCGCAATAAATTTTACCTATATTTGTGAATTGATATAGCAGCATCAAGATTTATAAACACTTTCATTTTTTTCCGGCAGATGAGTCATTAAAAGCTGATTTAGATGATTGAGTGAGGTGACTCGTGAATCATTTCATGTGGTTTTAAAGCACAACCAAATAAATGTCGAACATTGTATCCCCTTAAATTAATACGTGTTTATTGCTTGATATTAATATTAACAAAGATTTATCTTTGAAATTCCTTAGTCGCAAACGTAACAGAGTCTTTAATAAGGTGAATATGTTATATGTGAAAATACATGTTGTTAAGATTAAAATAATACCAAAGCATTGTCCTTGATCACACACTCCAGCCGGTATCTCTGCTAGTGGATGTTTCTCCGAGGATATAATTAACCCAGTAAGCAATAATCATGCAAATGATTTTCTTAGCTAAATTTAGTAAGATGCATTTTTGGTTTTTTGGGTATCCTTTCAACATCTTGGAAAATAATTCCACAATTTTGGTCCAGGCATTACTAATGAAAAATTGTATTCCGAAACGGCAGTCTAGGTCTGTAAAACTTGCAATTGTAACAAAATTGCTACAAGAAAACACGAGGGAAATTAGAACTGAGGAAATGTAATTCCTTATGTGATTTGCTTTTCGGAAATTCTTTAATTATTGTATGGGTCTAGTGCGTTTTATTCAAAACGTTTTCAAACAAGTTCCAGATATAACACTTGCTTATTTCCTTTTATTTTAGTCGAAAAGAGTGTTGTAGCATGGCGTCATAAGACGTTGTCATACGACCAGGCGTTGTCAGGGCGGGCCAGGTTACAGAAAACGATACAAAACCTGCTTTGCCCTTCCAAAGATCTTTAATCAAACTGATGTATAAAATTCAGGACAATTCATAAACAAGTTCTCCCATAATTCTTAATTTATTTTATTTTAGTCGAAAAGAGAGTGGTAGCATGGCGTAAACAAGGCGTTGCAGTGCGACCAGGCGTTGGTAGAGGCGGGGCAGCTTATAGAAAGCAAGTTGTTGTGCATGGGAGAGATGTTGAAAATGAGGAAGGTAATATAGTAAATATATTATTATTATTATTATTATTATTATTATTATTAACATTTGCAATTTTTCTTCACAAGGAGTAACTTAAAATGCTTAAAATGGTCCTAGATAGAATGTTGTAATTTTGTTGCCGTTCAAAGTAGGAATTTTTACATCCAGTACTTTTGATTTTTCTGATTTTTTATGGTTTATTTCTTAACTCCTGTTATCAGTGATTATGTTGGCTTCTGAAAACTTCAGAATACACCTATCGACAGTTTGACTCTGAGATTACGAAAAGGAGCCAGATATCACCTGTTGAATGGGTGAGATGTGTGTAGCTAGGCCCCAAGAGAAGCAACGGAGAAAGCTGTCGAGATATAGCTAACGCGGGACCGAGATAAGCTTCCGATTTGGCATTTATTTGTTAGCCTAGTGTTAGACTTACGACAGGTCTGATTTGTTTCATGTTTTGTCATCCTTCAAAGAAATTTATTGCATAGTGATTGATCAACTTGCCGGGATGATAGAAGTATGTTAGGAAATCTGCCGGAGTACATAAAAGCACGCGACGTTTTCTCTCTTTTTCTCTCTCTGTTTGTGTATGTCCTACCTATAGCATTACTTACTTGATATTCTATTTGAAATCTTGTACAATCACTTAATTAGACGTCCCAACAAAATATATGATTTACTTAGACCCTACGCAATGCATAACGTTAAACTATCGATGTAGTCATGAATTGAATTAAAAATCACGCTTATCATAGCAACTCTTTTGTGTACTTATTTATTTTTGTACTTTTACTATTAGTAAGTTACAGTGTTTATAACTTAATTTGCCAGAGTTAAAAGTTTTTTCTTTTGAGGTATCAAATAAAAATGGGTTGGTGTGTTTGTTTTTTTATCTTCGGGATTGTGAATTGGACATGTTCGTTTTTAATTTTATTATTCTTATTTTCTTAGTCTCTAAAAGAGCAGCAGTAGCATGGCATAGAACCACTGGCATCGTTAGGAGACCAAGTTTGATGCCGATGCCGATGCCAATGCCGATTGGAGGAGGATATATCTCGCATTCACACACTGTCGGCGTTGCCAGGAGACCAAGCATCATGCCTTATGGAGGCCTCAGAGCGGGTTATATGGAAGGCGGACACGCTATGGTAGCCGGGAAAAGAGACGTAGATGTAAACAAAGGTATGCCATATTTGATCGTTTGATAGATCAAATTTAAAGGATAGTCGGTTTATTTGTTGTATAGGGTATGTTCTGTTTCTGACTGACAGTTTAGAACAACACATAACATTAATATTGTTAAGCAACGCATCACAGATTTTGACAAAATATTATGGCACGCCTCACCAACAAAAGTTCGATAAAGTGCTTTAACGGTCGTTAAAGCGCTTTAACGAATTTAATGTTGCATTAGCGTCGATAACAAGAACAAAATTTCCACTATTTTTATTTAACGAACGATAAATGGATTATGATTCGATAAAGCGCTTTAACGACCGATAAAGCGATTTACCGTTCGTTAAAGCGCTTTACCGTTCGTTAAAACGCTTTACCGTTCGTTAAAGCGCTTTATCGAGATTTTAGAGCTTATTACCGATATTTATGTTGCATTACCGAATTATCGAACTCACAGAAAGTCTATTACTGTTTATCGAAAAATTCAGCCAATCAGAGGGCGTGTAACAAAATGTGAAAGTTACCGCCATCTTTGAAATCGAGCAAATTTGTCAAAATAATAATGCGCCGGCTACAGCGATCGCACCTACCTACAGCAGTTTACCATGTACTCGATCGTATTTATAATACGCTTAGAAGATTGCAAAGACAGTTTGCAGACAAAAATATGGATTCCGAAGATGCACACAGAGAGTTAGATGAGGTAAAATGTCATTTATTTGTATTTTATGGTTGACAATTAGCGTCTTGCTTCAAAACTGTCACCTTGCTTATCGACACAACACTTGACTTCAAAAAGCAATTACAACTTACACCTTTTTGAAACACGATTACGAAAAAATGTTGATGCCTGTAGGGTTCTTCAGGGTTTTTATTTAAACTTGCCTTAAAATGTTTTCTGCAGACCATTCTAACCGACTTGGAGCTAATAATAATAATCCATGTGCTACGTAACTATCGGGGGTGATGCTCCAGACAATAAACCATTGATGATTCAACTAACTAGTTAGTAGCAAGATTGAATGGTTTTAAATGAATATAAAATGATGAGATAACAAAATACAGGTTTTTACAACTCTTATTTTTTCTGATTTTCTTTCATAGGGAATGAACAGGGTACGGTTAACAGGGTACGGTTAAATAAGTAATAAAACATGGAAATGCACATTAAGTCATCAACTTTAAGACCAAGAGTGTCCTTAATTTATAAATTTTCACATTTGTATTGTGTATTTTTATGTGGTGAATAAAATGTAGAAAATATTAGGCTCCCAAATAAAAGCAGATGAGCCGATTAATTTTGTGACAGTTAGAATTACATATACCAGGTAGTGCAAGCATTTATATTCGGAAACATGATCTGGTTATTTCTATGCACACTGTGCACGGAATCGTCAAATTACATTTGGGCATAGCATACACAGTGCTCCAAATAGAGTGCTTAATTGCTTAATCAGGAATATATTTTTGGGAAAAAAGCATTCAGTTAGATAAAAAATCTATGCATTTTGGAAAGTAAAGCTAAACACTGGGTAAGAATTAGCATGTTGCTTTTGTGTGGTTTTGGATGTTGTGTTCTGAAAATCTACCATTGATGGTACAAGCAAGATACTCATATATGGTTGCAAGAAACATAAATGCACTATTGTAAGAAAAGGAGTCTTATAACAATGAATTGCAGTTCGATTATTAAAATATATTAAAGCTGCATTAAGTTTTCCTATGAAAAAATTAATTCGGTGCTAATTTACTTATTTATGTTCCTAATGAACAATGTTACATTTGATTTGACCAGATGACTTTGTTTAGTTATGTTATATTAGATTTATAAATATATCTAAACGGGGTGTATTTTTAAATTTAGAATCGTGACGTCATAGAAATACCGGGTCAAGTATATTGCGACATTCAAAATGCTTAAATTGGTATTAAAAACACAGAATTCATTAAAATTTATCATTTGTGACTTTGTAAGAGATAAATAACATCATTTGGATATTAAAGACGGACAATACCATACATTAACAGCATCGCATGTCGGATTACGAAAATTGACCATACATCGACAACACTGAACACTAATGTACCAATCGATGATTGATTGTCTTATTACAAAGTTTTTAATAACTCTTGTGATTTTAATAGGTCAATTAAATCAGGCGAAACTAAAAAAATCAACAAGAATATGCGGGAAAGATACAATGATCGTCCATATTTAAAACAGGTTTTGTAACCATGTTTGCGCGAAAAAACTACAGTATCTGTTGTAATTATTATTATTATTTTGTAACCGGCTTGGGGTCCATGTGGATGCAAATGCCGTTAAAGTTACTATTACCATATTATTAAAAGCAGACGAGAGAGAGAGAGAGAGAGAGAGAGAGAGAGAGAGAGAGAGAGGTTTATCGTGTTGATGAAGTGATATCCAGGGACAATCAATGTAAATCATGCGATTAGCCAATCAAAACGCTCGTTACATATCTGTAACCATGACACATATCGTATTAACGAATTATCGAACATATCGCATTAACGAATTATCGGACACATTCTTCATTACCGTTCGATAATTTTTAAAGACCGTTAAATCGCTTTATCGGTCGTTAAAGCGCTTTATCGAATCTATATCCATTTATCGTTCGTTAAATAAAAACAGTGGAAATTTTGTTCTTGTTATCGACGCCAATGCAACATTAAACTCGTTAAAGCGCTTTAACGACCGTTAAAGCACTTTATCGAACTTTTGTTGTCGAGGCGTGCCATAAAATATGTTTCTAAAACCAGTTTTTTTGTGTTTTTTACATTCTTTGAAGAGGCGTTGATGGTGCAGTTTACTGTAATATATACATCGTAAGCATACAGAATTAACGACACAAACAACTGCGTGCAATAATGCTATTGTGAAATACCTACAGTTAGGCGTATTGAGTTGGAAGCAATCGATCGTTTTCACAGGAAACCCAAGAATGACCGCCCCGTTGTAAGCCAAATGATTTTCACTAGGATGTAAAACACTATTCCTCTCCTTATCTACAATCAAGTGTTACAGTATCTCATTGGTGCTTCAATTGCTTTACTCCAAATTGCCAAGTCAACTGAAAAATCAAAGTGTATTTAGTATATACAGTCAAACCTGCCTTATAGAGACCTTCACGTAAGGACCGACTGCTTTTTGAAGCCAGTCAGATTGTATCCTAACTTAATTCATGTGATTTGAACATGAAAAAGGGATCACTTGCCCATAAAAACCATAAATTTGTCGAGTAAGAATTGTTATTATTTAATTATGATATGACAAGTTTTCACCTAGGGGAATCAGAAAAGAAAAAAAAACCCAAGAAACACGTAGATGTTGATATCGAAATTTTCATGTAGGTTATCATTTCGTATCATTTTAGATCGATTTTAAATATTTTCAGATGACGAGAAAAGATATGCATTTGGACATGTATCGGGCCATGTAGCTGTCCATGGTCACGTGGGCGCAGAACATGCAGTTAAGCCATATTGATTGAGATGTTGAAAGATAAAAAAGGTTCATGAATTTAATGTTTTATTTTATTTCGAATTGTAATATTAAAGTATACAAAGTCATAATAAATACTCACTTATTTAAACTACAGTGTATTTTGTTCATTTTTTTCAATGTACCCAGGGTAAGTCTGAAGTAGGGAAGTGAATTATCAATTAAGTCGTAACATACTTTGTTAAATGTTTTAGTTTTTTCGTTTATCTGTTTGTTGTATTCTTAGATGTTAGAATTTCTACATCCAACAAATAAGAATTCGCATATCGTTTCAATTTGACTGTTTAAACCATTAATGTTCTTCGTCGGAGTGTATACGCTTGAGTGAAATTTTCTGCAAATAGATTAAAAGAAACAAAATTTAATTTAAATAAAAACATACCAATAATATCGATATAATAGTCCCAAAGTAAAGTAAAACTTTGAAAACCTGTCAAATTAAGTTGTACAAGTGAACTTCGACCAGGGAAGTGAGACCGGGTGTTCTGGACAGGTAAGCGGCTCCTGTTTAGCTAGCTACAACCGTCACATGTGTAATGTAATCATGTAAATAAATCTCCATAGAGATTTACTGACCTAGATAATGAAAGGTTGATTAGTGAACTGTATAGATGTATTTTGAAATTTTTGTTTACAGAAGATAATTGTGATAACTAGTAATATTTCCTTTATATTTCATTATAATCAAAACTATGATGATTTTTTATTCCGAAACGACCGTTTAAAACTGCAAAATATAAACAGGTTAAGTGATAATAATAGGTGCATCTTTTTCAAGTTATTTACTTATAGTGATAGCTTAATATCCGTATCTGTTTTATCATTGAGTAAACATGATTTGACCGATTTTATACATTAATGTCATATTATAATAATGATACTTATTATTTTAAACACATAACTTCGGTATGCACAGCGCTAATAAGTCCATTTTCTGACAATTTGATATTTAATTCATAGAATATGATTTTTAATATACAAAATTACCTAAACCTTAAACGATATTCGAAATGAATCGTCACAGTCTCTTTGAAATTCTGATATTTAATAATAATGTATAATGTATATGACTAATATGTGTCTCATTGATAATTCACTTTTATGTACGTATGCAAAGGTTACTAACACTTGTATTTTATCTGGGGGTAAATAAGACAACAGTTTAATTAAAATTATCCAAGTTTAGATTTGGCAAATGATTTGGTGATACCTTTTAGTTTTGATATTTTTTTGGTATTTGAAATTCATTTCTTTTAGGACAAAGGAACATAAACATCTCGGATTATGGTCTTGTGTATATCGTAATTGGAAGATCAAAATGATGACCAAAGCATCTCTTTAGTTTATTTTCGTCTTAAACAATATTGTACGTAGGTCAGTATAATTTTATAAAACTGAAATGTACATCGAAGAAGAAAATATTTGTTACAAGGAACCACATCATAACACGAGTAACTAATATTACGCAACAAATGTATAACGAGATCTCTCTTGCAGTAGTATAAATTTTACCTATCAGTGCGCTTACTTCAATGTGCAAGAGCAAGTCGATTTTTAAGGTATCTGCTGAAGAAACCCGTGACTTTATCTCAAAATTTCGAGTTCAAAATCGAGAAAAGTCACTACGTTTTTTTAAGTTTATGGTGAGACCTGGCCGGGGTTCAAACCCACAGCCTTCCACATACAAAGCGAGTATTCTACCAATTGAGCAACCTTGATGGTACGTTCACATATTTTTTAATCATTTCTGTTGCCGTTTGCTCTGTCTTGTCTTGGGTATTGCGAAGTACATTTTATTCAGTTACAAAATATTTTTATACAGTACAGACCTCTCCGCAATACTGATCTAACGAGTCAAACTCGGCTGCAGAGTAGCCAAGATATTTTAGTCAGTAGCAAATTGCTGCCGAAAGAGATAGATAATCTTGAGTTGGGAACCAGGTTCATTCTGAGCAGTTTTAATTCGTTAGCTCATTGTTTAACTATCGACTGGTCTGTACTGTATATGCTTGTGATGTTGTCGACAATGCTTCCCAAGTTAGTCTGGCAATCCGCATTCATCCTTTTTAATGTAATATTGATATACATGTCAATATAATCAAACTAGATAAAGTATTGATAATTGATATAAAATATGTCACAATGTACGTCATAAGGTGTTTAAATAGGTTCATCTATACATTGATAAAATATTTAACAGCGAGGGAGAAATATAGAACTGTAAAAAATTGTACTTTGTTTATTGAAGGTCATATGTCATTATTATTAAGAGAGAGGCATGTGGATATTACAGAGCCCGTTAGGTGACATGCGTAAAACATATTTCATATTTTTGTTTTTTATATCTATTGCGAATATACTAAATAACTTTTTTACGCGTGCCACGTTACGGGCTCCGTAGAGAATATGTTCCTTAGCTCAATCTCAGAAACTTTGAAATCCTGTTAATCTTTTCAATCTGGAGGACATCAAAGAATTTAAGGTGCTATTTTAAATATAATTTTCAACTTTACACAATTTGTATGAAATTTTATCAATAATGTTTAAGGTTTTTAGTTCCTAAAAATATTGCCTAAATTTGACAGATTTAAGTTAAAGAAAATTTTTGGTTTCGACAAGCGAATTGACAAACTTTTCACACTATTGGTATTTGTCTCGAGTGTTTTTGGAACCTAGGCAATAACAGACGAGGTGATCCATAGTTGCAAGCTCAAGTCGACTCTGGGGTCGATGGCACATCTTCAGAATAAAAAACAAACATACCAATTCACGTCCAAAACATAATCCCACGGCAAAGTAAAAACTTTGAAGCTGGCAAATTAGGTTAAATACTCCAGGAGACAAGTGAAACCGAGTGTTACAGAAAAGTAAGCACCTCCGAATCCCCTTTATGTAGCAACACCCGTCACCTGTGTAATCCAAATTTCGAATTAAAGGAATATGGATCTATTGGACGTCGAATATATTAAGGTTAATTTAGGAAAGAGAAATCATTCTTATCAACAATATTGTGATGACGACCATAAATCTTTTTGTGGGCCTTGATAAGCCTATGCCTGTAATATTCTCTCCTAGACAATTTATACAGTAATAGGCAAATTATACATTATGGTTAAACAGCGTGTACTTGATAATAGCGATAGCAATCTAAATAAAAACCAACATATCAGTCAGATGCTTAGATAAGTGATTATAAAACTACAAACTTTTTAGCCTATCGGATTATGGTAACAAATTCACATGTTGTCTAAATACTCTAACATAGCTACCTTAACTCACGTGATTAAGTAATAGTGAGAAAATTACATTGCTACCTTAACTCACATGATTAAGTAATAGTGAGAAAAAGAGCTACAAGACACATATCCAATGTCTTAAATACTGCAATCCCACTTAATTCACTCAACCACAAGAAAGCAACCAATTAAGCAGCTCAAATTTGCTTTTTAGTATTTATGTTTCTTAAACGTATTACTCGAAATCACTTGATTAGGACTAATACAAATTTGTTAAAAACTCGTGATTATAGGAACACAAAATTCATCAACTTATATTTATTGTATCTGAAAAGGAAATGTTTATTTTTCCCTTTCCGTATTTTTCCAGTAAATATAGTGTGTAATCCATTCATTTTAAGCAGTTGGTTCACATATGTTCACCGCGTGCTATCATCATATTGTTAATACGGATCATTTCTTTTCAACGGAATATTAAAACTAACAAGTAACGTTTTTCTAGCCGACATAATAACTATATGTTTTACCTAAAAACATTCCATAACGTTTTGTACTAAACATTATGAGGTATTGGTCTGGATGAAAGCGGTTTAACCCCTTGGTTAATACATTTCTGCGATTCAATCTGTATTCTAACACGTTTTATTTTTCATCAATTCAAAATTTATCATAAAAAGAGTGAACTAATTGAAAACAATGATACATCATTAGCTCTAGAAAGCCGGATACCGTTTGACCATGTCATAAATGTCTACATTATCAGATGAATAATATGTTACAAAAAACCGGTTACTGTTAACATTGAACTTGATTTTCGATGCATAGCTTATTCCTGAAAGGATTTGCATCAGATCTCCCGTTGATGATAACTGAAATACGTTTTGGGACCCTGCGATATAGACATTATCTTCCCTATCTGATGTTACACGAAAAACACAGTCCAAGTCTTTATGTGTGAACACGCGTATCAATTGAAAATCACTCAATTGTACAAAGTGACAAGATTTCTCGGACCTGGCGCTATAAACAAGTGTTTTCTCTTTACCATTGATTACCGTCACACTTTCTATAACGCCGTTACTATTGACCTCATTAATAAGGTTACCGTCTCTATCAAGTACCAGAAGTTTGTCACTACATCCTATATAAATTCTGTTGTCACTAAAATTTATTCCAAAGCAGTATCCATCCAGAGATTTGCTTTTATTTAGTGTTAATGTCTCAATGTTTACAAAATCAATGGCTTTCTCGTAAGGTCGAGTTACTACTACCGTGTTTGGATAAATAACAGCAAGATCCCAAACATGTCCAGAGAGAACAGGACTCTTTTTAATTAAATCTCCTTGTTGTGTGATCCTTACTATAGTTTTGTCGTCATATAACGGTAAAAGTAGTGTACTATCCGACATGGCACAACCACCGTAAATGTAAGATTTGATATTGGTACCACATTTGTTCAAGACAGAAAAAGAGGCAACCTTTTCGGGAATACACTCTTTTAAACTGATACTAGTATTTCTAATTGATAATTTCGGGGAGATACTGATTTTCTCGACAATGTCTACTTTACCAATGTTCTTCAATCCAATCAACAATTTATCTATGTCAGCGCCCTGTTGAAATCGATATTGCAGACGTTTATGATTCGCCAGTATTTTTGCAAATACTTCCATTTGTTCCCTCTCTTGTTGCAGGATTTTCTTCATCTCAAGGAATACACGGGTTTCACTGACTCGGGTTTTACAGGATTCCATTAATTGTTTACAGTTTTGTATAATTTTGTCTCTATTTGTCACCTCTGTTATTATCTTATTTAGTTCTCCCACTTTCTGATCATGTACACGTTTAAAATCCTGCATGAACTTCGATTGTAAGTTATCAAAATGGTCGATGATCCGTTGTCTCATGTTTTGTAATTCTTGCTGAATATCACTCTTTTGATTTGCAAGTAATTGAATAGTTTCACGATTTTCCTTCAATAATTCATGGTTAAAATCATTTATTTCTGAAAGGCGTTTTGAAAGATCGTTAAAATCCGACGATTCAAGAACTCGACTGGCCGCGTCTTCAAGGGAGGCCACGTGATCACATTTGCGATGATGGAGAGTTACACAAGTTGTGCAACATGGCTGATCATGGTCGTTGCAAAACGCTTCTACGTTTTTATCCTTATGTTTTTCACATGGCTGAACTGATGTTAAGATTGGCATGGCGTCCATCTCATTCATCGCTTTCGGGATATGATTTCTTGGCAACCTCGAACCTGTATGTGTACCATAACATGTCTCACAAAGTGCCTCATTGCAGTCAGAACACCAATATACTGCCGTGACGTCATTTTTGTGAAACTTACAAGGATCACATGATTTTACTTTCGCTTCTAGTTTTGTCTGCTCACATAACAGAATAATGAAATGATTTAGCGGAAACTGTCCTGCCCATCGTTAAAACGCTGCTTTGGAGTCTGGAGGTTCGATTGTCTCTCTACAAATCGGACAGTTGAAATCGGAGGCTGCTGAAATGCCTTGTTGTTGAAATTCTGTGGTAATGTAGGAGCTTAAGCATGTTTCACAAAATGTGTGAAGACAAGGAACCAATCTCGGCACATTGAACTCCTCTAAGCATATAGAGCATTTAGTTATTTCAATGTCCTCTGGTAAATCAGCAGTAGCCATCACAATAAATGGTATACTTGCAGTAAGTCATTGCCAATCAAAATATAAGAATTTTGTTCCATTCTCGTCTTTGTAGCAACATATGTTTGCTAGTTTGCTTTTCATGTAATATTAACATTATTTCAGTCCGATAACGTTATTAAATACCCTCCATAATTACACTTTGAACAGATACGCCCCCTGTAGGCAACATCAATGCAAAGTCGGGTATCTTTTCAGAAGTGTCGTCATCACTCGTGATTGTCCTTGCGCTATAATAGTATAAGTGTGTTAACAAGTACTGATCGAAAACTAAAACAAGGTTATCATTTAAATGTTTAATTAATAGAATAAATTTGTTTATCACCATGTACTTAACTACCCCTTTCAATATGTGAATGTATAAACTATCATCTAATGTTGTTCAAATTAGTTTTGCATTTCACAAGCATCCTGTTTTTTTATATTTCATTTGTTTTTGTCTCAATGCCCTGGTGGAAGTTCACATTTTTAACCTGGCTTGTCAATTTTCAATGTCTTTAATTGGGATTGCGATTTGGATACGGAGTAGTATGTTTAAAGCTAGTTAGACAGATGCTTACTCTTCTAAAGCACCCGCTGTTTAAAGCTAGCTAGACAGAAAATGAATACCATTCCGAAGCACCTAGTGTCACTGCCTTCGTGTTAAAATCACTCCCAGTAATCAGTTCCTGTCCTGTCCATCATTACCAAAGAAAGTAAACTTTTAAATGCCGATTTAGTCTGATTTTTATTGTCGTGACTCGCAGTTTTGTAATAATCGTTACCCCAACGATACAAAGGCACCTACTTAAATTTATTAAAAAGAACATAAAATTTGTTTTAATTTTTTTCAGATATAGCAAAAGGTTTGTTGTACCCTTTCTCTTTCTCTCGTGTTGTGTCCTTTGTCGTGACCGGTGGTGTGTTATGGTGTTAAGTTCAGGTAATTAATTACTTATAGATGGCTACAATATCCGTAAAATGATTTTGTACGCTTCTTCAATTTTTATTTGTTAAGTGTATTAAAGTTACTTTTTATTTTCATTGTACGCATTTGGGAACGGGGTGGCTCCGCGGTTGATTTTGGTTTTGTTTTGGGTCGCGAAGGCAGTTTATAGAATCAATACATTTATTAACCTCGTAACCATGAAATAGGGCATTTTCATAATTTTTCAGTAGTAGGTTTGTCACATTTATTCATGTTTTTTTAGCAAGTCATGTAGGGGAAGTTTTGAGTGTCTTTTAGTTTTTAACGCTATTTACACACGTGGGTTACACGTGTTATATTCACACAATATGATGTATTAATAGTACACATTTTTATATTCCTAGACCATTACATGTGGTAATTGACTCATGAATTTTGGCTGAGGTGTATTTGGGCTGGGCTGTTACTTAGGGTCAGCAATTACCAATTATTTTTATAAAATCCCATTGTATTTATTTAGCTAAATATACTTTTTCTAGGCAAATTTATGTGCTGTTGATTGTATCGACTACTACTGTTCAATAGTGTAATTGACTAGTTGAATATATTTTTATTGATGTTGTAACTTCAGTCTAGATTTTACCTATACACTTTTTGGTCAAGATTTCTCCCCTTAGACAGTACTCTTCTTAAGCGATTGACTTACTCACGAGCCGTGTTCGTTTCCTCTTTAAATTTTGTGCTCAATAAAGGCAGCATACAGAGGTATATCACTGACGAGATCAGGTTATGCGTCTATGTCGGTCTAGTTTTAGACTAGGGTGAAACAATTCTGAAACTATCTGATAAGTTTTGTTACTTCTTTCAAACCAGAGATGGTTCGTTATCAGGATAACAATATTAGGGATAGTTAAATAAAATAAATAAATAGTACAGTAAATTGAACACAAATTGTAGATGACAAATATATCAGTATCATTTACCAAGACAATCGATGACTTGGTATTTAAGATTGAGCATTTTCATCAGTTTCTGATATGATATTTGTATAATAACTCTTCATACGTTTTTATTTTTAATTTTCTAATTCTTAAGTATGATGTTGTCTTTGCAATTTGTGTATAAGTATTTAATTTTGTCAGGCAAATGCTGTTGAGTAACAGACATAATCTTAACATTCTAGGTTATGTTCTAATCACAACCCAAAAGGTTAAAGATTTGAAAATTTGCTAATAAAGCTAAACACGCGAACCTTTAGCTGTAGAAAAAGCGACCGAGAAGGACACCGCCTTCTAGTAAGCCAGCTACACCAGTCACTTGTGATAATAAAAAACACACAAAAAAACATACTAATCTATGTCAAAAATCACAATCCTAAAGCAAAGTAAAACTTTGAAACTGACAAATAATGTTAAATATGTTAATTCAAACAGGGAAATTATGACTGTTGCTATTGAAGCACAATAACCTCTTGTTTAGTTAGCTACATGCATCGCGTCTGTAATAAATTATGCGGGTGAAAGTAACATGGAAATATGCGAGTGTAAATATATCCAATGTAATCCTGAACATAGATATATCATGCTTATCTACAATATTGTGATGACGGTAATAAAAAAACGGAATTCTATACATGATGTATGCAATTTATTCAAATAAAGATTATATTTTCTACGCGCATTTCTTCGCCATATATTACATCGTAATCAGACGTATACAGATCAGAGCCATTCTGAAAGAAAAAAAATCAAAAATCCAATTTAACTAAAGAAAAACTAGAAAAAATATAATTGTGAAGGGATGACTGAGATTTTATAAAAGCCCAGCATACAAGTCACAATTCCTGTCACGGAGTAGATTCAAACCTGTACATATCCTTATGTGTGAACGTTCGCCTAAGTGGTTTTATACATGCAAAAGCTTCCTTCTACCATCCAAAAACTGACCAACTTAATATCAGTGAAATATTTTTGGCTGACTTAGAACACTATAATTTTAACAATGGCTGGGAATAATAACAACTGGATAAGTTCATTATTTTCCATGTGTTTTATATCATATGGCTACAAACACAGGTTGTTTGAGGTTTCAGATGTATTCTAAACTGTTCCATTCAGGATACTTAATATCACTTAATTTTGCAATATTCATGATATAAAAAGTATCTCTAAAATGAAGTGCAAATTGTGCTGACACCAGTTATGTAATGTTTCCGTTTTATATATTAAACATGGTTGCTTCTTGTAAAATCTTACCAAAGATTTGAAAGAATCTACATTATATCCTTATTTGGGATACAAAAATCCACATTACGCTTGTAAAATTCCATAGAAGAATCTGAATTTTAGATATGCTTATCTTCTTATGATCCTGATACAACATGACAAATTTCAAAATAATTAGACAAAAGTGTGGGACAAGTTGCACTCACAAGGAAATTGGACATTATATACCAACAACTAGATAATACAAATATTTATAACTCCAATTCTGAAAAAAATTAAAACGACACAAGCTCCCATTCCATATGTTTTACATTGTTTCTTGTTGTACAACCATACCAAATTTTAAAAAAAGTAAATGGAACATAATAAATGTTTTTGCATTCTCTTACTTAAGTCCTCATTTAAAATTTGAACTCAACCTGTAACCTTGACTTTCAATAAGTGGACCCATATTTAATACGGGATACACCACCTTCACATGAAGGTTTGGTATAGGTTTGGTCTTATTATCCTAATCCAGTCAAAGGATATGGACCGAACAAGAACAATTTTATCATACGGACGGACAAACAACGTCATACTATAATACGTCCCGTAAAACCGACGTGTGATAATGAAAAAGTTTCACATGCATTAATTTCTCTTTTATCTTGTTTTAGCGTTTACCAATATTAAGTAATTATATTAAAGAAACAAGACGAAGTCGAAAAATAAAAGGAGGGCAATGCATTAATATCAAACACATACCTTCTTCGTCAGTAGCCCGTTTTCCTCCGACGCCGCCAACTTTTCCTCCACAAATCAAAAGTCCATTTTTACCTCTAATACAAGCTGCTTTACCACCGATAGCTCCTTCTTTTCCAATTGCACCACCTTGTCCAGCACAAAGTAAACCTCCATTTTTACCTCTTATACATCCACCTTTACCACCAATAAGTCCTCCTCTTTTTTCGACTAAAGCATTTTTCAAGCAAAATTTAACAATGTTTAAGAAATAATGACCAAAAAAACATATATTGTCCGGCGAATCTGTCGTGTGAAATAACGCCAAGCTGACGACAAACGTCAACACCATTAATAATTTATGGACCCCGACCTTCGCATATTATGATAAAACTTGCTGTTATAATAATACATAGAAGCAGACATTGTCGCCATTTAATATATTTTAAACATTAACAAAAGAATATTAGATTGTTTCTGGTCAACATACACTTTGGCTTAACCTCGTCCCCTCAAGAATATGTTTAGCGAATTTCATACCCGTAAATGAGGTTCAATGGTTGAAAATTAACATTCATCTCTGCTGAATTGAACATTGGTATAACATGGTTCATGTTTCGCTGTGAATCTATTATTAGAAGTTAATACTGGCAAAATTGTTTACAATCACTGTATTTTCTTGCTTTGTCTTGTCTTGTTGTTACCAAGTAAGTAAGTAAGTAAGTAAGTATGTAAGTAAGTAAGTAAGAAATAATATTAATAACAATAATACACAGACGGAGGTTAGAATATTTATTTAAAACATCTTACCTTCTTCTTCAACAGCTCGTTTTCCTCTAACGCCGCCAACTTTTCCTCCACAAATCAAAAGTCCATTTTTACCTCTAATACAACCTGCTTTACCACCGATAGCTCCTTCTTTTCCAATAGCACCACCTTGTCCAGCACAAAGTAAACCTCCATTTTTGCCTCTTATACATCCACCTTTACCACCAATAATTCCTCCTCTTTTTTCAACTAAAATCAATTTTATAAGGATGGATATAGAATGAACTTGAAGAAATAACGATAAAGAAAAATTAAATCTTCCGGGAACATGTTTAAAATAACGTCAAACTGATCACAAACGTTAACATCATTAATTTCATTGACCCTGGCCTTTGCATATTTTGATAAAACTTGCAGTTATAATAACACATCGACGCAAACTTTGTCGCCATTTAATATATTTTATACATGAACGAAGGAATATCAGATTGTTTCTAGTCAACATATACTTTGACTTAACCTCGTCCCCCACAAACATAAGTTTGTCGATATATCACGTAATTTCAAAACCGCGAATAAGGGTCAACGATTTAAAATTATTTATCTCTGCTTAATTGAACATTAGTATAACATATTAGAAATTAATACTGTTAAACAGTTTTAAAATCACTATACGTTCTTGCGTTGTTTTGTCTGGTTGTTATCAAGTAAGTAAGTAAGTAAGTAAGTAAGTAAGTAAGTAAGTAAGTAAGTAAGTAAGTAAATAATAACAACAATAATAAACATATGACGAGCAGATTATTGATTTAAATCATCTTACCTTCTTCTTCAACAGCTCGTTTTCCTCCAACGCCGCCTACTTTTCCTCCACAAATCAAAAGTCCATTTTTACCTCTAATACAAGCTGCTTTACCACCGATAGCTCCTTCTTTTCCAATAGCACCACCTTGTCCAGCACAAAGTAAACCTCCATTTTTACCTCTTATACATCCACCTTTACCACCAATAAGTCCTCCTCTTTTTCCAACTAAAATATTTTATAAGGAGTTACAACGAGTTTCAAAAAAATACAATGACCGATAAATCTGTCTTTAAAAATAATGTCGAGCTGACCAAAAACGTCGACTGCATCGAACATTCATTGACCATTACTTCTGCATTAAGAAGATTAAGATTAAACTTCCAGTTATAATAAACATAGAAGTAGACACTGTCGTCATTTAATCATTTTATACATGACCAAAGGGATATTGTATTGTCTCTTGTTAACATATAGTTTGACACAAATCTGTGGCTTCACCCTCTCTACCGCAAACTTACGTTTGGCGATATATCGTGTAATTTCATACCCTTAAATGAGGTTCAATGATTGAGAATTTACATTCATCTCCGCTGAGTTAAACATCTGTATAACATGGTTCATGTCTCGCTGTGATTTCATTGTAAAAATATATATACTGGCAAACATTTTTAAAATCACTGTATTTTCTTGCTTTTCCTTGTCTTGTTTTTAACAAATAATTAAGTAAGTAAGTAAGTAAATTAGAAAGTGAGTGAGTGAGTGAGTGAGTGAGTGAGTGAGTAAGTTAAGTAAGTAAGTAATTAAGTAAGTAAATAAGTAAGTATGCAAGTAAGAAAGTAAGTAAGTAAGGAATAACAACTTATTGATCTTAAATAATTTACCTTCTTCTTCAACAGCTCGTTTTCCTCCAACGCCGCCAACTTTTCCTCCACAAATCAAAAGTCCATTTTTACCTCTAATACAACCTGCTTTACCACCGATAGCTCCTTCTTTTCCAACTGCACCACCTTGTCCAGCACAAAGTAAACCTCCATTTTTACCTCTTATACATCCACCTCTACCACCAATAATTCCAGCTCTTCGTTCATCTGAAACATTGTTAGGTAAAATAACTAATATGGAACAATGTACCCTCTTCGTCAATAGCACGTTTTCTTCCAACAGCGATAACCTTCCCGCCACAAATCAAAAGTCCATTGTTACCTCTTATACAAACTCCTTTACCACCAACGACTCCCTTTTTCATATCTGCTATATTTTCAACCAAAACATATATATGAAATATTGAATAGGCGAATCTACAACTTTTCATTTCAAAATCGAATATGGCTGATGTATCCTGCTTAACAGGATATGCTTTCTCTGGTGGAAGTTCATCTGTTTAACATGGTTTTGAAGTTTAATAGATTTTATTTCGCTTTTAGAATATAATTTGGATATGGATTTGTTTGTTTGTTTGCTATGTTTTTGAACATCGTTAATATAAACCGTTAATACCAATAAAACACAATCACATCTGCCACGCCTATACCAATACCAGAACAACAAAACGGACACACTAAGTTTAGCAAGATAAATTATGGTTATATCATCTCTGGTAGTTTGAACAATTTGTTTTTTCACAAATTAAACTGTTTCTAATTGATATACATTTTGCAGTATTGTAATATAGGATAGTTCTTTTAAAGTAACCTGCATCAGAACAAAAAGAATAGTGAAAAAACGAATATTTCCGAAATGAAAATTAGAAAATGGAAAAGTAAACACTGGATTATATAATTTACCGGAGCACCCGGCTACACTTTTCTAGCAGAGATTCACTTCATTTGTAAAATTCAATGTTTAACTTTTCTTTTGGATTACATGGATAAGTATGTTTGTTTTAAATACAACTACTTTAGGACTGTATGATGGTCTTAAACAATATCAACTAACGCATTTATGTCGGTACTCATTGGAGGGACTAGGAAAGGTGTATAATTCAATAATAGAAAATATAGCCTAGCTGGTGCTGGAACACACGCACGTGGCACTTGAATTATCAGTCGATAGCATGACTGTCGTCATCTATTTCTAATGGACCTAGCAATTAACATTTTGGTTCTCTATAGAAAAGAAAATGGACCAGCAATGAAATTTGGATAATATTTCTTCAAATTACTTACCATTTATGTGTTTGTATTCAACTTCATTTTGTTCTGCAAGGGCTGCTACATAGAAAATAAAAATGCTTACCAATACTAAATAATATAATTCACATATTTAATTTACATATACTAAGGTTAATTTTTACAGTACTAGACGGCCGTTTCGGAATATAATTCCTCACAAGAATTGTGAAAAGTCACTTTACAAGATGATGAAAAATATCAAAAATTGACATGGACTTGGTGTTAGTTTTAAACATGTTCTCATTGTGTTACATTAGAAAACTTCAAATGTAATAATATTTTGTTGAAAATAGTCATTAAATAATACGAAATAGGACAGAAACTGTAATTTCAAATTACACATTATACTAGTTTTACCGATTTTATAGCACTATGCGACCGTTTCCGAATACAATTCCTTACCAGTAGTGCTTTGACCAAAATTGTGAAACAAAAATTTTCTCAAGGGTTTAAAAAAAGAATAATTGTCAAAAACTTACCCTTAACATACAGGAAACACCCTAAAAACAGGATAGCGATACTAAAACGATGATCCATTTTGAAGCAGTTGATCAGTTATGATTGAAACCCAGGTAATGCTGTGGTTTTTATAGGCCAAAAAGGACAAAATTAACAAAATAGTTGCTGGATGATTAATCATATTTTTACTGGCGGTAATAAATTAATATAAATAATTTATAAATTTTAGTTAAAAATCTGCAAAAAATTACATCATAAAAATCAAACCCTTATGGTTATATTTTGAAACCTGTTACATTTTTTTACGTAACTTCAGGTTTTATGAATTATTATTACAGTTTTTTATTCTGAAGGCCAGGTCAAAAACCTAACATTGAAAATGATGCTTATTGGATGAATATATTATGTTTTATAAAAATCTATGACAAAATTAAGAAAAACGGACTCTTCTCTTAAATAAAAATCAATTATACCGATCCATGTCCAAACAAATATCCTAAAATAAAAAAAAATATTTTTTTAAACTAGCTAACGAAATTAACATGAACTTCCAAAAGGGAAGTAATGTCGGGTTCTCCGAAAGGGAAGGTAATCCTGTAGAGCTAGAAAAAAGCGCCACCCGTGAGAATGAAAATTGAGAATGAAAAGAACATAGAACTATGTGACGTCAAATATATCTAGAATAATTTTGAATACAGAGAATAAAACTTTTTGAAGCCTCGCAAAATTATTTTATCCCATTTTAATTGGTCGAACATATTCAAACAGCATTACACTACAGTATGATATTTAAAAAACATTTTTTATTAGATTTCTCGAATAATAATATATATCTGCGGTATATAGAGCAGTTTATGTTTTGAAATAATGAATATAAATAAAAAAATGATGATTTTCGGAAAATTGTTCAGGGAAAACGTGCACAAAATGTATCAAAAAGTTTTGTTATGTCTTGATTGTATGTCTATGATAATGACTGCTTCTATATGGCATAACTTGCCTTTACAAAAAGGGTTTAAACGCTCCATAGCACTGTAGATTTATTGGTGATATAAAGACTTAAATTGAACTTAATGTTATGCTTGATTGTTTAAAATATTGTTTTAGGCGTATTTAGTAAAATACATTTTGATCCTTCTGGTATTTTTATTTCAACATCTTAAAAGTATTATAATCTGTAGTTTGACAACTACTAATAACCAATTTTATTCCGAAACAGAAGTCTAGTGTTGCAATATTACACAGTTTAAGTAGTTACCTTAAATATACCACCGTTGACAAGCCGGAAAGAAACCATTTTAGAATTAGCAGATATATAAAGGTAGATATAAAAATATTGTAAAACAAAACATAATTTGTAAGTTTTGTAACCTTGGGTTAATTGAAGACGAATATCATTTTTTATTTATTTGTAAATTTTACGAGAATATAAGACATCAATTTATACTAAAACTATTTTTTTCAATCCCCAAATGTTCATAAATTTGTTATTCTCTTGTCATCCAAAAATTGTCAAATATACAAGCAGTGGGAAATTTTCTATATCATGCATTTCAAAAATGAAAATTGTATATAAAACACAATAACATTGTAATATAGCTTTCATGGCAGAAATGTAATGTATATACTATGTAACTATATAACTACTATATGGGTCTGTGGCCTTACAAATAAAGATATATATATATAAAATTAGTATGGATGAATCAAAACTTATGTGACCTTCAACTGGCTATAAATGATTCAATCGATAATGAAACGAAAATAATTTTTATCACATCGTACATACAAAAAGAAAATTGCAGAATTTTATATCTTTTTTATCTTTGCAACGCTCATGGCTGTATGAAGGGAGTTTCCATGACACGATTTATCGTTTTTTAAAGAATGTAGTGCTTGGCGAAAGACAGTAACTACATATTATCAAGTCTTGGTAAGAAACAAGCACTGTCAAGCTTTCGTAGCTGTCGAAAATATATTGGAGTGTAGTCCCTTGCAGTCTCGGAGTTTGAAAAACTAAATTTGAATTATTGTTATTAATCATAAGCTTACATGTTCCTTAACATTTTTTATCTCGTTCAGATGTTAAATGAACATTGAATCAAAAGCAAATAAACTAATCAATTTAAAACAAATTTTAAACTTTGAAACTGACAAATTTGGTAAAACACGGAAAATTCTACCAGGAAAGTGCGGCCGATTACCCCTGAAGGGTTAGCACCTATTGTTGTTAAACAAGCTACTCTCGTCAGGCGTGTAATCAAAATTGAGTGAAAGTAGTACGGAACTAAGGGACGTCAAACACAGAACAATCAAACATATCAAAAATACAGTGATGACGACTATTAAACTTGTAAGATTTTATTAAGGATTTCCGCATTTTGTTTCTTAAAGGGTATTTTTTATTCCCTTCCAGAGTGTTAATAATAAAATTGTATTGGTTCATACACGTTATGTCAATACTTTAAATATCAGTTTTACGATGATTGAAACTTTCATTAAATAATATAATTTTCAAACAAACAAAAGGTACACCAGTAAGTACAAATTAACCTTTTAAAGTCAAATTTTTGGTATTGGGATTTGAACATGGATCCGTGTCTTTGTTTTCGATGATCAAAAACAAAGTATTACTACAGTTTAGAATATAATTGCGCTAATACTAAAAATAGCTTCGCTAAATGCACTCCGAATAACCAATAACGTCATACTGAACAAAACCTGTTACAGGTTCGTAGCCTCAAGGGAAAGGTTATTGAAAAATGACAAATTGCATAACTGTACAAGACGTATTGCCTTGCATAATACATAATAAAGTGTGTCCATAGGGTATAAATCACTAATGTTTTGTTATTGCCTCCGAACTGGTTTTCATTAGAATCCACGACGCTTTTTGCATTTATATCTCAATTAATAATGAAAGTTTAAACTTAACTAAATCCGATGGGTAAGTATCATTGATGGGATGAATGAACACTTTTAGTAATGGTGCAAATACTTTATTTGTTTTTCATTGATGTTAATATAGATATTGAAGCTTTGAGATCCACTTTTATTTTAATAACAAGGTGAGATACGTAGCCTAGAAAAGTGTGTATGTGTGTGTGTGCATGTGTGTGTGTGTGTATTGTGTGAGTGTGTGTGAGTATTTACTTTATTCTGCTTTTTGTTTTATTATAATTTACATTTCGGTTTTCATTGTCATTGCATACTCTTCAATGAAGCAAATATAGATACATCTTACACATAACTAAAACACAATATGCGCATAAGGTGAATTGTAACCTTAATTGTTTTGTTGTATAAAAAGCAGCGGCGAAAGCTGCTAAATTGTTGACCCAGGGATATTGAAAGCCTAGGCGTATCAGGGCCCTCCAAAACTTCTATGGCCTTCATCACATTATTGTTGATAAGTTTTTGTGTCCAGGATTGCCCTGGGTAAACTTAACATCCCTAATTCTGCGTTCATTCAACTCAATTTTGATTACACACGTGACGGGTGTAGCTAGCTTATCAGGAGCTGATTACCCTCCCGGATCATCCGGTCTCACTTCCCTGGTGGAAGTCCTCGTGTTCAATTTAATTCGTCAATTTCAAAGTTTTTACTTTGGTTCTGTATTGTGATTTGGACATAAATTGGTATGTCTGTTTTTGATTCCATAAGTTAAGTTAAAAACTCAGAACTTAAAATAAAAAGAAAATGTATTGAAAAACGCTAAGCAGAAATAGTGTAAAACCAAACCTAATTAGATGCTATAAATTTTCATTTTTTATTGTGGTAGTTTTATGGGTGTTTTCTTATATTGTAGAATGTATATTATTTGAAGTTTAAACATTCACATAGTACTTATACTAAACCATTGAATATTTACGTCATTGTCCGAGATCCAAAGTACCAATTTTTTAAAACAATTTATGGATTGTGATTTGAACAGGGTCTGAACGTTTTTGCTTTTTACTTGCGGTAGACTTATTGAAACAATTATACAGCTAAATAGAAATATAATTTTTAATTAATTTTAGAAATTGCACATTAAGGTCAAGTGGTGCAAATGGGCACTATCCTACAGGTTTCTGATTTTTTCAATACTTGTATAACTTTTTGATGTGCATCTTGAAATGTCCCCTTTTTACTTTTTTAGCAATAAGCGTAAAAATGTAACAAATCTTCGAATTTTAACATAGGCTAATTAGGAAATCGCTATTTTTTAGGCACTGGAAAATTGGAAAAAGTGTAGAAAAATAACAGTTTATCCTACAATTGTTTGAAAAACTAACATAATGTAGTTTAAAATTTAAATTTTCTGAAAATGTAAAGAAGAACATATGTCCCCTTGCTCGATTGTTGGCTATAAAACTTCAAAGGCTTAATCTGATGCAAAAATATGAGCAAAATTAGCAATAACGTCATGATTTTGACGATATTGTAAAACAATCGGCAAACTTGCGAACTTTAACGTCATCGTGCCGTAAACTAGGAGTGTTGTATTTATGCGTCTCGCTCGCTGTAATAGTTAATACTTTGTTTTAATGATTTGTACACAAATTACTTTATAATTTAGATTATTTTGTATCCCTAGTCACTTATATTACAGACATAATGATATAAATAAACATTATTACTTAAGAATAACAGAAAAACAAAGCCTTATCGTCCAAAATGAGAGTCAGTGATGACACTTTAAAATGCATGAAGAAGTGCCAGTCAGATCGGGGAAATATTGTTAATGGCTTCATTTGAAATATTTTAAAGACTTTTAGATTTTGAACTATCAGTACTGTTACACAATCTTGACTGGAGTGAAAAAATCATTATAATCGACAATTTTACTTTGCCAGAAAAGTCATTGAAAACTACCGAGCTCAAAAACACCGTCATTCTGCAATTCCGTGCGTCATTAATAAAAACAACCCTAATTTCAATATAAATTTTTATGACGTAATTGCAAATATATTTTAAAATCTGAAAGATTTTTGAAAATCGAAACAATATTAAAAAAGATATCATCAATCAAATTTTGTGAAAAAACGCCTTTATCAATTGAAGGTTTGAAAGGCAATTCTTCGTTAATCATTGGTTTCTGTTGAATTTAGTCGTGTAATATATTTATGATGATTTGTTTGTTTATTTTCATTTAATATTTTAAATAATTAACAATAAATAGTACAGTTACTTAATTAGGATTTAGAATAATACCACCAGAGTACATACATGTAGATTTGTCCGCGCCGTGCATAACGTTAGCGTTCATTTGTACCACTTGGCCTTAAATGACACATTTAATTTGTATCATGTTAAAGGATCTATATTTGTAATCAAAACAAACATACTAATCCATGTCTGAAGCACAATTCAAAAGCAAAGTAAAAATTTTGGAAGTGAAGAATCAGGATAGACACTTGAACCAGGGAAGTGAGACCAGGTGCTCCGGAAGGGTAAGCACTTTTTGTTTAGATGGCTACACCCGTCACGTGTGTAATTAAAATTGTGTGAAAGGTACATAAAAGTCTGGGGCGTCAAATATATCCAGGGCAAATTTAGACACAGACACATCAAACTTATCAACACTACTTTTTGAGTGCCTTAATAAGCTTAGGCTTGCAATGATGTGAGTCAACAATTTATTTGCGAGCAGCCTGCTTCGTTGTACAAAGTCCCGGTTGTAGAAAAAAGCTCTACAATACCGTATTAACTGGAAAACGAGCAGAACAAATAAAATACATAAAAAACACACATACTAGTCTAAACATTAAAGTTAAAACCTTGAAAACTGGTAAATGCAGGTAAAGAGCTCTGAAAAGGTATGTACCTGATGTTTAGATAGTATATTTGTCTATTGGAAATTACACCAAATGGTCGTTGAATAGTCTGATTTCCATAACTATTTGGTTTCAGTACAAGTTGAGTTCCTACTTTTCTTTTTTAATCGTATATTCATTTTACACAATTTTGATTACATACGTGGCGGTAAATATGAGGTGTTTGCTGAACAACGGGTCTCTCTTCCCTGGTGGAGGTTTACGTGTTGACTTCTGTTTGCTTTTGGATTTTAATTTGGACATGGATTGGTATGTTTGAAGTTTGCTTTTTATTGTTTTTTTTGTGAATTTTTGTTGACTAATACCTACTATAAACCTGTAACAAGAAAATGCACAGAGATAAATCAATCTTGTTCCTGGAATATCAATAACAATTTGTCTATGTGACCAAAAGCTCTATTGAATACATTACATATATAACGTTTGATATTCGTTCTTTATTGATCGTTTTAATGTTTATTATTTATCGCATAAAGCACTATAACAAAAATAATAATAAATAAATGAACAAACAGAGTTACGTCGATACATTGAATTATTTATGCTCAAAACCTTCAACATTTTCAACAATTTAATTTATAAAAATTCACCTTCTAATTCATAACTTGTTTTCTATTACATATTGTGAATCAGAAATGCATACACAGAACTCAATCCAAACAATAAACTAATGTTCAAATGTTTTTATACCTGTCAGATGGATTTTTTTTAAATTGCATTCCTTTGTAACAAGCTGAATGACATTTTAAGCAACTGTCGGATAAAGGATAGTATATTAAAAACAATCGGAGGTCCAATCACACAGCACATTCTGTTGATGAAGCGTTGGAAATTTAAAGATTTAAGGTTTTTTGGACTCATAAGTCTCGTAAACTGCTTCAACAATTGGAGTAACAAATCATAACTGTTACATAGTATTGATAACTTTTAAGGCAATTAAACAAAGGGATAAGGCATGCTATTTCTTTATTGGACTATTGACAAGCGCGATGCTAACTTATTCAGCAAAGAATAATGCAATAGCATACAATACACCATCAGAACCACAATTGAGGTATTACAAGCATGTCAACAGTTTTGCTATTAACAATTAGAGTTGTTGATTGATATTAAAAACGATAAACGATTTCATCGAAAAATAAGTGGAATGATTTGGCAGTCCTATAAAATTTGAACCGCACCATTGGACTTTGAAACATTTACTTCAGTGGGATCGAAAGTAAAATCTTTTATTACCTTTATATCGGATGACCCCAAGGATTCCGATTATGTTACAAACAGTGGTGCATAAATAATTAAAATATAGAAATTATATCATTATTGTTATTAAGAATTATATTCTGCTTGTTTTCAAATCAGCATTACTCTTTAACATAATGTAAAATTTTCGCTTATTTCGCGCTAAAGAAATTACCGCGAAAATTTTTTCAATGTGAAAATGTCTACAATACAGGTGAATATATCTCATATATATACTCATATTGGTTACGCGAAAATTACACCGACGCGAAATGCCAGATTTAAAAAATCGCGAAATTTTCACCACGCAAAAATAATCCCCTTTACAGTATATCTCTGTTTAAACAGTAAAGTACCTTTACTGCAGTACACCTATTGAAAGCTTTAAATAAGCTAACGAATTGGTGTCGACTTGGCACCACACTTTATCCTCTGCGAGCTATATTGCGACAACTTTTAGGCAACTGCTTTTTATCTCTTAGGTCAATAGCTATCCATATTTCGGCTACTTCAAAACAAAGCTTTAACACCTTTTCATTAGCTGGGCGTTAAACTTTCGACAGGTATGTTCTGTATATATCTCCCAAAACCATGCTAATATAAGCTTAAGTATGCTAACTTTGAGAAAGATTTTCTGATTTTTAACGAAAATTAACATAAATCATTGAGAGCCTTAGCTATTGTTTCCGTTTGCATGGTTAAAGATCGTTTTAATTTTGTTGAGGATGTCTGATGGCTTCAAAACTACAATCTCAAAAGCAAAGATAATAGTTTAATATAAAGTAAATCTTGTTACACTTCCACAATTAGAGTGCTCCAGATGGGTAAGGACCCCAAAGTCTTTGGGATTGCACAATTAATTTACAGTAAGACTTCTAAAACAGGTTGCATTAAACAAACTGCGGTTGAATATTTTCAGGTAATATGACTGCACTACCTCCTGGCTGTTATTGCATTGTTACATACATGTATAGGTAAATGAATTCACAAGCAATATTAAGTTTTGCACTCATATCTGTACATGCGATTAAAAAGGATTATTCCTACTTTTAAAAGGGGTTTAGGTTGAAATATGGTTTATTCAGTATGACCCGCCCTCTATAATGTTAACAAGACAGTTTGTCAAGTTCTGACTTTTTTTATTCCACGATTTCGACTTTGGTTTTGCTTTAATAACTGTTTTCATATTCATTCTTTTGTTCTAGTTTTTCGTTTGTTCTTGTTTTTATAAATTTAAAGTCTATTATAGACATATATTTTTCATTTGTAACTAGTTTTAGCATGCATTTTGTTTCACCATTTTGTATTTTCCATAGCATCTTCTTTGTGCTTCAGGATATTTACAGTTGAAAATGCTATACTTGTAACTGGAACATCCTTTAAACAAGATGCCAGTTTTATAAACACAAAACAAGAATGCAATCGTTTTTTGGGGATTTTGATTTAAAAATGGATTTTTATGTTTCCTGTGGTTGATTTGTACGGATTCAAAACGGGATAAAGCAAACAGGGGAATTTGTATGCAGTTCGAGACGAAAAATGGACATTGTTTCACCCATGAGTGCACCAATAGCATTCGTAAAGCCGCGCCTACGGATCGGGACATTATCTGTCAGAAAATATTGACTCATACCAATCTCCAACACTAAGCCTTACGTCCTTGTTGTTAGTTCATGTGTTTTGAAATTCGCCATTTTTAAGGTTTTACTTCGTATTTGGGATTATGACTCGGACATACTAGAATATTTATGTGCATTAGGAAATACTAAATTATTTAATATTAATATGTGATCACAAGAATACCAGTAAGTGCCCAGTTCACAATCCAAAAGCAACGTTGAATTTGAAACTGGCAAATTCAGTTATACCCGTAAACCCGAACATCATCACAGACTAAATCATATTGAATACTTAGCAATAAATATTTAATGTTTTTTTCGTAGAATACTTTTTAATAGTTGTAACGTAAGATTTACCGTAACTTATTTTAGTCTAGTGTTGCCAAAAATAAATCAACTTTGGTAATCATTACAACCACTGGACTGTTATCTCTGTCGATGGACTGAACATTACATAAGGGTATATTTAACCCAAAAGGTAATACATAGTACTATCAGATAAACATTTTTCCAAGCACTACGGTTTTATCCGGAGACCGGCCGTCTGTTGCTGCAGAATTGAAGCAGGTTTAGTAACGAAAGATATGATGTTCAAAAAGCAGTTTTTGTACTATTTGTATTATGTCAGATATTTCATAAACCAATGTGTGTTATTTAATATAAAAAAATGTGAGACAAGAACTATCTTTGTTAGGCAAGTAGTTTCTAGTTTGAGGTGGGTATATAGTTATCACCATGTCTGTCTGTCCGTCTGTCCACGTAAAATCGTATCTCGCCCATATCTTGTAGCTGCTTTGGACGACTGCCATAAAATTTCTCAAGAATAATCTTCATGGTGCAAAGATAAGTCATGACCTGAACCAATGTCATATAAAGGGGTAGGTCACGGGATAACATTAAATGTTTGGGGCCGGGTGTTTTTGGCTTTCAAGAAGCAGTTCTAGTTTTATCTGCGTGCCCTGCGGGAGACACAAACTTTATTTCCATGTGCATGTTCATGTGTTTAAACTTAATTTGACATTTTAAAATTGTTTTAATTTTTGCTCTTTTATGGTAATTTGACAAAGGACCGGTTTAGTTGTGTTTGATTACGTGCTATGTTTTGTTGGATATTGCCACGTTTATGTTCTCATATTTTGTCCAGTTTGAAATGGAATTCCACTATTTAATTTAATCAATGATGTTGCTACGATGCAACCAATGTAGGTATAGTTTCTCTCTTAATATTTGATGCATAGATAAACTTGCATTTTTATAGCAAACACAATGATGTATAACCTGTCCCTAGATCAGGTAATTATTTTAGAAACGTCTTCCTTGCATTAGAATTTATGAAAAGATTATGCCTCTGAACTATACCTATTTTATTGAGTTACTAACAAGGATGCTAGGGAGTGTAATGCGAAAACAGATGCTTAAAATCGTCCTGGTGAAAACTTACGTGGTTACCCTAGCTCGTCAGTTTCAAAGTTTTTACATTGCTTCTGGGTTGTGATTCGAACATGGATTAAGATATATGTTTTTGATTATCTTATTGTATGTCTGATCCCTCATTTTTAATTTACAAATTTTCAACGTTACTAAATACAGTAAAACACGAAAATAACGAACACGCTTAAAACAAATACATGGATAGAACGAAGTCAATTATTTGGCCCGATTGTTTCTCTATATATGTCTTTATATAACAATATAACGAAGTCGCTATATAACAAAGTTAAAAATAGTTAAATGTTATAAACGTGCTTTACTGTACTATATCTGATTTTGTGAAATTTACATAATACATTTTTAATAAGTTTTTTCCCTCTTGAAAAGTTTGCTAATGGAACCAGATTATAAATGAAGTATGACATGTTGATAATCCTCAAGTTATTGGTATACCAATGGATACAAAATATGCACCATTGGCTGTTGATTTGTTCCTTCAGTCTTACGAAGCAGAATTTATGCATAACCTTGTGAAATCTGGAAAGAAAACTGTCGAAGACTGTGCAAGTTCACGTGTCCAACCTAACTTGCCAGTTCCAAAGTGTTTAATTTGCATTTTAGATTGTAATTTGAACATGGTTTAGTATGTTTGTTTTTGATTTGATAACTAGTGCGACTAACTATAACTATCAATAAGCATCGCTTTTTGCTGTGTTGCAATCTTGACGTTTTTCAATAAATAAATAATAAAATAATAATTATAAAAAAGAAATAAATATACTAGCTCAAATAACAATTGAACACAAAGTTAGGCCGGAAGCATAAGAAGAGTTTGTGCCTCTTGTTTAGCTACCTGTTATAGTTGTGTGTGTAAACATAATTGGGATTCAAAGAAATATGAAAAAGGAGTTTGATGTATAATATTCTTTTGTGCGTGGCTTATTATTTTATTTTTATTCGTGTAATATTAAAGATTATACAGCATCTATCGTGTTGTTGCTTTTGAGTCCTAGGGAAAAATACTAGCAAACTATATTTTATTAAGCATAAACACTAACAATGTCGAATTTGTCTGCAGTTTAATGAAAAAGAAAAACGTTACATAACAAAATGTGGTGTACTGTTTAATTAAAACAAAAAGAGAAAATATTGCAAAATTTAAATAATAACACTTTTCAACTAAAACAAAAAACTGTTTCTTTAGACAAATCTTGAACAAATATTCGTCATTCATTCGTGCTAAACCGAATCTGAAAGAACAAAATTATGCATACAGATTAAAAATATGAAATGATCAAGAAATTTTTTTATAAAAGGTCTGTTTCATTAGAATTTTAACAAAAAATTTTAATATAGTAATTTCATAATATTTATTTATGGAAGTATGAAGGAATTGGACATTTTGCACACTGCATATCTCGCAAAACGAATTATGTTACGTTTGCAAATTGTCCTATGCTTTCATGTTTCCATAACAAAAATAAAAATTGATTTAATTTTTTAAATTCAATTTTTAGAAATTTACAACAGATCAACAATTTAAACAACAATATAGCTATAACAAGTAAAAATTCAATCGCTATGGCGTACGAATTCAAATATTTCTGCGTCCATAGTAAAATGACGTCCATTCATGCAAACGTAACAAAAAGAACTGACCAATCAAAAAGCTTGAAACAAAAGAGGATTTAATTAATAAGCACTAAAACTATGTGTTTAAGTAAAAAGAATGATATAACAACTGATCAAGAGTAATTTGGTATACACGGAGACATCATTCTTATAAACAATATTGTGGTAATGACCGTAAAACGTTTTGAAAATATAGATAATCCCAGGTGTGTAATGTCCTTCATGTATAAATGTATTTGTAAGCAGATCGTTCGTTTAATAAAGCTTCCGTAGTGGGTTTAAGCTCTACTAAGCTTTTTAAATGTGAAACAGAAACCTTACCAGGAGAAGCGCGTTTTCAAAAAGACGCCTTTGATTAGGTATACAATAGAGATGTGATCTTGTTAAGTAACGCTGTTGTATCATTTACTTTACTTATACACAGGAAATAAAATTAGGACTCATCCACCTAAAAAAAGTTATTTGTCGTTGATTTTATGTATTATTTTTCATTTCAAATGTATTTCTTCTTTTTTGCATTAAGACGGTCAGTTTTAGGAATACTAGTAGAAAATTCACGACCGCATATAATTAAAGACAAGGAGGAATCCCAAAAAAATAAAGATAAAATAAATAAAAACAATTTACCTTTCTTATCAACTCCGATTCCGGCAACATCACCTCCACAAAACAATCGTCCTCCTTTTCGAAATCTAATACAACCGCCTTTACCACCAACAGCTCCTCCTTCTCCAATACCACCGCCTTTTCCACCACAAACCAAAAATCCATTTGCACCCCGAATACAACCAGCCTGGCCGCCACTAACTCCCCCTTCTCCGACAGAACCTGCTTTTCCACCACAAATCAGAGCTCCATTATCACCTTTGATACAACCACCTTCACCAGCGACAATTTTCCTCTTCATAACTAAAACATCATTAGAATGTTTGATTCAAGTAAATACATTTTCTATAATTGCTATTGTATAAGGAAAAATCTAAACCTGTTGTTTCGCCAATACATGTAAATAATTTCTATCATGTATTTATAATTCTAAAAAAATTATAAATTTAAAATTCTAAAACATATCTCGAAGCCTTTTGCTGTTACAGTTTCAATTGGATCTGAATTTATAATCATATATAACACATGACAATTTAAATATTAAATCGTAACTTATCAATTAATGTTAACAATTATGATTCTTTCATGATGGTTGATTATTTGGCAGGAAGGTGTGATGGCAATGTTAACATATTTCTCAAATATAATAATGAAGCCAATTCTAGCCTAACAAGATATTTTGGAGAGTGGAGATAAAACCAGATACATTCGGTAATTCACTACACAAACGATTTAAATAAAACTTTTGAATAAAAAGTTGGAATGGAACTTTTGGAGTTGTAACCGGTGAGCGTGTTGTTTTGAAACAAGGGGGCCAATTTCAAAATTAATGTATGCATGATCAAGTTTGCTAAGATTGAAGAATTTCTAGTATATTTGTATTTGATAAATAGAGGATATAGCATGGTAAAATTCATATCACATGACAACTAATTTAAAATAAAAATTTGCAACTGGAGAATTATATTTAATACAACTAAAACACGGAACAAGGCGAAAAAGATCAATTAATACAAATATTAACATCATTGACTTTTGTGTGGTTGATCCTGCGTTCAATCTTTTAATTTTGTTTTTGTTGAGAAAGTTGCTGCATATCCTGAACTAAATGTTGTGAAGCGAATAATCCTGCCTTAGATAGAACCCACGCCGTGGTAAAAAAAAAAAAATTAAATTCCAAATAGAGGTAAAAATTGACCACAAACATATTAAATCCGGAGACCTTCATTTAATTTACCGGCATGAAAGATTTCAAAATCTTTGATTTGTCGTGGTAATAGATAAATCATGTAGCCCGTCTGGTGTTCCAATACAACTCTTGAATTGTGAGAAAGAAGCAAATGATGTATCTAACATACTGTGTAAATGTTGAAATAATGATTTTATTTAAATTATAATTGCATATGAAAAGTCGAGTTACAAAACAACATTATTGGCGCAATATAATAAACTTTACATACCAACCATTTCGTCGTTGGCTGCATCTTCATCTGCTGAGAAGGCTGGAATAGAAACGAGTTACTGCGTTAATTTTTGTATGAAGTCACTTCCGGATAATTACAACTATTTGCGACAAGAAAAGTCAAAAGGTAAACTTGTATCAATACAACATTAAATTAATAAAAATATAAAATAGAAGGTAACAAAAGAAACACAAACATACCAGTTTAGGAATAAAATACAAGGATTTTTTTCAATTGATACTTAATGACTCAACAATAGAAGATTCAAAATCTTGATTCGATTGTTATTCAAGAACTACCATATGGGTTGAATCAAAAACAAACATACCAATTTAAGTTCAAATTAAGAAAAAATCGAAGTCACAACGTTTTTTTAAACAGCTTTGAACCTAGTTTTTCCTTGGCGTCATAATTAAGATATCAGCCTAAATATAAAATCAGTAATTAGATTCTCTGTGTCACTATTTTGTGGTAGCTACATTGAGTAAAGTACATATTGTTTAACTGAGTTGTAACAAAAACTATCAGCGTTAGACAGAAGTAAAGATGCTAGACATTATGATTGATCTTAAATAAAAAGAAGCGGTTTTTGTTTAGTTATTTGTGGTCTTACGTCAAACTGATTTCACTAGTTGCTTACAGTACCAAAAATGAAATCACTATTCACCAGTCATTAAAAAAAAAAAAAAAAAAAAAAAAAAAAACAAAAAAAAACGACTTACCGTTAACATAGAGTAAACACCCCAGAAACCAGATACCGATGCAGGACCGAAGATACATCTTCATGCAGTGAGTTAGCTTTTTTAAAATATCAGTAATCCTGACAAATATATAATATATAGCCGAGATACAATAATAAAAAACTGAGATTATTAATCATAAATTACCTAACGGTTAGAAATATATTTTGCTAGGTCAAAAGCCTTAAAATAAACCCTTTATGATTATATTATGAAATATGGCTTACAGAAGAGTTGATGAATTATTACCAAGGGGTAAAATGTAACACCAGATTCATTATATATTGGCATAACATTTCCTCCTTCGGGACACAATGCAGGCACCATACTGCGGGGTTTCTTTGTTCAATTTAAAGTCATCATTAGATATAATTACATTAATATTTACAAAACACCCCTGAAAACGTTGATAACATATTATACCTTACAGCACTAGGCGACCGTTTTGGAATGATGTATGAAATATTATAAGTATAAAAATATATTTAACCAAATTAGCCTCAGAAAATACTTTGCTTAAGGGAGTATACCTTATATTTTGAAAATTTTCAGATATAAAATAAAACATCTTTCATAGGTCAAAATTATTATTGCTGTTGTTTGTGAATTTTATTTTTTGTCTCTATATGAATTTATTTTTGATAAATTTGACATCCCATAGTTCCATTTTCCTTTCATTTTAACTTTTGATTTCAAACGTAGTGATTGTAGCTAGCTAGACAGTCAGTCCATATTTTCCTCGTGTTTTAACTTAATATGTCAGTTTTCAAAGTTTTAATTGTTTGCGATTGTTTGTTGAAGACTATTGACGGATATGATTGTAATTTTTGATTACTTATATCGTTCTGTATTTTTTGTTTCGTTGGTCATTGCCAAATAAATGGTGCAAATTTACTTCTTTTTGTTTGTAGCAAATTGCAATAATAATTTTGATTAGTTCTAATGAAATACTTGATATATTTCACTCCCAATTATTCCATGTTATTTTCATTCCCATTTTTATTGAACACATAACGGATGTAGCTGAAACAGGAAGTGCTTTCATTCCCGATTTTATTATACACATGGCCAGTGTAGCATAAACAGGAAGTGCTTTCCCTACCGGACCATCCAGCCTTATTAAAGTTCACATTTTTAGCTGAATTTACCAGTTTCTATGTTTTTGTTTAGCTTTGTGATTGTAGTTTGGATATAAATTTGCATTTTAGTTTTGGATTCTAAATCAGTCAGTTTTTAACCGAGCAATCACGATTGAAAACATTTGTAGGTAAGCAACATAAATCTGAGAGTATTCTAAGCAACACACCAATTTGATTTAGAAAATCTTGCGAATGTTGTTTTGTAGAATGTATACTTACTTCTGAAAAAAAAGTTGAAAAAAATGAAAAAAAGTTAATGGTTTAGTGTCCTTGAATATTACCACACGCATGGTATGAGTAGCACTATAAAGACATCGACATTGTCGACATTAAATATAATACAAATTGAGGAAGTTTAACAGTCGTTTTTTTTTCATGTCTTGTTAGCTGTTTTTTTTCCATTATGCTGTGTGTCGTCTATTATACTTTTAATACCATTATCAATTGCATGCTTGTAAATTATAGGTATTTGTATTTAAACAGAAGGTAAATTCGTTTGAAATAAGGGGTTTTTATTAATTGCAAACTCATTATTAGTTTCACTGTTTATTCTCGAATATGCGATGTCCCAGTAGTTAAGGCGTTGGCTGTGCACTAGTATAATGGAACCAGTGCCCTGCAATGTGACAATGCAGAGGAGTATAATCTTATTATTGTCACACATGCACACTTGTGCAATTGGATAAGAAATTCTTCACAAAAGCTCACACACTACATAGACATGGGTCTAGTTTAACAAAATACCGTTTCCAAAAACGAAAACAAAAAATGCTGAAGCTACACGCAGAGGAGTAAAATCTTACAATTATCATAAATGCACACTTGTGCAATTAGATAAGAATTTTTTCACAAAAGCTCACACACTACATAGACAAAGGTCTAGTTAAATAAAAAAAATGAAGTTTCCAAAAGCAAAATTAAAAAATGCTGAAATTACAGCATTCAACTAGCGACAGAATCTCGTTTGCTTCTACTTGATGCTGGACTGATTGTCATTTAAACGACAGAGAAGCAATATCAGTAAAATAATGAAAATAATGAAAATATAACAAACATTTTGGTCCATGCCAAAACTAGTTATTTGCACTCTGATGCTTCTGGAACTCCCGACATCATTTCCCTGGTGGAAGTTCATGTATTGACCTTTATTTTTTCGGTTTTCAAAGTTTTTAATTACTTTTGTCTTGTGGTTGTAATTTGGACATTAAGCTTTATGTTATTGTTTTCATAGTGTCACAAATTATTTTTATATCAAAATTCACGATGCTAATTTGCCATTATATGCACCAGTCAATAATAATTATTGAAAACAAATCAACAACAAACATGCCAACGTATGGTACTATCGGATAGGATTGTTTATGTTGGGGTTCAGTTGTTTGCAAAATTTCAATTTTGACTCATCAATTGATTTAACAAATCAATCCTTTAACAAACTATAACAATATTGATCACTAGACTTTTACACCCCCACTGTGGCTATACACAGTCTCGAATGTCGTAGTCAATGGTTCATATATGTTTTACCAATATGCATGTCTCTTTTTTTTGTCTTGTCTTCTTTGGTCGATTTGTAATTGACTTATATGATGTTTTGTTCTTATATTCGTCGGTTGTTTTTTTGGTGCAAGTGTTATTTTACAAATTCTTACATATATACTCAACACAAATGGTAAGAACCACATCAAAAACATTGTTTGATTTTGTAGAACATAAATCATATAATTTCATATTCACACTTCTTGTAATTTCATGAAGGATATTTTTTTCATGCATTAAAACATGAATTCATTACATCATGTGAAACTAAAACAAAGCAAGAACAAATTATGGATGAAATTTTATATTACACAGTTTTTGGATTTTTATTTCAAATATTACATTGATCCCTAACTTTTTTGTTGAGCATATAATAAAACATCTCTCCACACCCTAAAATTTAACCTCAAAATATTTAAAATATTCTCACTGAACATTGAACCAAACACATGCTTACCATTACCGAATTTTCATTTGATTCCGTTTTCTTAGTCAGTCCAATAAACGACGAGCAAGAAAAAAACCCAAAAAAGTCAATCTCAGAACCTGTAATTGCTGTCTTGTGTTTATTCAAATAAAAAAGAACTCAGAACATGTACTTGCTGCTTGAATTTTATTCAAAGAAATATAGTAGTTCTATAATTATATATTTTTCAACTTCGATGTACGCAACAGTCCGGAATTGGAAATCTTTTTAAATCATCCTAAAAATTGAAAAGAAAAACAAGTTATTAGAAAATTAAGAAAAATGTAAGAGGAAGCTTTAAGGCGTCGTAAATTACCAATACCTGACGGATGCTTGTTATATACGTGCTTCAAAATATCAAGAATCATATTCAGTGCTAATTATATAAACAATAGCTAAACTTGGAATTTCTTTTAAATCAAAATATTTAACACTACAATTTACACCTTACACACTTTGTGGTTACTTAGCAAATACTCAACAACTGCCCTTGGTATATAGTAAGTTTAAATATAGGCCGGGGTTTAAATGCAGAAATAAATATGTAATCAAAAACATACTAATCCATGGGCGAATCACAATCCAGAAACAAAGTAAAAACTTTGAACAGACAAGTCAGGTTAGGCACGTGAACTCCCACCAAGGAAGTGAGGCCGGGTGGGTAAGCACATTTAGCTTGATACACCCACCACATATGTAATTAAAATGTGTAAAAGGAACATGGAACTATAGGACGCCAAATATATCCAGGGCAATCCTGGACACAGAGATATCAAACAACATTCAAACATATTTTAGACTAAAACTATTGATATTAATACTGCGACCTATTTCTGAGCCTGTTTCCCCAGAAGTAGAATATTCTATAAATTTGCATAAAGTTGCATCTAAATAATCCCGGGATTACTTCAATTGAAATAAAACAAATATTTACTTTACATCACATCCATTGTTCGCAATGGCATGACGTCACATTGTTAATCAAAGAGTACGTCAGTAAAACGGGACAGCCATTGGTTTCTCGTTTGATTTACCACAGCTGGATTTTTTCATGATGAATTTTGAATTCTTTTTCTACACCTACCGATCAGAAAACAATCCAAACATACCAATCCGAATAACATAAGACGAGATAAACATATACACATAGATATAATTTAATCCTTTCGTTTCATTCCCTTTTTAATTACACACATGGCAAGTGTAGCTAGCTAGACAAAAGTTGCTTACCCTTTCAAAGCACCAAGCTTAACCTACCTATTGAACATTCACGTGTTCAACTTAATTTGTTTATTTTAATTTTTAACTTTGCTTCTGAAATTTGATTTTGACATGGATAAGTCAGTTTTTTTTTTTTCATATTTTGTAATATTAATTGTGTAAAGGAGTTTTAGAAATTTTTGCGTAAATAAACTTTCGTGTTTTCAAAATATGAACTTTAGCACAATAAGCATAAAAAATGGTCGCTATGTTTCAATTTTCGCGGAAAACAAACGACTGCGAAATAAGCGAAAATAATACGTTTATAGTACACTTTTGTCTTCTATGAAATTGTTATTTGGTTTAATAATTGGTTGTTAATGAAATAATGAATGAACATTTTGAATCAACGTCGAGGGGATAAACAATTGAATTGTAAGGTCAAGAAAACGCATAGTGTAATTTAAAAAATAATGATTTCGAACCTAATGCTGAAAAACTAAATAAGAGTGACTGAGCTTAATTTAATTTACGTCAAGGTCATAATAACTTTATTGATAGCAAAATGCCACCTACTTCAACTGACAGCTTCGCTTTTAAATCAAATGCAGATAAATAAATTACCTTCAATTATCTTATCCATGAACACGGATACCTCCGATTCTGCCGCCTGTAATTCCCCAGTTTCGGCCTTTAATTCCACCTACTCTTCCTCCCCATGCGGAAACAACACGTTTCTCAACTACAAAAAACGAAAATGCCTAAATGCAATGAAACAAGTATATTCATATATAAATAAACTTACTTTCATTTTTGGATTGTAATATGAACATAGACTCGTATGTTTAATTGAGAAAAAATGTTTTTTTTAATTTACCCACCCCGTCTATGATGTAAAGGAGAAACATTTTTCGACAGATGTTTGACAAATAGAGATGTTTGCTTAACAAAAGACGTATGCTTTTCCGGAGAACCCGGCCTTAGTGTAACTTGATTTGCATTGGGATTTTGATTTTGGCATGTCTGGATTTCAACATATTTAACAATGATATAATGTTATTTAAATAACTTCGCTGATATCTTTGCAGATAAATGGTTCCCCGAGAATATTACAATACTGTTGATTTGTCAGAATATATTATAGTCTTAATTTGCTGCTAGATAAAATTTAAAAATCCTCAAAAACCATGGTGAATAATTTCGCTAAATAAATTTTGGTTTTTGGATATTTTTCAACCCCTTGAAAAATTTTCAAACTTTTGGTCCAAGCACTATCGATGCGGAATTGTATTCCAAAATGACCGTCTAGTGCTGTAAAGTCAACACTGTTATAATGTGCAATTGCAAAGTATAAATGTTTGTTTGTGATTTAATACCAAAAGTGTATTATGTGGATCCCACGACCTGTTTGATTTATAAGATTTGCAGTTGTGTCAATAAGAACAAATGCGCATCAATGGTCGACATATTATAAGGAAATGTTTTTATGGGGGGGGGGAACTTTTCTTTATGTCTAGCGATTTTATTTACATTAACCAAATGTCTTATATCAATGAACAATCAGTAGATCCCACGACCTGTTTGATTTATAAGTTTTGCAGTTTTGTCAATAAGATCGAATGGACATCTATGGTCAACATATTATAAGGAATCCTTATAAATAGACATTTATACTCCGATGAATTTTGGTGAGAATATTGTTAAAATTATGTCCATTTTTCGGATACATAGAAGTTTATTTTAGTTTATATATATTAATTCGTATTATATTTATATTAATATATCTAATATATTCGATAATATTGAACCATCCACTTACTTTCCTCAGTTTGTTCTGCGTCTCTTTTACCACCCCATACTCTAACTCTTTTGCCACCTGCAGCTCCCCAGTTTCGGCCTCTTACTGCACCAGCTCTTCCCCATCCAGCAGACACGTATCTCTTTTCAACTGTTAGAGAAAAACCAAGCAAAATGTAAATATCAACGTTTGAGAAACTCTGAATTTTGTATAGTGTCATTATTTTATTTGTATATTCAACTTTCATACATTGTTTAATCAGTTGATCCTACTTTTTATAAATCATTCAATCAATTCAGTAACATGTTTTTTCATTCAAAATTTTAATTACGCTGGTGGCGAATGCCGCTAGATCAACATATGTTGCCTACCCTTCCGGAGCATCTAGACGTACTACCTTATGAAAGTTCAAGTGTTTAACCTAATTTCTGAGTTTCAAAAGTTTAACTTTGCATTGGGATCTTATTATATAGATATGTACTATGTTTGATTTTGATAACGATTTTATAACAAAAAGTAAAGCAATATAACGTTTTAGCTGCTAAGCTAAACTAAAAGTAAATTGTTGACCTAAGGCTATTGCAATCCTAGGTTTATCAATGCACTCAAAAAGTTTTATGGCCGTTATCACAGTATTGTTGATAAGTTTAATGTTTCTGTGTCAAGAATTGTTCTGGATATATTAGAAGTTCAAGAGTTCCGTATTCCTTTCACCAAGTAATGATTACACACGTAGCGAATGTAGCTTAGTAAAAAGGAGGTGCTTACCATTCTGGAGCACCGGACCTCATTTTCCTTGTGGAAGTGTAAGAGTTTAGCCTAACTTGTTAGTTTCAACGTTTTTTTCACTTTACTTTGGGATTGTGATTTGGACATGGATAAGTATGTTTGTTTTTGTATGTGGTTACACAAATTAAAACGATATAACGTTTTGGCTGCTGAACTTAATTGGAAGTAAGCTTATTTGATCACACAACAAATTCACTTTCAGCACCTGAAGGCGAAACAGTATCTTAAAAAATGCTAACATTTTCATTTACGTTTTTGAATTAGATATATTTTATTCTATCAATTAAAATAAAAAAATATTACAAAACATTTACCTTCCTCCTCATCAACATCTCGTTTTCCTCCAACACCAACACCTTTTCCGCCGCAAACCAAAACTCCTTTTACTTTAGCACAACCGCCTTTACCTCCAACAGCGACTGCTCTCCTTTCAACTAAATGTTTTCAAATATATAATTACATGGTAGAACTGTTGTTTAAATTTTAGAAATAAAAGTTTTGATAATGTTACTAATAACAGTTTTCAGAATTTCCTCACATGGTCATAATCAAATCGAAATTGGCCTTAATTGTGCTTAAATTGTACAATGAGGGGAAACATTTCTTTATGTCTAGCGATTTTTTTACATTAACACAAATGTCTTTTTATCACATATCCATTTAATCTTACTATAGCAATACACTGTTTTTTCAGCTATGTAATATGGAAGTCTGTATCACACGCGTGTGTGATACAACATTCCGTATCACCATAGTAGCCGGAACTCCTTTTAGGGGAATTCCCTTTTCCGACAACAATAATATGACGTCATTATGTGATACGTAATGACAAAAATAATATGACGTCAATATGTGATACATACGTCATGTTAAGTTGGGAGAATTTATTCGAGTTGGGAGAATCGCGGACGATGTTAAATAATTTTGTAAAATCAATGTTTGTATTTTAATTTTTCCCAGTGTTTACGATGATATTAGTAAAATGTTAACCAATGATGCGTAAACGAAGAGTTATCTGTTGTTTTTAATTACTTCTTTAGCAGTTTTTCCAGTCAGGTATCAGATTTTTCGAATCAGATCAAAAATCAATATGAAATACTAAGTTGATTGTGAATTCTTTGACAGATTAAGCCAAAGAAAGCTGTTCATTTAGGTTGGTAGGGTATGTGATAAATACAAAACCACACATAAGTGGTTTTCTGACGTAGCTTGATCGCACTCGTTTATTGTGCGAACGCATACATTACACTCGTGCGCAGAGCGCACTCGTGTAATGTATCCGTCCGCACAATAAACTCGTGCGATCAGCTACGTCAGAAAACCACATATGTGTGGTTTTGCGTATATATCAATGTACAATCAGTAGATCCCACGACCTGTTTGATTTATAATTTTTGCAGTTTTGTCAATAAGATCCAATGGACATCTATGGCCACCATATTATAAGAAATCCTTATAAATAGACATTTATACTCCGTTGAATTTTGGTGAGAACATTGTTAATATCATGTCCATTTTTCGGATACATAGAAGTTTATTTCAGTTTTTATATATATTAATTCGTATTATAATTATTCTATATCTAAAATATTCGATAATATTGAACCATTCACTTACTTTCCTCGGTTTCTTCTGCGTCTCTTTTACCACCCCATACTCTTACTCTTTTGCCACCTGCAGCTCCCCAGTTTCGGCCTCTTACTGCACCAGCTCTTCCCCATCCAGCAGACACGTATCTCTTTTCAACTGTTAGAGAAAAACCAAGCGAAATTTAAATGTCAACGTTTGAGAAACTCTGAATTTTGTATAGTGTCATTATTTGATTTGTATATTCAACTTTCATACATTGTTTAATCAGTTAATCCTACTTTTTATAAATCATTCAATTAATTCAGTAACATGTTTTTTCATTCAAAATTTTAATTACGCTGGTGGCGAATGCCGCTAGATCAACATATGTTGCCTATGCTTCCGGAGCATCTAGACGTACTACCTTATGAAAGTTCAAGTGTTTAACCTAATTTCTGAGTTTCAAAAGTTTAACTTTGCATTGGGATCATATCATATAGATATGTACTATGTTTGTTTTTGATAACGATTTTATAACAAAAAAGTAAAGCAATATAACGTTTTAGATGCTAAGCTAAACAAAAAGTAAATTGTTGACCTAAGGCTATTGCAATCATGGGTTTATCAATGCACTCAAAAAGGTTTATGGCCGTTATCACAGTATTGTTGATAAGTTTAATGTTTCTGTGTCAAGAATTGTTCTGGATATATTAGAAGTTCAATAGTTCCTTATTCCTTTCACCAAGTAATGATTACACACGTAGCGAATGTAGCTTAGTAAAAAGGAGGTGCTTACCATTCTGGAGCACCGGACCTCATTTTCCTTGTGAAGTGTAAGAGTTTAGCCTAACTTGTTAGTTTCAACGTTTTTTTCACTTTACTTTGAGATTGTGATTTGGACATGGATAAGTATGTTTGTTTTTGTCTGTATGTGGTTACACAAATTAAAACAATATAACGTTTTGGCTGCTGAACTTATTGGAAGTAAGCTTATTTGATCACACAACAATTCACTTTCAGCACCTGAAGGCGAAACAGTATCTTAAAAATGCTAACATTTTCATTTACGTTTTTTTGAATTAGATAGATTTTCTATCAATTAAAATAAAAAAATATTACAAACATTTACCTTCCTCCTCATCAACATCTCGTTTTCCTCCAACACCAACCTTTTCCGCCGCAAACCAAACTCCTTTTACTTTAGCACAACCGCCTTTACCTCCAACAGCGACTGCTCTCCTTTCAACTAAATGTTTTCAAATAAATAATTACATGGTAGAACTGTTGTTTAAATTTTAGAAATAAAAGTTTTGATAATGTTACTAATAACAGTTTCCAGAATTTACTCACATGGTCATAATCAAATCGAAATTGGCCTTAATTGTGCTTTAATTGTACAATGAGGGGAAACTTTTCTTTATGTCTAGCGATTTTTTTACATTAACCCAAATGTCTTTATATCAATGTACAATCAGTAGATCCCACGACCTGTTTGATTTATAATTTTGCAGTTTTGTCAATAAGATCCAATGGACATCTATGGCTACCATATTATAAGGAATCCTTATAAATAGACATTTATACTCCGTTGAATTTTGGTGAGAACATTGTTAAAATCATGCCATTTTTCGGATACATAGAATTTTATTTCAGTTTATATATATATTAATTCGTATTATAATTATTCTAATATATCTAATATATTCGATTATATTGAACCATTAACTTACCTTCCTCGGTTTCCTCTGTGTCTCTTTTACCACCCCATACTCTTACTCTTCTGCCACCTGCAGCTCCCCAGTTTCGGCCTCTTACTGCACCAGCTCTTCCCCATCCAGCAGACACGTATCTCTTTTCAACTTTTAGAGTAAAACCAAGCAAAATGTAAATATCAACGTTTGAGAAACTGAATTTTGTATAGTGTTATTATTTTATTTGTATATTCAACTTTCATACATTGTTTAATCAGTTGATCCTACTTTTTATAAATCATTCAATCAATTCAGTAACATGTATTTTCATTCAAAATTTCAAGTACACAAGTGGCGAATGTAGCTAGATCAACACATGTTGTCTACTCTTCCGGAGCATCTAGCCTTACTCTCTTGTGGAAGTTCAAGTGTTTAACCTAATTTCTTAGTTCAAAATTTTAATTTTGCATTGCGATTATATCATATAGATATGTACTATGTTTGTTTTTGATAACGATTTTATAACAAAAAAGTAAAGCAATATAACATTTTAGTTGTTGACCTGACATGCTAACATTTTCATTTACGTTTTTTTTTTGAATTCTTGAATTCGATAGATTTTATTCTATCAATTAAAATAAAAACAATTACATAACATTTACCTTCCTCCTCATCAACATCTCGTTTGCCTGCAATGCCACCACCTTTTCCGCCGCAAACCACAACTCCTTTTACTTTAGCACAACCGCCTTTACCTCCAACAGCGACTGCTCTCTTTTCAACTAAATGTTTTCAAATAAATAATTACATGGTAGAACTGTTTTGATAATGTTACTTATAACAGATTCCAGAATTGTCTCACATAGTCATAATCAAATCAAGATTGTACTTAAATTGTAGAATTAGAGGAAACTTTTCCTTAAGTCTAGCGTTTTCAACATTTACTTTATTGTCTTTTTATCGATGTACAATCAGTTGATCCCACGACCTGTTTGATTTATAAGTTTCGCAGTTTTGTCAATAAGATCCAATGCGCATCCGTTCGACATATTATAAGAAATCTTTATACATAGACATTTATACTCCGTAAAATGTTGGTGAGAACATTGGTAAATGCATGTCCATTTTTCTGATACATAGAAATTTATTTCAGTTATTATATATATTAATTTGTGTTATAATTATTCTGATATATCTAATATATTCAATAATATTGAACCATCCACTTACTTTCCTCGGTTTCTTCTGCATCTCTTTTACCACCCCATACTCTTCCTCTACTCCCACCTGCAGCTCCCCAGTTTCGGCCTCTGATTGCGCCACCTTTTCTCCAGCCGGCAGACACATATCTCTTTTCAACTGTTAGAGAAAAACCAAGCAAAATTCAAATATGAACGTTTGAGAAACTCTGAATTTTGTATAGTGTCATTATTTTATTTGTATGTTTAACTTTCATATATTAATTTATTAGTGGATCCTACTTCTTATACATCATGCAATCAATTCAGTTCTGTGTTATTTTATTTCTAAATTTTAATTACACAGGTGACGGATGCGTCTAGAGCAACCTAAATTGTTGCTTACCCTTCCGGAGCATCTAGACGTACTACCTTTTGAAAGTTCAAGTGTTTAACCGTATTTCTGAGTTTCAAAAATTTAATTTTGCATTGCGATCATACCATATGGATATGAACTGGTATGTTTGTTTTTGATAAAGAATTTTTACCAAAAATTAAGCAATATAACATTTTAGCTGCTAACCTGAATTTAAAGTAAAGTGTTGACCCAAGGCTATTGCAAGCCTAAGTTTATCATTATGTCTCTGTGTCAAGAATTGTCCTGGATATATAAGACGTCCAAGAGTTAGGTGTTCCTTATACCTAGTTATGATAACACGCGTAGCGGGTGTAGCTAACTAAAAAGGAGGTGTTTACCATTCTGGAACACCGGACCTTATGTCCCTGGTGGAAGTTTACGTGTTTAACCTAACTTGTCAGTTTTAAAGTTTTTACAAAATTTTGGGTTGTGATTTGGACATGAATAAGTATGTTTGTTTTTGTCTGTATGTGATTACACAAATTAAAACAATATAACGTTTGGGCTGCTGAACTGAATTGGAAGTAAGCTTCATTTGATCACACAACAAATTCACTTTCAGCACCTGAAGGCGAAACAGTATCTTAAAAATGCTAACATTTTCATTTACGTTTTTTTTAATTCGATAGATTTTATTCTATTAATTAAAATAAAAAATTACATAAACATTTTACCTTCCTCCTCATCAACATCTCGTTTGCCTGCAATGCCACCACCTTTTCCGCCGCAAACCACAACTCCTTTTACTTTAGCACAACCGCCTTTACCTCCGACAGCGGCTGCTCTCTTTCAACTAAATGTTTTCAAATAATTATTACATAGTAGAACTGTTGCTCAAATTTTAAAAATAAAGGCTTTAATAATGTTACTAATAACAGTTTTCAGAATTTACTCACATGGTCATAATCAAGTCGAAATTGGCCTTAATTGTGCTTTAATTGTACAATGATGGGAAACTTTTCTTTATGTCTAGCGATTTTTTTACATTAACCCAAATGTCTTTATATCAATGTACAATCAGTAGATCCCACGACCTGTTTGATTTATAAGTTTTGCAGTTTTGTCAATAAGATCCAATGGACATCTATGGCTACCATATTATAAGGAATCCTTATAAATAGACATTTATACTCCGTTGAATTTTGGTGAGAACATTGTTAAAATCATGCCCATTTTTCGGATACATAAATTTTATTTCAGTTTATATATATATTAATTCGTATTATAATTATTCTAATATATCTAATATATTCGATTATATTGAACCATTAAATTACTTTCTTCGGTTTCCTCTGTGTCTCTTTTACCACCCCATACTCTTACTCTTCTGCCACCTGCAGCTCCCCAGTTTCGGCCTCTTACTGCACCAGCTCTTCCCCATCCAGCAGACACGTATCTCTTTTCAACTTTTAGAGTAAAACCAAGCAAATGTAAATATCAACGTTTGAGAAACTCTGAATTTTGTATAGTGTTATTATTTTATTTGTATATTCAACTTTCATACATTGTTTAATCAGTTGATCCTACTTTTTATAAATCATTCAATCAATTCAGTAACATGTTTTTTCATTCAAAATTTCAATTACACCAGTGGCGAATGTAGCTAGATCAACATATGTTGTCTACTCTTCCGAAGCATCTAGCCTTACTCTCTTGTGGAAGTTCATGCTTTAACCTAATTTCTTAGTTCAAAATTTTAATTTTGCATTGCGATTATATCATATAGATATGTACTATGTTTGTTTTTGATAACGATTTTATAACAAAAAAGTAAAGCAATATAACATTTTAGTTGTTGACCTGACATGCTAACATTTTCATTTACGTGTTTTTTTGAATTCTTGAATTCGATAGATTTTATTCTATCAATTAAAATTAAAAAAAATACATAACATTTACCTTCCTCCTCATCAACATCTCGTTTGCCTGCAATGCCACCACCTTTTCCGCCGCAAACCACAACTCCTTTTACTTTAGCACAACCGCCTTTACCTCCAACAGCGACTGCTCTCTTTCAACTAAATGTTTTCAAATATATAATTACATGGTAGAACTGTTGTTTAAATTTTAGAAATAAAAGTTTTGATAATGTTACTAATAACAGTTTCCAGAACTTACTCACATGGTCATAATCAAATCGAAATTGGCCTTAATTGTGCTTAAATTGTACAATGAGGGGAAACTTTTCTTTATGTCTAGCGATTTTTTTACATTAACCCAAATGTCTTTATATCAATGTACAATCAGTAGATCCCACGACCTGTTTGATTTATAATTTTGCAGTTTTGTCAATAAGATCCAATGGACATCTATGGCTACCATATTATAAGGAATCCTTATAAATAGACATTTATACTCCGTTGAATTTTGGTGAGAACATTGTTAAAATCATGCCCATTTTTCGGATACATAGAATTTTATTTCAGTTTATATATATATTAATTCGTATTATAATTATTCTAATATATCTAATATATTCGATTATATTGAACCATTAAATTACTTTCTTCGGTTTCCTCTGTGTCTCTTTTACCACCCCATACTCTTACTCTTCTGCCACCTGCAGCTCCCCAGTTTCGGCCTCTTACTGCACCAGCTCTTCCCCATCCAGCAGACACGTATCTCTTTTCAACTTTTAGAGTAAATCCAAGCAAAATGTAAATATCAACGTTTGAGAAACTCTGAATTCTGTATAGTCTTATTATTTTATTTGTAAATTCAACTTTCATACATTGTTTAATCAGTTGATCCTACTTTTTATAAATCATTCAATCAATTCAGTAACATCTTTTTTCATTCAAAATTTCAATTACACAAGTGGCGAATGTAGCTAGATCAACATATGTTGTCTACTCTTCCGGAGCATTTAGCCATACTCTCTTGTGGAAGTTCATGCTTTAACCTTATTTCTTAGTTCAAAATTTTAATTTTGCATTGCGATTATATCATATAGATATGTACTATGTTTGTTTTTGATAACGATTTTATAACAAAAAAGTAAAGCAATATAACATTTTAGTTGTTGACCTGACATGCTAACATTTTCATTTACGTTTTTTTTGAATTCTTGAATTCGATAGATTTTATTCTATCAATTAAAATAAAAAAAATTACATAACATTTACCTTCCTCCTCATCAACATCTCGTTTGCCTGCAATGCCACCACCTTTTCCGCCGCAAACCACAACTCCTTTTACTTTAGCACAACCGCCTTTACCTCCAACAGCGACTGCTCTCCTTTCAACTAAATGGTTTCAAATATATAATTACATGGTAGAACTGTTGTTTAAATTTTAGAAATAAAAGTTTTGATAATGTTACTTATAACAGATTCCAGAATTGTCTCACATAGTCATAATCAAATCAAGATTGTACTTAAATTGTACAATTAGAGGAAACTTTTCCTTAAGTCTAGCGTTTTCAACATTTACTTTATTGTCTTTTTATCGGTGTACAATCAGTTGATCCCACGACCTGTTTGATTTATAAGTTTCGCAGTTTTGTCAATAAGATCCAATGCGTATCCGTGCTCGACATATTATAAGAAATCTTTATACATAGACATTTATACTCTGTAAAATTTTGGTGAGAACATTGGCAAATGCATGTCCATTTGTCTGATACATAGTAATTTATTTTAGTTATTATATATATTAATTTGTGTTATAATTATTCTGATATATCTAATATATTCAATAATATTGAACCATCCACTTACTTTCCTCAGTTTCTTCTGCATCTCTTTTACCACCCCATACTCTTCCTCTACTCCCACCTGCAGCTCCCCAGTTTCGGCCTCTGATTGCGCCACCTTTTCTCCAGCCAGCAGACACATATCTCTTTTCAACTATTGGAGAAAAACCAAGCAAAATTCGAATATGAACGTTTGAGAAACTCTAAATTTTGTATGGTGTCATTATTTTATTTGTATGTTTAACTTTCATATATTTATTTATTAGTCGATCCTACTTCTTATACATCATGCAATCAATTCAGTTCTGTGTTATTTTAATTCTAAATTTTAATTACACAGGTGACGGATGCGTCTAGATCAACCTAAATTGTTGCTTACCCTTCCGGAGCATCTAGACGTATTACCTTTTGAAACTTCAAGTGTTTAACTGTATTTCTGAGTTTCAAAAGTTTAATTTTGCATTGCGATCATATCATATTGATATGAACTGGTATGTTTGTTTTTGATAAAAAATTTTTACCAAAAAGTAAAGCAATATAACATTTTAGCTGCTAACCTGAATTTAAAGTAAATTGTTGACCCAAGGCTATTGCAAGCCTAAGTTTATCATTATCTCTCTGTGTCAAGAATTGTCCTGGATATATAAGACGTCCAAGAGTTAGGTGTTCCTTTCACCTAGTTATGATTGCACGCGTAGCGGGTGTAGCTAACTAAAAGGAGGTGTTTACCATTCTGGAACACCGGACCTTATGTCCCTGGTGGAAGTTTACGTGTTTAACCTTCATTGTCAGTTTTAAAGTTTTTGCAAAATTTTGGGTTGTGATTTTGACATGAATAAGTATGTTTGTTTTTGTCTTTATGTGATTACACAAATTAAAACAATATAACGTTTGGGCTGCTGAACTAAATTGGAAGTAAGCTTCATTTGATCACACAACATATTCACTTTCAGCACCTGAAGGCAAAACACTATCTTAAAAATGCTAACATTTTTATTTACTTTTTTTTAATTCGATAGATTTTATTCTATTAATTAAAAAAAATACATAACATTTACCTTCCTCCTCATCAACATCTCGTTTGCCTGCAATGCCACCACCTTTTCCGCCGCAAACCACAACTCCTTTTACTTTAGCACAACCGCCTTTACCTCCGACAGCGGCTGCTCTCTTTTCAACTAAATGTTTTCAAATAAATTATTACATAGTAGAACTGTCTTGCGTAATTAACATTTATCCAAATGTCTTTTTATCGATGTACAATCAGGAGATCTCACGATCTGTTTGATTTATAAGTTTTGCAGTTTTGTAAATAAGATGCACATCTATGGTCGACATAAAATAAAGAATCCTTATACAAAGGCATTTATACTCCGTTGAATTTTGGTGCAAACATTCTTAATGCAGTCCATTTTTCATATACATGGTAGTTTATTTCAGTTAATATATATAATAATTGATATTATAATTATTCTTATATATCTAATATATTCGATGACATTGAACCACCCACTTGTTCTACAATAAATGGGATTATTGCCATATCCTCCTCATTGCAATATTATTGATAAGTATAATGTTTCTGTATCCAAAATTGATCCCGCAATTCCGTGTTCATTTCATGATCATATTTAACTGAACACGCGGCTGGTGTAGCTAGCTTAACGGGAAGTGCTTACCCTTCATGAGCAACTGACTTCACTTTCTTGAAGCAAATACATGTGTTTTATTCAATTTGCTCGTTCAAAAGTTTTCACTTTGATTTGAGATCATGGTTTTGACATGGGCTGGTATGAATTTCGGTATTCTGTAATGACAATGCAATAACTGACTCCTGGTCAGCTACTATTTAAAAAAGATTAGTTTATTTACTAAGAAGTATTTATTTTATTTTATTAAATTGAATAAAATGTCCTCGTCTTGTTTTGATGTATCCATTAAGTCGGTCACTAAAAATAACCAAACGATATCCTTAAAGATTTTAACCGTAGGAACATTTCAAAACGTCTCGATCTTCGATGTTTGTATAATTAATAATTATCAAGCGTTATTCTTAAAAAGGCTTTAAAAATAATAAGAACTTACTTTCCTCGGTTTCTTCTGCTTCTCTTTTACCAGCCCATACTCTTCCTCTACTGCCACCTGCAGCTCCCCAGTTTCGGCCTCTAATTGCGCCACCTTTTCTCCACCTAGCAGATACATGTCGCTTTCCAACTAGTAAATCAAAAACAATCCAATAAATGTCTATTCTTTGCCATCAATTAATTCTAAAAGTGTTATCACCATAATATTTTTATTTACTATATTTTGTGCTTGAGCTTTATTTATTGGAAGCTTTATTCGATTTTTTTGTACAAAAATACATTGTGCTCACTATTAAAACATGTTAAAGTGCACATTGATGTCAACAACAAAATTGTAAAAGTTCACAACATCCTTATGCATTAAACAACACTGCCACTCATATTCTTTCTTAAAGCTCATGTTTACCGACCGACTATAATTTAGTAAAACCGGCCCTAAAAGTTTATTCTTTTGAACAATAGCATTAATAACCTTAAATACGAAAAAAGATGTGTTTCTGTAAAAAAAGCTTGTAGCAGCACAACAATGATATAGATAATAAGTAAATATAAAGTTTTACATGTAAATGAGTTTTAGTAGATCTGGTATTTGGGTTTCTTTTTTCAATATTTCCTCTGAATTTATTTGGAAAAGATTACTGTTGCCAATGATAAAAAAATTAGAAAAAACCAAATACCTAACGACCCGTTTTTTTTAGTGAAACAAACATTGTTTATAGTCTTCCTCTCAGTTTGGAAAATATTCGGATTGCCAATGAATAAAAAAAAATAAGAAAAATATAAAGACCTAACCTGAAACACATTTCTTGGTTTGGCCGAACAAAAGATGCCTATTTCAAATAGTAATTGCAAAATATTTACCTTCTACATCATCATCACCATTATCATCATGAATACGATTTACTCGATTACCGACAATAGCACCTCCTTTAGCTCCGCAAATTCTTGTGCGGCCGATTCTAATGCAACCACCTTTTAATCCACCAGCTTCCAAAAACCTTTTAGAAACTGAAAAAAAAATCAATCGATAAATATTTTGGAATTAATATTTTATAACCTCGATTGATTGATATTTACATTGATGTAGCTAGCTAAACAGGAGATATTTAACCTTCCAGAGCACCCGTATTCAATTTCCTGATGGAAGTTTGCGTCTTTAAAAACATTTTTTCCTTGCTTTGGGATTTTCGGGAAAAAAGATTGATATGTCTGTTTTGGATAAATAAGGAAATTGTAAAAGAATAATCATGGTAATAAGGTTTATTTTCTCCTATCATTGATAAAAAACGAAAGCTAATCCATACTCTTTACTTCCTGACGTTTGACAGCTACACCCATTATAAAATCATATAAACAGTATCAGCGTCTCACTGATTTATAATGACACTGTCTTGCTAAATATAATAATTTTAAGTAACTTTAGTATGGGATATTGCAAGGGAATTCTTATCAAGGCCCACGAAGTTTTATCAGGGTCATCACAATATTATTGATAAGTATGATGATCCAAAATTACCCTTGAGATATTTAAAGTTCCATAATTACATGTTTTCTTTTATTCTCAATTTCAATCTCACATGTGATGTATGAGCTGGCTAAATAGAAGTTGATTACCTTTCATGAACCGACCTCAGTTCTTTGATGAAAATTCAAGTGTTTAACTTAAATTTCAATTTTGCAAACATATTACTTTGTTTTAGGATTGTGGTTTAGATATTAACCGATTACGCTTGTTTTAGAGTATGATAACAAGTTATGTTCCGGAACGATTAACAATTGACGTATCGCCGACCACGCCCTCTATGTTCTGACACTGGCCGCAATCACGGTACGAAAGCAGCGGCACGGCAACTTATGACATACTACTGTCAGTGACGTCATTAAATGGCACAATTTAGGCCAAGATTTCATTCTTTTTGTGTGTAAATCAAGCATCCGGCCATTTGACGGAACATTTTGGGCGTGTCCGGCGATACGTCAATTATTTTGTCAGTCATGATCAAATCTACTATTAAACTGATTGATATCGTGTATTGACAGGGCGGTTTTCTCATAAACTCAAGTGATGTATAAAACAGGTTTGAATTTTTAATGTTTTAATCGTAATCTAAGTAGGAAAATTCAAGTGAAAACCATTTAGTTGAAAAGCGTGAAAGAAGGGTATAATTTATAAATAAAAATAAAGCAGGAATTGATAATTTAAGAAATTTTAAAATATTTGTTGCACTTTTTTAATGAAAAATGTGCAAAAATACATGTGTTGAGAAAAAAAAAATAGTTTTCGCCTTGTATAACGAACTAATTTAAAAAATGAAAAGATATTAATATATTCAACGTCATAGAGCAGTGCAAAGGGGCCAGAGTTTGTCAAACAAAATACGAGGTTTTTGTAAAACTCGACAATTTACGATCGAGGTTTTCTACGATTTGTTTTCCTTTTAAAAATGCGTGCACCATTCAAATCTAAATAATTCTCATAGTTTCGTCAATAGAATTCATTGTAAATCTTTTATTTGCTTTTAATGTGTAGCAGCTATAAATTGAAGTTTCAGATTTGTTTTTAATTATCTTTATAATGAGATTGATAGTTTGAACAATAATAATAGAATATACAAAGTTACCTTCCTCCTCATCCTCCTCATCAACATCTCGTTTGCCTGCAATGCCACCACCTTTTCCGCCGCAAACCACAACTCCTTTTACTTTAGCACAACCGCCTTTACCTCCGACAGCGGCTGCTCTCTTTTCAACTAAATGTTTTCAAACAAATGAAAGAATATAAATAATGTTGCTCAAGTATTAGAGATCCAGTAATGATTTAAAAAAATAGTTCCCACTTTGACTCCTGGTTAAAATTGAAATATTAACTCATTTTTCTTGTTTTCATAGTCTTTTGCTTTGTATTGTTTGTTTGAGATTTGAACCAGTAAGTTTGTTTTTAAATTTGTATATATCGAATTTAAAAATATAAAAACAAAATTAAATAAATCATTTTATGTCATGATTTAGCGCCGATCAACAGTTTTGGATGTTTCCATGTTTACCTTTCTTTGCATGTTTTTATGTTATTGTTTATTTTTAAAGCATACTATATACCATTTCTATCTTACAGATACTTTATAATTTCCAATTGTATTCATGTTCAATAGGGTGGTGAGGTAAGATTAAATCGAAATTAAAAGCAATCAATCTCTAAACACAATCCCAAAGAAAATAATAAAAATGACACTGGCAAATTACACAAATCATATGAAAATCCACCAGGAAAGTGAGACCGTAACCATGAATAGTGTCCATTTCGTAGTTACGTTGGTTCTTGGAAGTACATGTTTTAAATTTAACACGTTTTTTTAAAAAAAGAAGATTAGGCGGAATAAAATTATTATATTCCATCTATTTCACTTACCATCTATGTCTTCATCTCCATAAACAGCTAAAAAGGAATAAAAACATATATTATTTAAACGTAATTTTTCATCAATTCATTTACTTTTCTTGGTATTACATATTTTTTCATTGTTTAATATATAGTTTTTGACAGCCATTTTGGAATACAACTCCTCCACAGTTCAGCTTGGACCAAATTTGTAAAACCAAATTTTTTCAAGGCGTTGGAAAAATGTATTTGGGATAAAAATAATTTGCATGAGGTAGTTTACTCAAGTTTTTGAGTATTTTCATATTTTAACAAAATATTCAGACTGTAGTATATTTCTGGCAACACAAAAAAATTGCCTACTGAGTTAATGATATCCGCGCTAATGAATTTTAATTAGCTTTTTGCACTTTATGTCATGAGGATTTTGGTTTGTTGATCATAGTAGACAGTTATTGTATCGTTGTTTTGGAATCTTTACTAGTTTGTGTTATTTTCTATATCCATAACATTTGGTGACAAATGACGTATGGCAACGTTCATACACATTACTTTTTTGCAATGAAAGCTAAAGTGTTTCAATGAAACTGAAACCAATTGCTCTCACAACTGTGACAACTTTCGTACATTAATTATAAATCAACGAATAATTAGTTAAAATAAAAACTAAATATTTAGCTTCAGAAAAAGAACAAAAACAACTTTTAAATAATAGGTTTAAATAGATTGGTAAGTTTTAGCATTTTTTAAAATTCAAACTGCGATATAACATAAACGAAGAAAATACATTTATTTCGAAATTTTAATGACTTTTAGAAAATTCAAGTAAATAAGTATTTTTTAAAAGTGAGTGTCATTAACTGGTAATATGCATTATACATATTTGCGTTTGTGGTTGCCAAGTACACAAAATCATATCTTCTTTTTTAAAGAATTGCGTTATCAACTGGTTACAAAAACAACAAAGCCTAAAAAACGGACAGAATCACTTACCATTAACAAGGAGTAAACTCCCTAGGAACAAGAGTGTGGTGCTGAACCGAATATCCATCTTGATGCAGTGGACTATCCCTGATAAAAATATAGAATATGGCTGGAGTATTTATAGCCAGGACAAAATGGGCGCAGTTATAAAAAATGTTGGATAATTCATCATTTAAGTATCTTGTGGTAAAAAAATTATAAATAATTTATATATTTTCAGGTCAACATTTTTCTAATATAGCCCACAATTTGATTTGTTTTATTCAGACTTACGGAATTAGTTGTTTTGGCTAACTTTAAAAAATTGATTTATTACCACTAATGTGTTTTATAATCATAAATTGTATTAAACATATGGCGAAGTTTCCTTAGGACGAATATATATTGGACAACGATTCCTGAGGGTAGAATCGTACTTTATATATTATTAGAATTATTTAAATTGTTTCTATTTTAACTACATATTATTAAATTTACCATCACAGTTGTTTCTATGATAATAATAATAAAATAATAATTATTAAATATAATGGTAAAACTTCGAAACAAAAAACATTCGTAACAACCAATGTTTTTGATAATACTCCCGCTCAGGACTTTGATCAGGCACTAGAGGTAACATAGTTATAATAGTATAGTATATTCATAATAATTCCATGAATTATATTTTTAAGAATTCACCGTCACAGAGACATCAAGCTTATCAACAATATTGTGATGTCGACCATTAAACTTTTAAGGGCCTTGAGAAAATATATTAATAATAATTCCAAGAATTATTTTTTAAGAATTCACCGTCACAGGATCATCATACTTATTAACAATATTGTGATGGCAGCCATTAAACTTTAAAGTGCCTTGATAAACCTAAGATTGCAAAATCTAACACATTCGACGTATTATTAAAAAATATGGACACAATTATGCATATGGTGATTGGGTGGGTCATGGATACTACCCTACTCTGTGTATCGGTATGACAGGTTCCATTTTATATATTTTTTTAAATTCATCTTATTTATATGTTTCTAAAATAATGATGAAGACTGCAATTAAGATATTTTCTCAAATATTTTATCAAAAAAAAGAAAGGGGCGTACTAGTACAGCTAACGCAAAAAAGAGCACAACATATATAGTCTAACATGTCTTAAAGGTCACTTCTATATAAAGACTGCCTGTTTTAAAACAACCAGTAAAAATTATCCAAATTGCTGTTTTTATTAGAAACAGCAGTAAAATTTCAGAAATTTATTGTTGTTTAGGTCCAGAAATATCGTTGAGAAAAAACGAACCTAAAATCGGCAAAAAAGTAAAAAATCAATACATGTACAAAACACAAAACCAAATCAAAGTAAAAACTTTGAAACTGACAAATTAGGTTAAAGACGAGCTCTGGAAAGGTTGGCAAAGTTAACTTGTACAATTTCGCGTTTAAAATTACACTTTCTATTGCTAATTGCTGCAAATGTATCAAATACAAATTCTCCTTCTACTTTGTTTGGAATACCAAATCAAATTGCAGACGATTAGGGTTTGGTTATTATTTTTGCAGCACATGTTGCTTGTTAATCTTATTTTCAGAGCACTTTCTTTCTTTTTTTAATATCCGCGTCTGTAATCAGTGTGGAGTAAGTAAAACCTGATGTTGCGTTGTGTAAGAGATTATTAACATTTTCAACAAACTAGTCGTGTATTTCATTTTTGTTCCATGTTCAACTTTAAAAAAAATGCCCTTGCTCAGGACAATGACCTTGTGTTTTTGTTACTTTATGCTCTAAACAGCTGTATAGTAATCGAATTATGGGTCTTTCAAATTTATTACTATAATGGAGTTCTCTTGTCTTTCGGTATTCGTCTAAAAGAGGAAGAACTTGACCTTTCTTATTTGTATTAGATTCCTAAACTCCATAAAAATCCATACGAGGAAACATACAGCATGTTCAACAAAATGTCTTGTTCAGAAAAAGTATAATATACATTTGGCATCAACCAAATCTTGATTCTTCAACGTTCTAAAGAATTACTTGAACATCTTGCTTCTAATACTTTATCTCGTGGTAAAAATTTAAAATCATTCTTCTACACTATTCACCACTATCCCCAATCTAAATTGTAAGAACGTTTGAAACAAATCATTCATTTGCCATTATTTTAGAAATACTTTTGAAAAAAAAGATACGACAAATCCCTCAAGTTCTTTTTTATTTCATGACGCCCACTAAAGGCTACATTTGAAATTTTGTGACAAACGTGATGGCTTCAATTTTTATATTTTCAACTTTCCTTTTCTATGCAGTAATAAACCTGTTTCTTCTGCTTATGATGTAGTTGTTTCCCAATTATTAGGCTATTGTAGACGGAGACGTTGTACAACTAAGCAGGCTGCTAGCAAATAAATTGTTGACCCAGGGATATTGCAATCCTAGGCTTAGGAAGGCCCTTAAAACATTTTATGGCCGTCATCAGGGTACAGTATTATTGATAAGTTTGATGTCTCTGTGTCTAGGATTGGCCTTGATATATTTGACGTTCAATATTTTCAAGTTCCTTTCAGCCAATTTTGATTACACACGTTACGGTTGTAGCTAACTATACAGGAGGTGCTTTACCTTTCGGAGCACCTGGTCGCATTTCCCTCGTGTCTAACCTGATGTTTAACCAGAGCGGTAGCTCAGTTGGTAGAGTTGTCGCTATGTAAGTGGGAGGTCGTGGGTTTAATCCACGGCCGAGGTAGACCCAAGACTTTTATGTTGGTAGTGACTATTCTTTCGCCAAGCACCCGGCATTACGACATGAAAGTCACGGTTCTTTCGGATGGGAACTTAAACGAGGTCCCGTGTCACGGTGGGCTTGGCACGCTAAAGAACCCTGCTGTATAATGCCATCAGCGCAACGCAAAGACAAAATCTCTTTACCTTCGCCTATAGCTGGCGACGTTTCGATATAAGTGAAATATTTTTGATTGGGACGTTAAACACCATTATTCAACTCAACTAAACTCTAACCTGATTTGTCAGTTTCAAAGTTTGTACTTTACTTCTGGATTATGATTCAGACATGGATAAGTGTGTTTGTTTTTTATGATTACTCTCTGAATTGAAAAAAAAAATCTTTTTATAAAGTTATTGAAACGACAAGACAAAAATGTCAGTTAAAAGTATCAGAATTACTTCGTATTGACAAGGTGATATGTAAATGAAATCAAACACAGCAATTTTGAGCTTATTTTAAAAACAAGAGGCCCATGGGCCTGATACGCTCACCTGATAACTAATGGCTAGCTGATAGATTTAAAGAAAACATAAATACTAAAACCCAATGACCTTTTTCTATACATCAAAATGATCGTTGTATCAATACCTACAACATTCTAATATACATGCCTATACAAAAAGTTTATAGTTTTCAAGATAAATAAACATTTCGGTATTGTTTTGCATATGTGACCTTGACCTTTAAACCCATGACCTTTTTTCTATACATCAAAATGATTGTTGTATCAATACCTACAACATTCTAACATACATGCCTATACAAAAAGTTTATAGTTTTCAAGATAATTAAACATTTCGGTATTGTTTTGCATATGTGACCTTGACCTTTAAACCCATGACCTTTTTCTATACATCAAAATGATCGTTGTAACAATACCTACAACATTCTAATATACATGCCTATACCAAAAGTTAATAGTTTTCGAGATAATTAACCATTTCGGTATTGTTTCACATCTGTGACCTTGACCTTTGAACCGATGACCTTTTTCTATACACCAAAATGATCGTTGTATCAATACCTACAACATTCTAATATACAAGCCTATACAAAAAGTTTATAGTTTTCAAGATAATTAACCATTTCAATATTGTTTCACATCTTTGACCTTGATCTTTGAACCCATGACCTTTTCCTATACATCAAAATGATCGATGTATCAATACCGACAACATTCTAATATACATGCCTATACAAAAAGTTTATGGTTTTCGAGATAATTAACCATTTTGGTATTGTTTCGCATCTGTGACCTTGACCTTTGAACCCATGACCTTTTTCTATACATCAAAATGATCGTTGTATCAATACCTACAACATTCTAATATACAAGCCTATACAAAAAGTTTATAGTTTTCAAGATAATTAACAATTTCAATATTTTTTCACATCTTTGACCTTTACCTTTGGACCCATGACCTGTTTCTATACATCAAAATGATTGTTATATCAATACCGACAACATTCTAATATACATGCCTATACAAAAAGTTTATGGTTTTCGAGATAATTAACCATTTTGGTATTGTTTCGCATCTGTGACCTTGACCTTTGAACCCATGACCTTTTTCTATACATCAAAATGATCGTTGTATCAATACGTACAACATTCTAATATACATGCCTATACAAAAGGTTTATGGTTTTCGAGATAATTAACCATTTTGGTATTGTTTCGCATCTGTGACCTGGACCTTTGAACCCATGACCTTTTTCTATACATCAAAATGATTGTTGTATCAATACCTACAACATTCTAATATACAAGCCTATACAAAAAGTTTATAGTTTTCGAGATAATTAACCACTTCTGTATTGTTTCACATCTGTGACCTTGACCTTTGAACCCATGACCTTTTCCTATACATCAAAATGATTGTTGTATCAATACCTACAACATTCTAATATTCATGCCTATGTAAAAAATGTATAGTTTTCGAGATAAATAACCAGTTCGGTATTGTTTCGCATCTGTGACCTTGACCTTTGAACCTATGATCTTTTTCTATACATCAAAATGATCATTGTATCAATACCTACAACATTCTAATATACATGCCTATACAAAAAGTTTATAGTTTTCGAGATAATTAACCATTTCAGTATTGTTTCGCATCTGTGACCTTGACCTTTGAACCCATGGACTTTTTCTATACATCAAAATGATCGTTGTATCAATACCTACAACATTCTGATATACATGCCTATACAAAAGGTTTATAGTTTTCGAGATAATTATCCATTTCGGTATTGTTTCGCATCTGTGGCCTTGACCTTTGAACCCATGACCTTTTCCTATACATCAAAATGATCGTTGTATCAATACCTACAACATTCTAATATACATGCCTATACAAAAAGTTTATAGTTTTCGAGATAATTAACCATTTCGGTATTGTTTCACATCTGTGACCTTGACCTTTGAACCCATGACCTTTTTCTAGTTATCAAAATGATCGTTGTATCAGTACCTATAACATTCAAATATACATGCCTATACAAAAAGTTTATAGTTTTCGAGATAATTAACCATTTCGGTATTGTTTCGCATTTGTGAACTTGACCCTTGAAACCATGACCTTTTTCTGTACATCAAAATGATCGTTGTATCAATACCTACAACATTCTAATATACATGCCTATACAAAAAGTTTATAGTTTTCAAGATAATTAACCATTTCGGTATTGTTTCACATCTGTGACCTTGACTTTTGAACCCATGACCTTTTTCTATACATCAAAATGATCGTTGTATCAATACCTACAACATTCTAATATACATGTCTATACAAAACGTTTATAGTTTTCGAGATAATATACCATTTCGGTATTGTTTCCCATCTGTGACCTTGACCTTTGAACCCGTGACCTTTTTCTATACATCAAAATGATCGTTGTATCAATACCTATAACATTCTAATATACATGCCTATACAAAAAGTTTATAGTTTTCGACATAATAATTATAATCAGGTGTAAAAAAATTAGGTCACGACCTTCACAATTGACCTTGACCTCATTTTGAAGATACTATCAAGAAGATGTCAAAACTGAAGACCCCATGTCATTATCTGGTCAAATAGTCAAGTTATAACAATTTGAAGCTATTTTACGATTTTTTCAGAATTAAACGCAAAAACGCGTAACCTATTTTTTGTTCGAATTTCACAAAATGAACAAACTATAGGCTTAAGTCCCTAGAGAATCCAAATATCACATCAGATTTTTTCTCCAATCAGTACTTTCGGAGAAGACGATTTTTTAAGATTTTTGCACCCCTAGGTCACCTTAACCTAGTTATGGTAGCCATGGCAACGCCACGAACAGATCTGAATTGCACCGGCCCATATATACTTCTCACCAAGTTTCATTGAAATCTGTCTTGTAGTTTCAGAGGAGATGTCGAACATATGTGTTAACGACGCATGCACGAACGCACGCACACACGCACATACACACGCTGCGCTATGCCATAAGCTCACATGACCTTCGGTCAGGTGAGCTAACAAAAAACCAATGTTTGTCATAGTATCATTGTCACTATGCATAACTTAAGCATAATTTATTGAGAAAATGCCGGTCATTCTCTACAGATTTTAAATCTGCTAAAACCTTTACCTTTTGACAAATCATCTCAATTGAATCTTTTCGTCAGGTCACAGAAATAAGACTAAGGTAAAGGACGTGACATTTTCTTTTACCAGTTAACTGATAATTTTAAAAACACAGGATGCAAGTTGTTTTCTGATTGATACCAAACTTTGTACTCATAAAATTCAAGAGTAGAGCGGATGTGTTTCCATTATGTTTCAAATTTTGAAAGGAGAGATTTATGCCCAAAGGGATGTAATATTTAAGAGCGGAAAAATAGTGTTAAGAAAATTTTATTTGTGTAAAGACGGTAAATTTGTGGTAATGGCGGAAACTAAAGGATCCACAAGGATCAAATATGTGTAGTGATGCTGGTTCATTGTTTTATAAATAAGGTTCTTGCTTAATTTCAAATTATTACTATTTATGGATTACTGATTGTATAAACAGGTCCTTCAGTAAAGCTATAACCACAACACGTAATTTTACTCGAGTGTTTAACCAAAGACAGGACTTTCATAATCAAGGGTAACAAAATGTGTTTGTTATTTCTCGTGACTGTCAACGTTTCTAGTGGTTTCCCAGTCATGTCATTTACAAAATGCCAGGTTTATAAGTAACAAGTTTCGTTCTTCAATATATTACACACAAGGTGAATATTGCTAGCGAAACAAGAGGCACTTACTCTTCCTAAACACTCAGTGTCAACTTCCTGGTGGAAGTGCACGTGTTTAACCTAATTTGTCAGTTTAAAATTTTTACTTTGATTCTGAATATTAAATTTGATTGGGACGTGGATTAAGATGTTTATTTCTGAAGATAACATAGCTCATTGAGTATGCCGACCTTGTCCAGATTCCACATCATTGCTTAACCAAGATTCTTAAGGTTCTGTTAAACTTAATTTTTTGGCATATTTTGATAATATGTGACGGTACTAAAAGTTAAAAAAAATTCATCAAAAGTAAAATAGATGTAATATGCTTAAAGTAGACTTCGAAATGTCACCTTTAATCCATCAATATCTAAAAACCTAACAAAATTATTCAGTTTTCATATTTTGTAAATTTAAATTAAGGAGTATCTTAGTGAAGGGATTATTATGATACCGGGGCTTAAATGATGAGGTCACTGCTGCATAGGTCATAGGAAGCTTCTTCTACTTTCCCTAATACTGATGACGAAATAAGTGAAGTATTCTTGATTTGGAGGTAAAACCGTATTCAATCGATAATTAATTACCGTAAAACCAATATAAAAGACCAACTACAGGACTTAATAGAGACGTTGCTTTTATATAAAGGTTGTTTGTGGTTGACACATGAAGCAGAGGGAACCTAAAATCACTGATTTTAATAGACAGGTTTTGTTTGTGTGATCAAAGTCGTCAACGGTAGTGCTTCTACCAATTTGAAAATGTATGGAAATCACAAATATTTTTATTTTAAATGAGAAAAATCGATGGACCAAAATGTATTTTACCAAACCCGCCTATAGTATGTTACAATTTTAAATATCAGCCAATTTTGGTCTTGACGTTTCCATTTTTTACAACCGCGTTAAACGTTTTATTCAGCAACCATTAAGAGTAAATAGTGAAATTATTTAAAAATCTGTACATTAGAAAAAGTTAGATAGTTAATATTTAAAATATTCATGGACATAAAGTTTCAAATTTGCACAGATCTAAGTCGTAGGTTCCATATGGCACTTGTTGTATTTGTGTAGGGAATTGCTGCTATTACTAGGCTATATCGGAAAACTTAAATTGCCAACTAAGAGAAAAACACCCAAACCAATGATTGAAGGTTCAAGTTAAGGTAATTGTCGGCTTGCTAACAGTATGGTTATTTCGAGAAATCAAATTGGGTAAAACAATAGGTCACATGTTTTGTGCTTAATTTAACTTAAATTTTCTAACAGCTTTTATTTTTTCTATCTTGAGTTGTTAAATATTGGCAATTTTAAAGGAATTGTAAAATCCAAAAAAAATACACGGTCATGAAACACTTCATTAAAATTCTAAAATATTGCAACGATTTTTAATGTTGTATATTTTAAGGTTTAGTTAAAATTGAAAATATCAAAATTTCTAAAACTTTTTTGAAAATAAATTTATGAAGTGTTACACGGATTATAGATGATTTGTGTTTTTGCATTTCTTGAAAAAAAGGTTCAAGGTAATTTGTTTTTGTATAGTGATATCCTCAATACATGTAAATATGTCGACATGGGACTTTTAGTTTAATGTTTTTTCTCAATGACCTTCAAAAGAGACTCAAACGTAGATCCATACAAATTTGTATTTTTAGTATAAATAAATTGTAGATGGACAACTATATGTTAGATGCAACATTTATTTATAGGACAAGCAACAATGCATCTGTAATATCCTCTTGTAACTGGTCTGAAACAGGGAAACAAATTTATTGTTCTTGTAATGTAACTGATATTTAAACTTTCTCAGGTGATATGAGACGCGCCCTCAGGTGCGCCTTAAGGTCCGTTGCATTCCTTGTGTCTCACCTATTTAAGTATAAATATAAACAAATACAATTACAATCACCAAACTTTATTTAGTAACTAATACATGCACTTTAATTACATAATTACAATTACTTAAATACTACATGAAAAGTTATGTATATACTAATTAAAAATTATTAAGTATAAGACTAAATTGCAGCCAGTATTTCCTAAAAGTTCGTGTTTGTGACTTTTTAACATTATGTCTTTTTCTAAAAGCAAATTGTATCTAATATAGGCATTGAAACTACAAAAATTGAGTGTCTTGTTATTCAATTTTGCCTTATAAATGTAAAATCTAGTTATTAATATTATGAAATTTAAAAGTTTATATTTTTGAATAAACTTTGGAATTCGAAATAAAGCAACTTTAAGGTTTATTTAAAACGGTTCAATTATATTGATATTGACGAAATCTTCGAGACAATTCCATACATCGACTATTAATCCACACTCACAAAAAAGATGAAAAATAGTTTCGGGTTCTCTTTTACAAAAATAGCATTTATCATTCGTTTGTATACCGATTTTTTTTTCAAAAAGGAATTAACTCCCAATATTTTTTGTTAATTCTATATTGAAACCACTGGAGAGATGTATAACTTGTTATGTAAAAAGGGAGGTTATAAATATTTCTTATTTCTTTTGATTCTAAGTTGAATGTATTCGACCATTTGCTTTCACTTATCGTATTTCTGTTGTCAATTCAGGATAAATACAAATCTATTGCTCCTTTTTGTGATTTTAAAATTGTTTTTCACTGAAATTGTATAAATGGGGCTGCCGGTTAGAAATCGAATGATTTAAGTATTTTTAGCTCTGATAAAGCATCTTTAATAGATTCTAAAACACTGTTATATTCCATTAAGTTGGTTTTTACATCATATACTCTTATAAATTCGTTATATGTATAGAATATTCCATCTGTTTTAGTAGGTCTGAAACACAAAATACTTATTTACAATTCACCCCTATCAAATTGATGACTTGTTTCCTATTTAAAAAAACGGGTTATTCCAAATACAACTTGTGAAAATTTCTGACCATATTTTTGGTTTTTCTTTTTTTATTTAATTCATTTAAACCATGAAATACATCTGCCAAAAATCGGTTTTTATATCTGTGGCTGTCCTTGTAATAGTCAGAACCCCCAAAAGCAATTTTATAAATATCATAAAACATTTCATTATATTCATGAATTTTGAGTTTTGTTTTAAGATTCGTCTTATCAAACAAAGTTAATTTAAAAGCATTTATAAAGGCGTCAAGATCTATCATTTTTAAACCACCATTTCAATAACTTCGTATAAACGTGTCTCTGGCTATTCTATCACATTTTTCACCCTACAAAAAATTAAATAACATTGCTTTTAACTCTACAATAAATTTTTCCGTCGGGTTTGGTAAAGTGATAAAAAGATAATTGAGTTTAGATATAATCATACTCTTTATAACTGTAATTTTTCCAATGAGTGTTAATGATCTCATTTTCCATGCTTTAAGAATATTTTTGATTTCACTTATTTTTTGTTGTAATTAATTTCAACTATATCATCTAAAACTACACTTAATTGTATATCCAATAGTGTAAATTTATCGTCAATGGTATTTTTCAATCTATGGTTAAAGGTTTCTCCACAATATTTCCTGCATCCGATCCAAATAGTTTTACAGTTAGAAATATTTATAGAAAGACCGGAAATACTAGCAAAAATATCTAACGTTTTTATTGCTTCGTCATAAGAATTTTTCGAACCGTCAAGGATAAAAGTAGTATCATCAGCAAACTGTGATATTTTATGTTCAACATCATTTATTTTTATTTCTTTTATTTCTATATTTTCTTTTATTAAAACTCCAAGTATTTCAGCACATAATAAAAATAAGTAGCTAGAGATGGGGTCGCCCTGTCTCACTCCTCTGTTGATTTTAAATGGAGCTGATAAAGAGTTATTCTGTATTATAGATGATTTGATGTTCGTATAAAAGACTTTAATCCATTGTTTTATTGATGGGCCAAAATAAAAAAAATCTAAAACACCATGTAAAAATTTCCATGACACAGTATCGTAAGCTTTTTGAAAGTCAATTAAAAATAGCATAACTGGTATGTGTTTTTGTTCAGTATGTTCCATAATATCATAAATGAGTCCAATATTTTCCCCTATATATCTTCCTTTTAAAAACCCGGTTTGATCATCTGATATAAGCTTATCTAAAACTGTTTTGAATCGTTTGGCTATACATCCAGAGGCTAATTTGTACGTAACATTTAATAAAGAGGCGCCAGATTGTAAAAATTCTCTTGATTTTTCGCCCTTAGGAAGACAAGTAATAATTCCAAATTTTTGAGTAACAGACATTTCCCCAGAATGATAGGCTTCATTTACAGATTTGACAACAAAATTTCCGATGTCCTTCCAAAACAATTAAATTAAAAAATTCCGCAGTGTAACCGTCTGAACCAGGGCTTTTGTTATTTTTCCTTTTTTCAAGACCCTTAAAACTTCATGATGTTTTATTTCTCCTTCAATACTATTTTGTTCATTAAAATTCAATTTATTATTGTTAATATTATTAAATAATTCTTTTAAGTTGTGTTCTTGGTTTGGGACCTCAGTATATAATCTCTCATAAAATTGTTTAATTTCATTCAAAATCTTGAACTGTTCTGTTATTTCTTTATTGTCATCAGTAATGCTTTTATTTGTAGTTTTTGACGTTAATTTTTTTTCCAAGTTACAAAAGTACTTTGATGGTTTTTCTCCTACTTCAATAAATTGAATTCTTGACCTTATCATATTGCCTTTTAATTTTGTTTTTCTTATTAATTCAAGTTAGTTTTTATTTAATTCTAAACTTTCAATTTCATCATTTGTTAAAGATGATTTTGATTCTAAAGTATTAATATTTTCAAATAGTTCTTTTTCTTTCCCTAGTCTTTGTTTATTAGCATATGACGCATATGAAATTGATTCACCCCTTATTTCCATTAGAAGAGTTTCTAAGAAAAGTTGATCGGTTATTCTAAACATTAATTCTTCATTTTTAATTTCATCAATATTTTCTACATTATATACAGGGAGCGCGTATTGTTGTTTTATTTTAAGTAAACATTTTTTAATTTGTTTTACATACTCTGGGTCATTTAATAAGCTGAAGTTAAATTTCCATAATCCCCTGCCTTTGATAAAATCATTTAATTTAAATTTCAATAAGTATAGAATGGTCCGATCTATACCCAGGTTCTATAAGAACACTATGAACTTGCGGTAGAAAGCTTTGGCTTAGTAAAAAGAAATCTAGCCGTGATTGTTTAACTGGGTTTTTTCTGCGCCAGGTGTACCATTTTATCTTTGGGTTGAGAGTACGAAAAGGGTCTATTAATTCATGTGTTTCTTAATTTGTTAAACTTTATCTCTGGCTTTCGGATTGTTTAACTTTTTATATCCACTTATATCTAAATCAAAATAAACTGTAGATTGACATCCATATTGTAAATTCAACATTTTAGGAGAAGCTATAATGCATATGTAATATCTTTCTAATTCATCATAGGCAATGGAAAATATCACAGCCCCTGTTGTGAAAATTTCCTTGCTGAAATTTGCAATTTTTAAAGTTTTTGTTTTGCTTTATTTAATCATTGCTTTACAAAAGTCCAAAATACCAATAAAAAAATAAAATCAATGAATAAAACCATTATTAAATCGGCAGTTGTTAATTTTGATGAAATAAATTCTCTATTGAATAATTATTCCGAAACACAATAATAAACCAGAAACACTTTTTGACTGATTTTGAAATGATGCTTCATAGTTTTGTGGTCCGACATTCTTGCTTTTACATTATTATCTTGTTTCTTTTAAGCATTTATAATGTTTAAAAAATTAAACAGTTATAGTTAATTTTAAACAAATGTTTTGAGAGACTTATTAAAACAACGCTAAAACCACACCACCGCTTTGGCGGACTCTTCGAGTAGTACTGCCACTGGCTTCCAAAGATGAGGGTTGTGGGTTTGAACCTAACTCTGGACTTAATTTTTCCTTAGATGATTTTGATCTCCTACCCGTAAAAGATGTTAAAAGCTCGTCACTCAGTGGCTTTTTGGAAGAGAATCTCGAAGTCCTGTACCCCGTGCACGCTAAATACTTCTCTGTAGAGTAGGCCACTTGTGGTCAATACAGAGGGCAGTTACAATAAGAAGCGATGGAAACCGACGTGTATAGTAGTTACGCTTGAAGTGCTCACCCTTTCGGAGGATCTGGCCTCACTTCACTGCTGGAAGTTTGGTGTTGAATGTGATTTTAAAGTGTTCTTAATTATGATATTGACAAAGAACGGTATGTTTGTGTTTAATTCCGTTTGTTCGTTTTGTGTCCTAAACATAAGTACTCGTTACCATTAATTGTTTTTATTTATATTTGGCGTGCGTTTAGTTTTGCGTTTTTATTGTTCACCACAGTATATGCAATTGAAAAAAAATTATGTATAATCAAATCGATTTAAGGTAGGTTTACATTATCAAAATAAATTCGTTTTGATCGAATACATTTTGAAGGTTCTAAACACTAATTTTGTACAAAAATCTTTAAACAGTTTTGCCAACGTTTTGAAGAACCTTGATCGAATCTTATTTTTGAACTTTTGATCCATCCTGTGTTTCTTACAACTTTAATCAAAGTTGTTTGGATTTTAACAATCACAATACAAATAAAGCTAACGACAAACGTTCTACACTTTCGGCAAACATTTTGATCCAAGATTTGGAAATTCTTTACAACCTTCAAAGTAATTTGAATAACATTTTTATTCTTGTTGTTTATGTTAACTTGCATTTATAAAAGGCATTAAAGCTAAATACTAAAAAGAAAAAAACAATGGATGGATAGTACTCATACAGAATAAGACAACATACTAATTCATGTGCGAATAACAATCCTTCAGCAATGTAAAAGCATTAAAAAATGGCATATTAGATTAAATACGTGAATCACCAGAAAGGAGCGACCGTGTGCTCCAGAAAGCTAGGTATCTCCTGATTAACAGGCTTCACCCGCCACGTATGTAATCAAATTTGAAAGTGAAGGGAATCTTGAACTTTGGGATGTCAGATAAATCGAGGGTAATCCTGGACACAAAAACACATCATACTCATCACGAATATCGTGACCACGGCCATGTATGTTTTGAAGGAATTGATATGGCTTGGCGTAGAATATCCCTAGGTCAAAAATTTATTTGCAAACAGCTTGCAGAAGACTGTTTGTCAATTGCAAACGGCAATAATACGGCGACTTATGGTCAAGATATTTTCGTTATCAGCCATTTGTTTTTAATAGATGACTGAATCAATCTAATAAAAAGAATTGGCTTTGAAATTTCCTCTCTTAGAAAAGAAATGCGTTGAAGAATGTAGGTCTATGAGTAAAGTTAGAAAAAATACTAAGAGAAACTATTTTCCAATTTGACTGCCACACACTATCTTGTGCCCTCAACCTATTACGAGGAATCCAATAATCGTTTGTATTCAATATGATAGTTATAGCATTTTTTCGGCTAATACATTAAAAAACAATATAACACTGAATAATTACATTTCTGCAGTTTATTTAAAGAAAAACAATGTTGAATTTTATATTGGGATATGCTCCGATATGTAGTACAACAAATTCATCCTTGTCTAAACCATTCTGAAAAAAATCAAATGAATATTTTAATGAAAATAAAAACATTTAAAACTGATTAAAATGAACTCATTTACTTTCTTTGTGTTAATTTTCGTTGTGCTATGAAGAATATTATTTTTTGGGGGTGATACATCAATACTCGGGGAAACCACCAAATTCAATGCTCTAAATAATCTGCTCACCAGTTATTGTAAAATAGGTATAGCCTTGCAAAACTTGTTAACAGAAAGACAACGATAAACACGACAGAATATCATGAAAACCGAAAAAACTGAACAAGACATCAAAAGAGAAAAACTTGTAATGGTACCACTGATTAAAACATCAATTCAACACCTTTAGAGTCACACCGAGTGTGCACTAGTACAGAGCAGACCATCAAACTCGCACATCTCAAGCATACGCCATCTTGTTTTTGGATAAAACCCTAGAGCTTTATAAATTTGCTCTCGTCGCGAATAGCTGAGAAATTACTGATGCGAGGGTAAACAACATTTACAACACTGAAGAAGTAAAACTTTTAACGGTCACAAATTCTGGCGTATATAACAAATTATAATTTAAGTAAATTCACGAATCAGTGGAAAACCTTATGTACTTTGTGATTCCCTTTAATTGGGCGGCTTTAAAAATCGCTAAAATAATATCCATCAAAATTGAATGCCTTAATATTATTCAGTGGTGTAGATAAAGTGATATAGTAGTGCCCTAATCGATGGCATCAGTTACTTTTTGGGTATCTTTTCAATATTCTGAAAATAATTTTGGTTTCATAATTTTGGTCCAAGCACTACTGATGAGGAATTGTATACCGAAACGGCCGTCTAGTGCTGTAAAATTATAACTGGTATAATATGTTATTACAATGTTGATATTTTGTCATTATATACATTAATCGATTCTTATTTTGTTTACCCTTCCGGAGCACCAAGCCTCACTTTAGCTAGCTAGACAAGTTATAAAGCGATACATAATATACAGTTCTATTTTGCAAACGAAACATGATATTAGTTAACTTATTTATTTGTCTTTTGATATATTTATGGTTTTGACAGCATTTTCTATTCACTATCTTCTAAAATGATTGCATTTTAAAACTACATGCATCTAAATTAAAGAACATTGGCCCAAATAAATACACCTCCTATAAAGCAATACTGAGTATCTCCCAGACATGAGGGGCTACTTTCTATTTACAATTGTCTAATTGCCCTTTATAAGAGGTTGTCACTTGAACAAGCCATAAAGTCCATAAAGATTGTCCTATAAGAGTCTATTTTTATAATTTGATGTCTTACTGAACAAAGATTGACTAACTTCACTCATATCAATACACAATCAACTTTAATTGAAATTCCAAAAAAATATTATCTTCGAAATAACCTTTGTAAGTTGATAATGACGGTTATTTATCATCAGTTTACCGACATATTGTTTGTCCAAGGACATTAGAAATAGATAAAAAAAATCCCAATTAACAGATATTACCTTTTTTATCCATGAACACGGATACCTCCGACTCTGCCTCCTGCAGCTCCCCAGTTTCTGCCTCTGATTCCACCTGCTCTTCCTCCCCATGCGGACACATAACGTTTATCAACTGTAACAGAATTATTTGACTGTACTAAGGATAATTATAAAAACATGGTTGTCAAGACAACTGTATAGATTGCACAAACAACTCTAGTGCTGTCTAAGATTTCAGGGTATAGAAATTTATACTGTAGGTTAAAACAATCACTTCGTATTGTGTGCAGTCAGTTGTATTCATTATATAAATAAAATGCATTGATAAAAATCATACCTTGAATGCAAGAAAAATATTACTTTTAAATATTGACAATATGTACAATCGCGTTTACATTCACATTTTGTGAAGAAAAAACGAAATTTCAATAGTTGAAGCTGATTAATACCAGCCAGGGGTACACAGCCACACCACATAAAGAAAATGAGTGGTACATACAGCTTGTCCACAGTTACAATCCAAACCTCGAGAATGTTTTAGGATGTTTTCAAAATTATTGATAACTGTCAGTTTTAATTAATGACATTTATAGGAAAATATTTTTGGTGGATTGGTATCTAAATTCGGCAGCTGCTATGTATCTTTCCGTGACCATCATTCGATGTTTTTTGCTGCCATAAGAAATCAAAATTTAACTATTTCTTAAATTTTATTATTATAAATTATTATTTTCTTCTGTTATCATCAGCGTTTAGGTTAAAAAACGGCACCTTTTCTAAAGATATTACAAACTGTTCCTAATAAACATATTTCAACGTTACAAAACTTCAAACTTACCTTCTTCTTCTGCTTCACGTTTTCCGGCACCAATAAATCCACCTCGTCCTCCACAAATTCGTCTTCCATATTTTCCTCTAATGCAACCACCTCTAGCACCGCCAGCTACAAATCTTTTTGAAACTAAACAACAAATTTGTATGTGTTTATTTTAAACATTTTAAGCAGTACAATTATATGTATACATTGGTATATAGTAAGACCTAATTATTTACAAATTGGATCGAAATCCATATTTGAACGGTTTGAATGAGAATTGTTTGAAGGTATCGAAGCAGTATGTTTCATGGTTGGAAAAGTAATCTGATAGTTCATAAAAATAAACGCGCTCGACAAGCGAACTGACAAACTTTAATCTGCCCCAGTGACGCTTATCCCTACCCCTCGTTTGCTATATCTTGGAAGAATTTCGGCACATGGAATGAAAATCTTTGTAACCATTTCATCTCTGCCTATTTATGCTTCGGTCACTTGGGAACCAACGTTCGACTATTTTTCGTTAACTTAGAGTTAAACTATAATCAGATCTGTCCTATGTATAGATTTGTGTTCATGTACATAAAAGATTACAATATAATATTGACAATATGTACAAACACGTTTTATCTTCACATTTTGTTAAGATAAACGCAATTTAGATAGTTAAAGCTGATTAAAACGTGAGAGAGGTACAAAGCCGCCACACCACATAAAGACACCTAACACATCTATATAAAAACGCACCGTGCAACAGTATCTGCACATGAACGTTTCTTAAAGTGCCAAGAGTGGTTTAGCTCGTTTTCAAAATTATTGATACTTTTAATATCTATTAAAAAACTGATCTGAACATGTAGTTACGTTAAGAAATTTTATACGTTAACAGTGGAGTAATGAGTTTTTTCTATTGTCAACTTTTTTTTTATGCAGCAATATACCTGCTTCTACTGCTTATGGTCTTTTTGTTTCTTAATTAATACGCAATGGTAGAGCTTGTTCCCAATACGGGGACTTTGAACAACGAAGTAGGCTGTTTGAAAAACAAATTGTTGACTCAGAGATATTGCAAGCCTAGGCTTATCAAGGCCCTCAGAAAGTTGTATGGCCTTTATCACAGTATTGTTGATAAGTTTGATGTCTCTGTGTCCAGGATTGCCCTGGATATTTTTTACGTTTTATAGTTCGTTCCATATTCCTTTCACACAATTTTGATTACACACGTGGCGGGTGTAGCTAGCTAAACAGGAGGTGCTTACCCTTCCGGAGCACCCGGCCTCACTTTCCTAGTTGAAGTTCACGTATATAACCTAACTTGTCAGATTGAGAGTAATTTTATTCTCGAAAACGGAAAGAAAAAATCCGGATTTGTCTTTCTACTTTATACTGGCACATAGGCGGGTGAATTTGACATATCCACTAGTATTTACAAATAATTACTCGCATATGCGAGTGTTTTACTCGCATTGTAGAGCCCTGTCAGTTCCAACGTTTTTACTTTGCTTCTGGATTGTGATTTGGATATGGATTAGTATGTTTGTTTTTGATTTGATTACCTTCCTCCTCATCAACATCTCGTTTTCCTCCAATAGCACCCCCTTTTCCACCGCAAACCACAACTCCCTTCACTTTAACACAACCAACTTTGCCTCCAATAGCGCCTGCTCTCTTTTCAACTAAAAGTATATAAGACAAATATTTATCAATGATGGTGTCTAAAATGTAGAAATTAATGACTATCTTGGTGGGTTCGTATTTAAATTCTCTCAATAGTGATTCGGTCTCTATTTATTTATATTTAAATTACTCACCATCATTCGATGATTTTTCATTACCATAAGAAATCAAAACATTAAATATTTCTCAAATTTTATAAGTATAAAATGTTAATTGTTCTGTTTTTATCAGCGTCTCGGTCAAAAGAAATGGCGCCTTTTCTAAAAATATTACGAAACTGCAAACGTACCTTCTTCTTCTGCTTCACGTTTTCCGGCACCAATAAATCCACCTCGTCCTCCACAAATTCGTCTTCCATATTTTCCCCTAATGCAACCACCTCTAGCACCGCCAGCTACAAATCTTTTTGAAACTAAACAACAAATTTGTATGTGTTTATTTTAAACATTTTGAGCGGTACAAGTATATGTATACATTGGTTTATAGTAAGACTTAATTATTTGACAAATGGGATCAATGTCCATATTTGAACGGTTTTAATGTTACAATCATGTTCTACACAAATGAAAATTGTTTGAAGGTATCGAAGCAGTATGTTCCATGGGTACAAAAGTAATCTCCTAGTTTTATAAAAAAACCAAACACGCTCGACAAGCGAACTGACAAACTTTAATCTGCCCAAATGACGCTTATCCGTACTCCTCGTTTCCTGTATCTCGGAAGACTTTCGGCACATGGAATGAAACTCTATTTCATCTCTACCTATTGATGCTTTAGTCACTTGGGAACGAACGTTCGACAGTTTTTCGTTAACTAAGAGTTAAGTTAAAAAACCATCAGATCTGTCCTATGTATAGATTTATGTTCATGTATATAAAAAATTACAAATATTGACAATATGTACAAACACGCTTTATATTCACATTTTGTTAAGATAAACGAAATTTAGATAGTTGAAGCTGATTAAAACGTGAAAGAGGTACAAAGCCACACCACATAAAGATACCTAATACATCTATATAAAAATAAACCGTGCAACAGTATCTGCACACGAACGTATCTTAAATTGCCAAGAGTGGTTTGTTTAGGTTGTTTTCAAAATTATTGATACTTTCAATATCTATTGAAAAACTGAAATAAAAGTAAAAATCTGAACAAGTAGCTACGTTGAGATATTTTATATTTTAACAGTGTAATGAATTTTACTCTGAAATCAAAATTATTTACTTTCACTTTTGGAGGGGGTAACCGGAGTGCCTGTACAAAACAACTTTTCTCTCTGCGATTTCGTAGAGAGTGCTTCAATCCTAGACGGTAGTGAGATGGTTTGATTTCCGTATCTCGACCTTTACACTGTTTATTATTTCCATTAGGAATTTGGGTATAAATCTCCAAAATTTGTTTGATTATCTAGAATCAATCATAGATTATAATAATAATATTCTTAATATAAAGATGCAGTTACGTCATAAACGTTTTACCTTCCTCCTCATCAACATCTCGTTTTCCAACTCCAATAGCACCCCCTTTTCCACCGCAAACCAGAACTCCCTTCACTTTAACACAACCCGCTTTACCGCCAATAGCGCCTGATCTTCTCTTTTCAACTGAAAGTATATAATATAAATATTTATTAAGAATATTGTTTTAAAATTAGTGACATTCATAGTGAAAAATAATCCTTGGTGAATGCATATTAAAGAATTGCGTCTAGCATGATAGCCGAAAATTGAAATGCAAACACAATGCCTGTTTTGTGCCAAAGATGAAGCCTTAAATGGAATTTTGTCTGTGTAATTACGCCATGTTGCTCTATTGTTCTCTAATAAAATATCTGAATGACTTTATAATGTATATCCTTTTAACTTAAGAAACATTGAAATCCGAACATTTCTGATAAATTAGTAAGATCAGTTTTCAAGTCATTTCATTTAAACCCTTTTTACTGCTAACCCCTACTTTAATCGCAAAAAACTGTGCAAATAACATATCATATCGGTGTGAGTTTTCACAGCACCAAATAAAGTCATTCAGAGATTCTGTGTTCCTTAACCCTTCAGGAAATATATTATAATGTGACAATGGCTTTATAATATATTTTCTTAAAGGTTAAGGAACACAGATAGCAAAGCATTTTGGTTTATTTATAAGATCTGAAATATATACTGTTTGCAAGTTGATGCTTATAAACCCTTGTATGATGCCTCCCTTTCATCGCATAAATGCGCAAATTGCATATTATATCAGTGCTATTTTACAGCACTAAACGGTCAGTTCGGAATATAATTCCCAATCAGTATCGCTCCATCATGCTAACCTCCTCTTTTTATCGCAAAAATGTGCAAACTGCATATTATATCTGTATTATTTTACAGCACTAAATGATCAGTTAGGAATACAATTCCCAATCAGTATCGCTTTATCATGCTAACCTCCCCTTTTATCGCAAAAATGTGCAAATTGCATAATTATCATATTTTTAATTCCGAATCAGTTACGCTTGGACCAAAATTAAGTAATCAAATTTTCAATATATTTTTACCACTGTTAAAATATTTCCTGAAAAGTTAAGGAACACAGATAGGAAAGCATTTCGGTTTGCTTATAAGATCTCAAATATATATTGTTTGCAAGTCGATGCTTTTAAACCGCTTCATGATGCTAACCTCCCCTTTTAACGGGAAAAATGTGTAAATTGCATATTATATCATTGTTATTTTACAGCACTATACGGTCTGTTCGGAATACCATTTCCAATCAATAGTGCTTCATGATGCTAACCTCCCCATTTATCGCCAAAAAATGTGCAAATTGCATATTACATTTTTAATTCCCAATCAGTAGCGCTTGGGCCAAAATTAATTTTTAATACATTTTATTACATTTTATCATTGTAAATTGTTATTTTGGCTGGCATTGTCAACGTGCCGTTTCAAAGAACAGTGCATTGTTTTAAAGAACTTAAATGCCTCAACTTAACCCACTTATTTCAAGGTAATTAGAAAAGTTACAACTTACCTTCCTCTTCGGCTTCACGTTTGCCTGCACCAATAACAGCACCTTTACCTCCACAAACCAGTCTTCCTCTTCTATTTCTAATACAACCGCCCTTAACACCACCAGCTACAAATCTTTTTGAAACTAAACAACAAAATTATAGCCGTTTATAAGAAATGCTCTGGTTTTTACTGTGCAAAGAATGTTAATGCGATTTAAATTTTGACATAAGTGATCAAAGTTACTTTATCATTGTTTAATTCTGCTGTTCAAACATTCGTCGGTTTAGCAATTATCTGTACGGATAACAATCACAATTCAAATAAATAAAGCTAACGACAAAAACGTAATTATAATAAAATGTCATGCAAATGGATAAGGGATGGATTATGTGAAACATACTACGTGGTCACATAATATATATATATATATATTATATATATATATATATATATATATATATATATATATATATATATGTAGGCTCCGAATGACTTTATAATATATTTCCTGAAAGGTTAATGAACACAGATAGCAAAGCATTTCGGTTTGTTTATAAGATCTCAAATATTTATTGTTTGCAAGTCGATGCTTTTTAACCGCGTCATGATGTTAACAGGAAAAATGTGCAAATTGCATATTATATCACTGTTATTTTACAGCACTAAACGTTCAGTTCTGAATACGATTTCCAATCAGTAGTGCTTCATGATGCTAACCTCCCCTCTTATCGCAAAAAATGTGCAAATTGCATATTACATTTTTAATTCCCAATCAGTAGCGCTTGAGCCAAAACTAAGTTATCAAATTTTTAATACATTTCTTATCATTGTGAATTGTTATTTTGGATGGCATTGTCAACGTGCCGTTTCCAAGAACAGTGCATTGTTTTAAAGACCTTAAATGTCTCAACTTAACCCACTTATTTTAAGGTAATTAGAAAAGTTACAACTTACCTTCCTCTTCGGCTTCACGTTTGCCTGCACCAATAACAGCACCTTTACCTCCACAAACCAATCTTCCTCTTCTATTTCTAATACAACCGCCCTTAACACCGCCAGCTACAAATCTTTTTGAAACTAAACAACAAAATTATAGCCGATTATAAGAAATGCTCTGGTTTTTACTGTGCAAAGACATTTGTTTAAATAATGTTATTGCAATTCCAAATATGTCGATAAAGTTTATCCTTTGTGTGAGGTTAATTGAGGTATACATATATATATTATTTCTAGCAGTGATATGATGGTTGTCATTATTACAATGAAAAATTTGGGTTTATCTGTATTTTTATCTTTTTTTCAAATTATGTTTCATCATACATGATATATTTCGTTTATTCCCATAGTATTTAAGAAATAAACAGTTTAAACAAAGGAACTATTTATTGTTTTTAAAAATATTTTAGGGCGAATTATTTACTTCTGGCATAAAATTGTTTGGGTCGTGGAAGACTTTCGTCATTGTGCTTGCCACAATTATAATCTTTTACTATTACTATTATTATTCTTGTGGTTGTGTCATAAACATTTTACCTTCCTCCTCATCGACATCTCGTTTTCCTCCAACAATACCACCTTTTCCACCGCAAACCAAAACACCTTTTACTTTAACACAACCGCCTTTACCTCCAACAGCGACTGCTCTCTTTTCAACTGAAAGTATTTATAACAAATTATGATATATCAATACTCGTGTCTAAAATTTGAAAATTAACCACATTTAAAGTGAAAAATCATTCGATGCGTATTTAAATTTGTGTCTAGCATCATTTACCAAATTGAAATGTAAATGTAGGCTCCGAATGGCTTTATAAAATATTTCCTGAAAGGTTAAGGAACACAGATAGGAAAGCATTTCGGTTTGTTGATAAGATCTCAAATATATATTGTTTGTAAGTCGATGCTTTTAAACCGCTTCATGATGCTAACCTCCCCTTTTAACGGGAAAAAATGTGCAAATTGCATATTATATCACTGTTATTTTACAGCACTATACGGTCTGTTAGGAATACCATTTCCAATCAGTAGTGCTTCATGATGCTAACCTCCCCATTTATCGCCAAAAATGTGCAAATTGCATAATACATTTTTAATTCCCAATCAGTAGCGCTTGGGCAAAAATTAAGTTATCAAATTTTTAATACATTTTATTACATTTTATCATTGTAAATTGTTATTTTGACTGACATTGTCAACGTGTCGTTTCCATGAACAGTGCATTGTTTTAAAGACCTTAAATGCCTTAACTTAACCCACTTATTTTAAGGTAATTAGAAATGTTACAACTTACCTTCCTCTTCGGCTTCACGTTTGCCTGCACCAATAACAGCACCTTTACCTCCACAAACCAATCTTCCTCTTCTATTTCTAATACAACCGCCCTTAACACCGCCAGCTACAAATCTTTTGGCAACTATAACAAAATTATAGCCGATTAATTGAAATGTTCTGTTTTTTTACTTTGCAAAGATATTGGTTTATATAACGTTAATTAAATTTTGACGTAAGTGACAAAAATAACTGTATTATTGTTAAATAAATTCTGCGGTTCAAACATTTGGCAGTTCAGACACTGGTGTCATATACCATTTTTGATAATTTAATCATAAAAGACATTCATTTTTATTATCAGTATTATCAATTATCCGTACGGATTATCTGAGACTACGTTTAATGAAGGTTACATGAAATTATTCACTTGGTATTTGATTTCTTTCTATAAAGTCAAACCACAAATTTACGTATAGCGAAACTAAATCCACAGTAAATAAACGCAACTATACAGTAATTTGTAAATTGATGAAAATCTTAATATTTACTTATTACTTAAGCGTAAAAATTATTTGAATTTGTTACCTGGTAAAATTGCAGATAAAAACAATAACTTCTGTGTATATTAACAAAAACAAACATACCAGTCAATGTTCAAATCAAGATCCAAAATTTCAAAAAAAAAGAAAATTGGCAAATTATTAACACGTGAACATAGACTATCGAAGTAAGGCCAGGGTCTCGATAGGGTAACCGTTTCCTTTTTAAAAAACTTAAATAGCTTCACCCTTCACGTGCGAAATTTAAATTGAGAATAAACGCAACATAGAACAAAGAACAAAGAACTATGTGGCTTAGAATGAATCAGGATAAGTTTGGATAAAGAGACTTAATATTTGTCAACAATATGGTGCTGGCGGCCTCTATTTGAGGGCCTTCATTAGCCTAGGTCATAATATCATTGTGTCAACAATTGTTTTGTTAGCAACTTGCTCCGTTGTATAAAGTTGACATGGACGGAACAAACGCTACCATAGCGCATTAATTTGGAAACAAATACATGTACACTATAAGCAGGAGACACAGTATCCAAAGAAAATGAATGTTGACAATAAAAAAATTGAAATCATCGCGTTTGTCATAGAGCTCAGTCAATGTAGCATATCGTTGGCGTCGTAATTGAGGTATAAGTCTAAATATGAAGCGGAACTTTGAAGAATCATTCGTATATAATAAATAGGGGATATTTGACAGTAAAGTAGAAATATGAATTTTAATTTTGTTGAGTGAAGTGAGAAAATAAATGTTTATGTTATCACTTCACGAGATTCTAAATTCGAAATACTGCACAGTGAATGTCAGTGATGTTTTTGATTACAAGACGATTGAGGGGTATCCCGGCTGGTAGTTTGCGGCGTGAAAACAACAATAAACAAGCACAGGGCACCAGTTCTGAAAGGGTGGTAAATTTAATCGATGGCACGTGAAAGAATTCGGAATTAAATACAAATAATTTCACCGGTGAAGATATGTGTATTCCTCTGCTGTGAAAATATGTTTTTATCAGTTAAATATTTTCCATTATTTCATTACAGATTAATCCATTTTATAAGTGTACTTACTATCTATGTCTTCATCTTCTTCCTCTGCAATAACGGCTGTAATACAAATGAAAAAAATATATATCAAATTAAAGCAATTAAGTGAATTGGCGTAAAAGACAAACGTTTTATTTGCATTGTAAAACGCAACTAAGAAAGGAATGAAAATACTTTCAAAGCTGGCCACCCTTTGGAACCTGCAAAAGTGGCATTTATTGTAATGTGGCTTTTATTTACAGGTTCAAATAACCTAAATGAAAACGTATTCGGATAACATTTAACTGGGATTTAAAATCAGTAAGGCGGTATACACAGGTTCAAATACCCTCAATAATGAGCTATTGGGATAAAATTGTCCTGACATTTTAAAACAGGTTCTTCTTACATAGATCTAGCCTTCACGGGTTAACAAAATGAAGATTATTTTATGCTGTTATATACCTGAATTTACCAATTATGAGGCGCTACTTTAAAACTGCAAGGAAACTATATAAGCAATTTGAAAATGAATTTAATTAATTTTTTTGGAAACACTAAAGGTTTAATACTAATAATGACTTTATTAGAAGTTTTTAAGGTCATACTGGATATAAACTATATTCGTAATGAATTAATTCAGATCTTTTCAACAACGAACCCCTAAATGTTAACTATTATTGATCATGAAATAATTACGAAGTTTTCAACGAAAAAATGAGGACAAGCTAATATTGCTAACCGTTTACTTATTAATATATTCTGTTATAGAAATCAAAGCATATTGATTTGTCATTCTTGTATTGACATCAGAATATTTTTAAATTTCCTTTGTTAAAATTTAGAAATTTTCAAGGCGCTACTTTAAAACGCATATTGAATTGTCATTTTTGTAATGACATCAGTATATTCTTTCATTTCATTTGTTAAAATTTAGAAATTTTCAAGGGGTGTTTTAAAATTGAAATTGATAACGGTTTAGTTATATTGAGTGTTATGAAAAGACGTTATTTGTGATTTAAATTGCAAATATAATAAAATCAATCAAACAACAGAATCATAAACTCCCAAAAAAAAATTAAATTGTCAATATTCAAGTTGTTCAAAACATTATCAACAGAAATATTATCATATATAAACTTACCATTTACAAACAATAAACTGCCTAAGAACAAGAGAGCAACGCCGAACCGAGGATCCATCTTCAATAGTAGAACGGTTTGATTCTGATCAAAACCTAGGAACTGCTGGGGTATTTATAGCAGAGACAAAATCGGAAAGGTTATAAAAAAAACTCTGGATGATTAATCAAAAAATAACTTGTGGTTAAAAAAACATTAATAATTTATAATTTTTTCAGGTAAAAAAATTTGTAAATTAAGCCATAAAAAACTACTGTTGATTATTACATGAAACCTGTTACTTTACCGAATTTTAAATTATTAGCACCACAGGGCGAAGGTTCTTCAGGACGAATATCCGATCGGACAAATTCCTAGGGATGAAATTTCATTATCGATTTGTTCATATCTTTCTGTCGTCCTATGTTTTTTTCAAGTCTGTAACCCTTGCGGTAGCTAAGCTGGTAGAGTGTTCGCGTTAAAGTCGGAGGTCGTGGGTTTGTGAGACTTAAAAGAGGGTAATGACTGTTCTTTCGTCAAACCATCGGCATTCCGAATTGAAAGTCACGATTCTTTCGAAACGGAACTTGAAATAAGTCCCGTGTCACAGTATGCATGACACGATGAACTCTTTTGTGTGATGCAATTGCAATCAGTGCAACTCACAGGCAAAGTTTTTGCACTTTGGCTTATAGCTGGCGACATCGCGATATGGGGGAACTTCTTGAATTTGGCGTTAAACACCATTACTAAACTCAACTCAACTCAAATCTGAAAACATGTGATACTTTCTTTCGAAGAAATTATTAATCAGATTAGCTTTACTTATACATGTAGTAATTCGAAAAGTCCTCTTAAAACTATATCAGCGTTTATAAAATGATATTTTATTAAAAAAGCTGAAAAAAAACAAGTGTCTATGATTGCAATTGCTCAATTGTGTTTTAACGGAAATTTGATAGCTGTCAGTTCTTGGATATCGTAGGAAATCGGAGCGCTGAGAGTAGACCAGTAACCATAGCTAACAAACATTCTCACAATAGATTATATCTCTAATTATAATGTGGTGTAACGTCAGTAAAATGCACTTTTAACAGTTAACGCACACGTCTACCCTTCATCCCGCCAACTGCATATTTTCAAGATACGGACATGAACAAATTATCTCAGTGTGCAAAATGTATATTCTAGAAATGTACCCCTAATAAAGCTAATTGTTTGTTACGAAATAGATTGAATTGAAAAACCCAACATATTCTATTTTATTTTTGTAAAAAAATTGTTTTATTCAATTGAACACATTTATTTATAGGCAAACAACATGTCCAGTGTCACGGTAGGCGTGGCACGATAAAGAACCCTGCTGTATAATGCTAACAACGCGACGCATAGGCAAAATTTCTACACCTTCACCTTTAGCTGGCGACGTCTCGATATTAGTGAAATATTATTTATTGGGTGTTAAACACCATTACTCAGCTCTATCTTAGTTCTAGTTGTACCTTTGTTTTAGCTTATTTTTTCGAGTAAGACATTGTAATAAGAGGGCGCATAGTCAAAACATTATTGGTATTGTTTACAATTAAATAAGACTTGGATGTAGCTCAGTGGTAGAGCGTTCGGTTTGCATGTGAAAGGTCCGGGGTTCGATCTCCCGCATCTCCAAGGTTTTTATATTTTTAAATCAGGATATGAAAATCATCGTATAAAATTTTCAAGTTCCGAGTGAGGCTTAAACCCCCAACCCTTAATTTTGAAAGCTATTGACATTACCGCTCAGTCATGTCCGTCCATTATATTGTCATGCCACTGAACATTTACTCCAGAACCCGATAAAAGTAGAAAATTTCAAGTTATATTCATTGGAACATTTGTTTGTCATGTTTGACTTTGTATTGCCTTGTGCATCTGTTTGGTAATTAAAGTAAAGTGATACTTTTCTTCAAACTACAGTGTGAAATTACTTACGTATTATTGCACTTCTTGATCTAGTGTGCAATAACATCGATTTCAACCACTCTACGGATCAGTTGGTGCTTTGGTTTGAAAAGAGATCAATTGTATTTACGATTGTTAAAAAACTAATGCTTGTTTAGAGGGTTCGATCGTTTTCAATCTTTTAAATGTAATTGTAATTCGTTGAATGTAGGTAATTGGTGGATAGGTATTTTTGATGACGAGACATTATTCACGTGTTATTCAATTGCAATGTTATATTGTTCAGATCCCATACCTCCATGTTTCTTGGACTCAATTTTGATTACACATGTGGCGGGTGAAGCTAGCTACAAAAAAATACAGTTTATGGCATTTGCTTTGTGGCGAGTACGGACAAGCGACATTGATAAATCACAGCACCCGGCCTAACTTCCCTGGTATAAGTTCACGTGTATAACATATTGGCAGTTTCAGATTTTATTGTTTTGATTTAGGATCGTGTATTAGATATGAATTTGCATGTTTGTTTTGGATTCTAAAACAGTCGGTTTTAATTTTCACTTTGTTTTATGGATTGTTGTTCGGATGAGTGTGTTTGTTCTTTATTAGCACCATGTAGAAATGCTAATAACGCGACTTTCAAAAGCACGCAATCCACTGCAAATACCAGATCATACAACATCAAAGTAAAAAATGTAACAGGTTCAAACGCCACGAGAAAAAAATATATATAAAAAATACAAAAATGCAGCTTCTGGCATTTTGCTTTGTGGAGAGTGTGGACAATTAACATTGATTAATCACAATCATAATACAAATTTGAATACAGTGGCCTCGGAGCTCGCTTCTACATTCAGACTAACGACACCATTTGCATTTACGACGCCATTTTTTTTCATACTAATAGACGAATCGCAAGCGGTTTAAACACAAAATAAAATCCGATTTATTTTGCATCAGAGGACCACCAACAAATTTTTTTTTTTGTATAAAAATGTTCATTTACGTCGCCATTTTTCACATTAATAGACGAATCACAAACGGTTTAAACATAAAACCCGATTTATTTTGCATGAAAGGACCACCAACAAAGGAACAAATTAATTTTTGTATAAAAATGTTCAATGTTTTGATGTGATTTTCAGGAATTGTATTGTACTTGAAGCTGATTTGGCTAAACGCTGGACTGTATAAACTGTTTAAATAAATAGAATCGATCGTATTATATATATAATTAGTTATCTAAAATAAATGAGAATTAAACCTGTGAGTATGATATTTAAAGCGGAAAAATAATTCAACGAGAAGAGTGGATATAACTTTTATTTGTTTAGTAACATTTTGATTTTTTATTTATTTTTTTTCAATTCTAAATTGTTTACCAGGTGCAAATTTACTTACATGAGAAAAAATTGTTTACATATGCAAAGTTGTTCATGCGACAAAATTTGCATCTGTAAAACAAATGAGTAAAAAATACTTAGGTATGCAATTCTCGCCGAAAAATGGGGCTTAAGAGCATAGAAAATTTATAAAAATGATAAAGTCTCAAGATTGTGTTTATAAAAGGAAAGGTCAGGAGTTTTTAACAACTTTTGAAAATGAATTTAATATTTTTCATATTCAATCTATTTATAACGAAACGAATGTGTTCGACTAGAATTCAACTCCACGATGACGAAAAAGGGTTAAAATTCTTAATAAAATATATGAACCACTAGTTGTTTTCCTTTTTCTTGTTTTTTTACGAAGATAGTGGGCAATACCAGAGAAAAAACCATTTCTAATAACAATTATCTGTTCGTAATTTTTAAAACTCCTCAAAAGATTAGGCAAGGCTTAATCGTTCAAAGTATTGTCCTAGATATAGGTTGATTTGGTAAAATAAGATTTGGTCCTTCTATTTGTTCATTTTAATGTCTTAAAACAATAAATATATTTGTTCCTAGCACTACTTATAAAGAATGTATTCCGGAACGGCCGTTTAGTGTCGCACCATTGACATATTGATTGATTGATTGATTGATTGATTGATTGATTGTTTGTTTGTTTGTTTGTTTGTTTGTTTGTTTGATTGATTGATTGATTGATTGATTGATTGATTGATTGATTGATTGATTGATTGATTAATTGATTGAATTATTGTATGTTTTTCTTCCCTGTCAAGAATATTTCACTTATATTGATACGTCAACAGCTAACAGTAAGGGCATTATTCAGGGAGGATTCTTTAACTTGCCAACCCTGATGTTACACGAGCCATCATTGGTTTTTAATGTCTCTACCAAATAAACCTTCCTTAATTCAAATGTTCGCCCAAATCAGGTTTTTTACACTCAATGGTTGCAATATTTTTTTTCTGTCCTTCCTTTCTGTTTTGTTTTGTTATTTTAGTATTTAAAGTCAACACTGCTTTAAAGGTCAACTCTATATAAGGGTCACCTGCTTCTAAAGGCCAGTAATTTTATCCCAATTGCTCTTTCTTCATAATTTTAGGCAGTATATATAAGTGTCACCTGCCTATCAAGGTCATTTTATATAATTATAATTACTTGTTACTTTATGTGGTATTTTATACACAGGTTTCATTGTACTTGCATTGTGGACCTTGATAACGTTAGTTGTTGACAAATACACGTACAGGTTTTTTTCAGTTACAGTACAAACCTGTCAAGTTTAGTTGAGTTTTGTAATGATGTTTAACGTCCCAGTCAAGAATATTTCACTGATATCGAGACGTCGTCAGCTATGGGCGAAGGTGCAAAAATTTTGCCTGTGCGTTGCGCTGATGACATAAATTAGCAAGGTTCTTTATCGTGCCAAATTCCCCGTGACACGAGACCTCGTTAATTTTAAGTTCCCATCCGAAAGAACCGTGACTTTCATTTTGTAATGCCGAGTGTTAAAAATTTGGCGAAAGAACAGTCACTACCCACTTTCAAGTCTTGGGTCAGATGCGGTCGGGGAACGAACACACGACCTCCCACTTACGGAGCGAGCATTCTACCAACAGAGCTACCACAGTGGTCACTGACCTGTCACAAATTTGACACTAGAGTAACGGATTAGTCCGAATCGTCAGTTAATCTCGGCTCTAGTTAGCTATAGCTCAGTCGCTACTATCTCTCTTCATTTTTTGTTTTTGTTTCTAAGTATCATATCTCGATTGCCTCTTTACAGTCAAACTTCGGCTCCATTTTTGGTGTGTCAGTGTTAAACTTTCGACAGACCTGTACTGAACAAATTTAAATACAAAAATATGTTTTGATTCAGTGGGAGCATTTAATTAACAAAGAAACATACACGGCCTGTTGTAACGTCGCATTAAAATGGGCCTCTTTCGAGCAACATGCCAAAAGCAAATTAAACGGGCTACTTGATAGTTTTGAAAAATAGCTGTGTACTTTTAGATTTATTTTCATGTAAATGATTAAATGTCAAAACACCCTTTAACCAGTTACTGCGCTGTATATACAGTTTTCACTATGCCGTAAGCCACTAAAATATGTAACGGCCCGTTTGCTGATAACTATATCTTTGAACTAGGTGTGCTGTGTTATAAACATGTATTTCTATCCCTGTATTAAAAAATAACCTGGATATATTTGACGTCCCATAGCTCCATGTTCCTTTCATTATAAATTTTGATAACACACATTGCGGGTGAAGCTACCTAAACAAGTGGTTATTAACCTTCCTGAGCACACAACCTCACTTCCCTGGTAGAAGTTCGCGTGTTTAACTTGATTTGCAAGTTTCAAGGTTATAACTTTTCTTTGTGCTCGCGGTTTTCACATGGACTAATATGTTTGGTTATGATACAATTAAACATTTTGGTGATTAAATTTCTTGCATTTAAAGGTTTACGTTTTCTCACGATAACAAATATGGCCACAAAATAACGTCATTGGATTTTTGCATTCATGTTAAACCCAGCTTAACTATAGCCAAAACAAGAATATTCAATTTAGATCAATTCACTTTACAGCAATCATGTTTATAGTTATAACAACAATTGTTATTATGCACAGGATACAACTCTAGATTGAACGCATCGAGTATGACTTTTGCAACATTTGTAACATTGTCTCCATTTCGACCCACCCCCTATTACAAATAATAAAACTTTCTGCAACCTTTGTCAATGAAATAATATTTTGGTAAGTATTAATGTAATAATTACATATATTTTGGGCAAACTAATGAAAAAATATATTAATTTTCTATATAATTCCATGCTGCAACAGGTACAAAAACGTGAATCAACATCATCTACCACGTTATGTCATTATTACTCATAACTCTTAATTGTGTTACTGCATTTCTAAGCTAATTTTTTTAAACAAAACCAAACATTTATTAAAACAATACATTTTATATGTTTCGATTTTGTAGATATTTTTAAATAACTATGTCACACATGTATTTGTAAATAACTGATAAAGTATTCTTTGCTTCAGCACATCTAATAATTAAAATATGCGTCATATAGCCTAAAAATCTATATAAAAACCACCTGTCAATAAACACCAGTGTTTAAGTCCCCTTTGCTTCATATTTCAATCAAAAACACCACCTATCTATGAAGTCCATATTGGTTCATAATTTAATAAAAAAGAACTTGCGTATGAAAACCACCTGTTACACAGTATTTATAAACAGGTTGTACTGTATCTGAGGACAAGGTAGAATATATATGTCATTAGATAAACTGGTAACTCAATTACAAACGGTGTAACAAGCTTAACAGGAAGTCCTTACGGAACACCTGGTCTCACTCCCTTGGTACAAGTTCACGTACAGTACAGACCTGTCGAAAGTTTAACGCGGAGTTAACGAAAAGAGGCCCGTAGCTTGGCTGCCGAGTGACTGAGATATAGTGGATGGTTAGTTACCAGGAAGTTGCAGAGATGAAGATACCACTTGCTAAGATATAGATAATGAGTGATAGAGATTACCTGTTAATTCGGCACTAATTCGTTGGCTGAGTGTTAAACTTTCAGCAGGTCTGTACTGTATGTTACTGAATTTGCAAGTTCCACAGGTTTTTTTTACCTTTTCTTTTGGGATTATGATTTGGTCATGGATTGGTGTGTTTGTTTTTGTTTACTAATGCATGCTTTATAGGTCGCGCACGATAACTTGGCACATCCGGGGTTTTTCAGTTTGTAAATAAACATTGCAGCTCGTTCGATAAATGTTATGTTTTGGCCCATAGTGTATAACGGGGACAAGTGTTGAGAGTTCTATCCTGCTATAATACAATTTTTTAAACAAAAAAGTTTGATTAAGCCCATTAATAATAGTAAATTTAATAACAATAATGTCATTAATAATAATATCGTCAATATATTGTCGTGTGCTATTTTGACTCTATATTTATTTAATAAAAAGTCAAAATAGAAAATAATAATAATAATTTCTTATTATTTGCTGTATCAAATAATAAATTCTTCACCATGAAATGTATGCTGAATATATTTAAAACAAGTTACGAAATGGCTTTGCGAAAAATTTTAATTCAAAACTATTTATTTATTAATCTTATGTACTTAGTCTTATTCTGTTTTTGTTTTTATTTTGTGTCTGGAATGTATAATTGTGCAGCTCCATGCAAGTTGGTAACAGTAAAAATTTCGTCCCTTTTAACTCTCAGATCCACTCAACGCCATGATATGTTGGAATTCATATCCTATTGTATTATATTATTAATTAGAACAAACACCTGCTGTAATCTCTTGCATCACAAATTTGAAACTGGTACATTTGATTCACTTTAATTTTGAATCTATTAATAAAAATTATAAATGAATGCATTAATATGAGTTGTGTTGTTGGACATAAAATATTTCACTTGTAAGGAGGAATTGTATTTTTATATTTCGCACAGCGTCATGTGGAGCATTTTGAATTTTAACAGAGAAAAATATTAAATTTAAAATTATGCACATGACAACAATATTAACTGTCTATATGAATAAATAAAATAAATAAATTAAAAAAAAAAAATAAATAAATGAATAACCACAGTATAAAATTTATTGATGTTGGCATCCTTTTCCAAATTAATATAGGTTTACAGTTTGATTTTTTCGTATGACGCGACGGTGAGGTACGGATTAATAATAGTGATTAGTCCTAAATAGTGCTCATATTTTGATTTCTGTATGAAACGAGACGTTAAAATTTTGCCCTGTGCTAATTTTAAATGTTATGTAGTTCTGGTAGAAATAATTTCCACAAGAATTTTAAAATTTAGGTTGTTCATACATTTACAAGATAGAAATTATTAATTATTAGCCTGATAGCACATTTAAATAATTAGTATAGATTCATTTATTTCTTTTACTTTTTAATTGAAAAGTTTTTATAATAAAAATTAAAAACAAAATTAGATAAAATTAAAAAATATATTTGTATAGACCCGGTAGTGTTCGAACTCACTTGTGACAAAATTATATAGCTGTCCACTAACTGTAAGATATGTTACATACCACTGAGCCAAGGACGACAGTAACCTAGCCTATCAAATGAAAGGTGTTAAGGACAAATACCTTGTTATATCTTCAGACAATTCGTTCCACAGTTATGTGGAACTTCACAAAAATTATGCAGAGATGAAATAATTTCATGTGAATATTTAAAAAGTTTCAAATAAAGAACATGAATGAAAATGTCCAAGATAAGTGGAATATGATAAATATTTATATTTCAACAAAAATATGTATGAAGGTGCAGCATGGACATTGGCGAGTTGTTCAATGTGCGTGTTTCATGAGTCCAAGTTACAATGTTTATTTACAAAATGAATAAGCCCGGATGTGCCAAGTTATCGTGCGCAACCTATAGTTCGACGTGTTGCGATAACTCAAGTTATATCTCATAATATTAAACAAAAAACAGATAGAAATAAACGAGCAACCAGTTTTGTTTTGATCGAGACGATATGTTTGGAATTTCACCACATGGCAGATTAAGACGGGGCTTTTAAAAATGGTAAAAGATGAATGAATTTTGCATGCACACATTGAAGTCTACAGCAACATCAGTTAAAATCTTAAAATGTATTCCAGATAAGACAAGCTGTCGTTTCGAAACGTTATCATATGATATGTTTCCAGCTATTAAGCTTATAAAAATACTTGATGGTCTAGAATCATAGCTGGTATGTTAACTAAATAACTGAAAATATGTTTCCATTATGCTTCTCAACGTCTCGATATAAGTGAAATATTATTGATTAAGACGATAAACACCATTAAGCTTCTCAACGCCTCGATATAAGTGAAATATTCTTGACTGGGACGATAAACACCATTACTCATAATGCTTCTCAAATAACTAGTACTGATGGACTAGAACCATAGTTCATATGTAAACCAAATACCTTACCTTTTCTGTTTTAACCACTTTGGTAGCTCAGTTGGTAGAATGTTAGTAAATAGAGATCATGGGTTCAAACCCGACCGGGTTTGACCTTAGACTTAGACTTGCTATCGAATTTGATCAAATCCAACTTAAATTAATTACGATTTTCCAGAATTATTAATGAAATGCCACGTTTTGTAGTAAAAACAATCGATAAAATAAATATTTTATTATTTCCTCGCCTCAGGTGTTTTGGCCGTTTTTTTCACCCATTCTGTGCGTGCAAATGTGTTTAATAAAACAATGCGTATGCCGAATTGACGTTTCCAATGTTTACGACTAGGTACAAGTAGGCGAAGAATCTCAAACATTCAAATTTATTGGATTTTCTATAAAAATGAAGCGCAATTCATTGTCACAAACACAGAGATTCGGACAATGAGTTGAAATATATAAACATAGGACATGACCTGAAATTAAATGTACATAAAGTTTCAAAGTTCAGTACAACCTTGCACCGCGTGTTAACCTAGGTTATAGGGACACTAACCCTCGGGTAAAAAATGTGTTTCAAGTTATATAATATGAGAACATGGTCATTTATTTTATCCATTTAATTATTAATTGATTAATTAATATTTGATCTGTGTACGTATATAAGCGTGCTTGTAGAGATACCAGGTGCATTGTGTTGACGCAGTTTTTGAAAAAAAAACCGGACAAAATGCGTAAAATATTCGTTTGTGTGGTGTTGTTGGTTAGCGTAATATCAGCAGTGCAAGGTAACGTAAAATCATTTTTACGAGTGTGAACAAACAGAATTGAGTTGAGAGTTGAGTTGAGTTATGATGTTTAACGACTCGGTCAAAAATATTTCACTTATATCGAGACGTTGTCAGCTATAGTCGAATGTGCAGAAATTTTGCATGTGCGTTGCGCTTATACAGTCGTGTTCTTCATCGTGCCAAGCCTACCGTAGCGCAGACCTCGTTTATTTTAAATTCCTATCCGAAAAAATCGTGACTTTCATTTCGTTATGCCGAGTGCTTGGCGAAATAACAGTCTTTAACCACTTTCAAGTCTTGGCTAAGATCAGGTCGGAATTCGAACCCATGAACTCCTTTATTCGGAGTGATCACTCTACCTTAGCTACCGCAGTGGTTAAACAATTTTGAAAACAGACTGTTGTAAATTAAGCTAAGTGCAAACTGTCTCCATCGGTATTTATTCAGAGATCTGTCTAACTAAAAAGTCTCATGATTCATAAAATTTTATCGATACCTGTGAACGATAGAGCACAGATAATTGGAACTTAGTATATAATTTTTTAAGTTTTATTTATTTATTTATTATTTATTATTTATTTATCTTTATTTTGTTTTATTTATTTTTCATTTTTTTTAATTTATTCATTTATATATTTATTGATATATTTAATTATTAATTTTTACTTGTTTTATTTATTTATTTATTTGTTGTTCTTGTTTAGGTTTATTTATTTATTTATTAAATTACTTATTTATTTATTATAGAAATGTTAAAATTTGCGGATCACTTACATAAATTGCTTTATAAGTAACATATTTTGTCGAAATAGATCTCCCATTTCTATGCTTAAATGTTATTCAAATAAACATAAAAATTATTCGACATTTATCAACTGTCAAAGTAGCATGTTTACAATTTAATATTTAGGTAATTTATTATTTGTTCCCGATGCGGTTTAAAGTGAGCGCGGAAGGATGTCAGTGGAACTCGCAGTTTTGTTTCGATTCCCACTCGTTCATATCCTGGTCTTAGAATGATTGTCAGATCGTTTGCCGCATGTCGGTGCTATTACGATTCTGTCCACCATCCGAGAACCGAAGTTAAAGAATCTTGAATGCGGCGAAAAAACATAACTCCGCTACACTTAACTCTGGACCAGTGCGGTAGCTCAGTTAACGTTGGTAGAGTGCTCGCTCCGTAAGTGGGAGGTCGTGGATGCGACCCCGGCAAGGTCTGACCCAAGTCTTGAAAGTGGGTAGTGACTGTTTTTTCGCCAAGCACTCGGCATTACGAAATGAAAGTCACGGTTCTTTCGGATGGGAACTTAAAATAAACGAGGTCCCGTGTCACGGTGGGCTTGGCACGCTAAAAAATCCTGCTGTATGATGCCATAAGCGCAACGCACAGGCAAACTTTCTGCACTTTCGCCTATAGCTGGCGACGTCTCGATATAAGTAAACTATTCTTGAATAGGGCGTTAAACACCACTACTCAACTCAACTCTGATTTTGTCAGGACGTGTAAGACATGTAGATATAGGGAATATTAAAAGGGATTCGTACCTTTATAAAACAAAACTCACTTTTTGGTTGGAACTTGCGGCCTTTTGATCTCTAGATTAAACATGCAAATGATGAATGCAATATTCCAGATGGACAGATCCATGTTGTATCTGTCTAGTTTTCCGTTGCGTTTTCTTCTAACTAGAATTGTAAAACGTTGACAATAGAAATCGCAACAAACAAAACGAATTTCTTAATAACTTGAAGACAAAAAAAAAAAAAAAAAAAAAAAAAATAAGGTGGCATAATGTTTTAAATTTCATGGACGGAGGGGAACTGGAGTTAATGTCAGTTGACGTGGTGTTGTGGTAACATAACTATTAGAAAACGTTCAGCAATCCAACCATTGGTCCGGATCCATAAATACGAATATTAAAATATCATTTTATTTGCCGACAGAAGGCTGAATAACATGTACGAAACAACAACCAACGTTACAAAGAACACGACCCAAAACCATTTCATGATAGAAATAGCCATACAAGACAAGAAAAGACAAACGTTTTTGGCAACAATGATTATACTACAATCAAACACAAACATACAAAAATATTTACCATATGACTATCTCTCTTCGATGAAACATACAGAAGCAATTGTATTGCTTTACCTTTATTGAATCTGGCACGCACCACACTATCTTTCATTACCCCTTGAAATACCATGATCAGAATGTCATTTCTGAAGTAAAAACTTTGAAACTGACAAATTAGGTTAAACCATATTCCACCAGGGAAGTGAAACCGTGTGCCCCGGAAGGGTAAGTTATAACTCGAATCGACGGACTTTAATGTAATGAAACTTACTTTATAACACAAAAATGTGTAAAAAATGTTGTATATTGAATTTAGATAAATAAAAATAATCGAGGCTAATGTTAAAAAAATGTTCACTCAATGATATGTTTAAGACCATGGTTTTACTCTATTTGAAAAAAAAGTAAAGACATATTTTACAACAAACATTAATTGTTGATATTCCAACATTTTTCAACAATTTGCGATTAAAACTTAAGGAAAACAATTTGAAATCGGCATCACTCTTGGTACATTTAACTTATGAAGAGTGAGGGTTTTTGTACCCTTACTTAAGAAATTGACGTATCGCCGGCCACGCCCACATTGTTCCGTCAAATGGCCGGATGCTTGATTTACACGCAAAAAGAATGAAAACTCGGCCTGAATAGCGCCATTTAATGACGTCACTGGCACTAGTACGTCATTAGTTGCCGTGACGCTGCTTTGGTATCGTGATGACTGTCAGTGTCGGAACATTGTGGGCGTGATCGGCGAAACGTCAATTAGTTAAGTTTAAGTGTTATAACCTTGAAGTCTTAATTTGTTTATACTGACTTTATCTTTTTATTTTTATATTTCGTAATCATTGGTTTTAATATATATGTTTATTGACTAAAGGTCACAGGCCCGTATCACAATAAGTTACAATCAATGGCGGTATAGTAAATGACAAAATGTGAATAATACATAACATTTTTACACTTAATATATAATTCTAACTGACAAGATATAATATATAAGATATAATTTAGTATATTTGTAGACATTTTTAATGCATATATATATATATACATGCTTAAATTTTTACAACAGTAATATTTTTTGAAAACATAAGAAATATAAATTTCTGATAAGTAGGATTTTTGAAATATTTTAAAGAAATGTATTTATTTCGTATATTGTTGTAAGCATTGCAAATAAGTACAAAATGGTACTCGTCTTCTATACATTTTAAATGACAAAACCTGCTTATGTGTTTGTATTTTCTGGCTTGACTTGACTTGCCTTTTTGTTTGGCTGTTTTATTGACTTTTATTGTCTTGGTTTCTTGGCTTTCGTGTTTAAGACTGTGTTAACTCTTGTCATGGTCATGTTGGTTTCAATTGCAACTATCATAATCCTGTTTTAATTTTGAAGCAATACATCCCCAATTCGAAACAAAATCACTGACATTAGTACGTCATTAGTTGCCGTGACGTTACATTGGTAACGTGATGGCGGCCAGTGTCGGAACATTGTGGGCGTGGTTGGTGAAATGTCAATTAGTAAAGTTAAAATGTTATAACCTTGAATTCTTTATTTGTTTATACTGACTTTTTATTTTTTATCAATTAATCAATTTATCAATTGTACTTGGACTAAAATTGTGAAACTAAATTTATAGTTTGAGATATATTTTTATATATATTAATATTTTTTTTTATCAGGGTATGAGGGCATAGATAATGATGACGAAGATTTTGACGGTAAGAAAACAGATTTATTATTTCTTAAATATAAAATCGTCTCTCTTTACATTACCCAGTCGCTATAATTTATGTCAACAAACATTTTCAGACATTTAGAATAAAATAAATACTTGAATTGAATACTACTTTAATCGTTTTACTCGTTTAACTCGATTTAATAATTAGGCTAATGGTTCCATTTTTTCAGACATTCATAGGTTTAACATAAGTTTCCAGAAAGTTTCGAAGTTTTTAATTTGCTTTAGGATTGTGATTTTAAAATGTATGAAATATATTGGTATTGTTTTTTTTTTTTTACTTTGCTTTGAGATTATGATTTGAACATTGATTGGTATCGCTTTGGGATTGTGATTTTGACAGGTATTGGTATGTTTGTTTTTTTTACTTTGCTTCGAGATTTGATTTTGGAAATGGATTAGTGGTTTCGAATTGTGATTTTGACATGGGCTTGTATTTTTGTTCTTTTATTATTACTTATTAAAAACAAACATACCAATCCATATAAAAATCACAATCCAAACAAAAGAACAAAGTGAAGACATTGAACACTGGCAACTATATTGTAACAATATAATTAGGTGTAGGTTCAAGTTGCAAAATACACAAAGTTCTATTACAAAATTCCGCACTAATGATGAATGTTTTATGTATAGTTTCAAAAAGACGAATTGCTGTTGGAGGTGCTAAAGGTGGTTGTTATACCAACCGGTACGGAAGAAGGGTCTGTGGAGGTAAAGGTGGTGCTGTTGTCGGTAAACGTGACGACGACGAAGGCGAGGAAGGTATAACCTTTAAGTATGAAATCAATGCTTTCTGTAGTAAAACTTATCTTTATTATTTTTTAAGTGAAATATAAACTTGTCGTTAAATACATGGTGGCATTGAATTAAAAAAAACAAATTGAAAGAAATATACCTCGAGACGTCAAAATACTATGTCGACAGACGAGGTGTCAAACTGAATATAACGAGTTTTTACTCTGTTTGAAAAAAATAAAGACCTGTTTCATCACAAACATATATTGTTGCTCTGCAAGCATTTTTAACAATTTGCAATTAATATTTGCTGAAATCAATTTCACTATCACTGAAATCAGCATCACTATTAGTAAATTCAATATAATGTTAACGAAAGCTACGGACGCCGAGGTATTTCTAAGAATACTAATGTTCTAAATTTTGATTTGTATTATTATTAAAATCGTAAAACCAACGTATTATTTTTTTAATATTGAATAATAATGTAACGCATTCAATCTAATGTCATATTCGTTAAAAAAATATATTTTTGTACCTTAGTTTGAAAAAGACGGTAACTCTTCCAATGTATAATAGACAGAAATCCAATTCACTACTTGTTAAATAACAACATTTAGAACATTCAATATACTGTAGATGATTTAATAACGCAAAATTTTGCGAGAGCCTTCGGACGTGAATTCAATTACTAAACGAATATTCCCGGAATCGCGAAAATTAAAAACAAGTCAAATTGCAAGACATACAGGCAATCATTTTTGACTGTGAAAGTTATAACATGACAAGACATCTAAGGGGGGCGAGATAATTGGCTATTGATCGCTGATTAAAACTAGAAAAACTGTGAGCCACAAGCTCACAAAAATACCCTCGCTCCCAAAAATCCACCGGATCAAATTTTTATATAGAAGGTGCACATCTACATTATATCACAAAGATTGTGTAAAAGTTTCATGAAGGGTTTAGGAGGAGTTGCGGATAAGAGATAGGTACTCTAAGGTGTAACGAAAGGACGGACGGACACACGGACGGACACCCCTATCACTATATACTATATACACTATATTATCACTGTATAATAATTACATGAATTCTGACCGTGAATTTACATTTTCGCGAAATGACGCTAAAGGGTCATTGGTTTATTTTTAAATCGAGTAAAACCCACATTTTAATATTGACTGACAATGTATTTATTAAAATATTTAATTATTTCTTAAAATAATACACTATAATTTTTGCAATTTAGTTTCAAAAAGACGAGTTGCAGTTACCAGTTCTAAAAAAACTTGCTATAGAGACAGCAGTGGAAGAAAGGTTTGCAGAGGTAGAGCCGGTGGTGCTGTTGTAGGCAAACGTGATGCCGAAGAGGGAGACGACATGGAAGGTAGCTTCTCTGTTTTTCAAATGAGATAAACCCCTCTAATACAATAATAAAAAGACTATGAATATATTGTGTAAAATATTTGCACTATATTGTATGGTATTTAAAAACATGGAAACCTTTATACCTCAAGGCGTTTATTCTAAATCTCTGGTTGCGGTGACCCCTAAGGTAGGTCGGTTGGTAGAGGGCTTGCTCCGCATATTGGAGGTCATGGGTTAACCCCCAGACAGGGCGTGACATGTAATAGAACCTTCCCTGCATATTACCCTAAACACATTACAAAGGTAATAATTTCTGCCGTTTACCTATAACTGGTGAAGTATCGGTATAAGTGAAAAATTATTGACTTGGACGTAAAACCGTATTCAATCAATATGGTTTTCGGAATGTTTGTGAAATACTACGACGTTATATATTGCAAGAAACAAAGCCAATAAAACTTTTGTAAAAAACATTGTACTTATGATGAACATTTTATGAATAGTTTCAAAAAGGCTAGTTGCTGCTGGAGGTGCTAGAGGTCGTTGTTATACCAACCGGTACGGGAGAAGAGTCTGTGGAGGTAGAGGTGCTGCTGTTGTCAGTAAACGTGAAGACGAAGACGAATAAGGCACAATTTTTAAATGAAACAATAAATCAAACGTTACAAATATGTCTGCCGATATGATAAAGTGGCGTATTTGCGTATAAAAAATGAAAAAGAAATGCATTGAGACCTCACAATACTGTGGTGATAAACACAATGGGAAAGTAATTAGCGGTGATAATAACGAGGTATTTTACCCGAATGTGGAAGCGCGTGACCTAGTGGTTAAGGCGTTGGACTCATGATTCGAAGGTCATGGGTTCGATCCCTGGAGCGGGCGATGTGTTGTGTCCTTGAGCAAGACACTTAATTTCACGTTGTTCAATTTCACTCAGCTGAAATATAAATGAGTACCAGCAAAATGCTGGGGGTTAACCCTGCGATGGATCGGCGTCCCATTCAGGAGAGAGTCTTGTACTCTCAGTCGCTTAACGCCACCGAAACCGGGATAAGCTCTGGCCTGATATAGGCCTAATGGTTTGGGACAGACTTTAACTTACCCGAATTTGAAAAAGTTAATGTTTGTTGTACCACAAAAATAAATTGATATGTTTGCATACATTTTATAACTATTTGCAATTAAAATCTTTGTTTTTGATTATTACTACTGGGTCGGTGTCTCTGCTGGTGGAATTTTCCCCGAGGATACCATTAGCCCAGCCGCATCTATTATACTTTGCTTCTGGATTGTTATTCGGACATGGCTTAATAATTGTTTTTGATTGTAAAGATTAAATTTATTTAATTTGAGGTCGGCAAAATTGTTTTAGAATAGAAAACAGGCATACTAATCCATGTCCAAATCACAATTCAAAGGCATAGTGAAAACTATGAAACCAACAAATTGGGTTAAGCACTCGAACTTTCACTAGAAAAGTGCACAATATAATATTAAAACTAGTAATGCCAAGGCATCTCTAAGAATACTAGTAATTCTATATTTTGATCGGTTATTTGGCAGTGACTTACAATGTATTTCATTCAATCGCATATTTACAATTCCTTTTAATTGGAATATACTGATGAAAAATTGTATTCCGAAACGGTCATTTAGTGTTATCAAATTAACACTGGTATGATATGTTATACATTATGATTTTTGTGCTATAGTTTCAAAAAGACGAGTTGCAGTTACCGGTTCTAAAAAGACTTGCTATAGAGACAGCCGCGGTAGGAAAGTTTGCGGAGGTAGAGCTGGCGGCGCAGTTGTAGGCAAACGTGATGCCGAAGAGGAAGAAGACATGGAAGGTAGATTCTCTTTTGTATTTCTCTTTTCTGTCTTTTTTCATCTTTAAGACATTCATAATGATCGATATTGAATCGATTCTAATGCTGATTTTCAAAGCTATGGGCCAGGTGGCTTACTATGGATTGCAAATGAATGTATTATAAGTTTATAGATTGTCCAGATAAACATCCCCAGTAAGACTGGTATGGTATAAGGTCTACAGTTTATATGTGGCATTATTCATAAAAAATATGTTTCAAGGGTTTAGTAACTGGAAAGCATGTTCAAAAGCAAAGACATTCTATTACGAAACACAATTTTGTGCTGTCAATGTATCAGCTTCTTAGATACAACAATACAAAAGAATAGGAATGCTTTTTGAAAAAAAAATCAAATTGCAATCAATATATTGCTTAATATTGAGATTCGAAATAAATTCCCTTCAGTAAACTATTGGTCTTGGAATAGATATATACGGTTCAATAAATCGATTGCTTCACGCTAGATTCTTCCTCTTTCACTTGACGTCACAAAGAGCTCAAAATTGTTGAAGTCATAAATAATACAAGGTGACGGAAGAATACTTTGACGTGTGCTATTTTTATTCCATTGAATCGGGATTTCCTATTAGATCTACATTTTATAATTGTACAGTAAACATAACTGTGAAAATGTATGTAGATACGCACTATTTGTCTTCTTAAATGAAACATTGGGCGGGGCTTGTTGACATCTACAATTTAAATCAGAAGGCATTACGTAAAACATGGATGAGTCGTAAATATAAGCAATGAACTTTGATTGTATTTAATTTATTGGCGTGTAAATCTATTGCGTAACGCGCAAATTTTCCATAAGTTACACGCAAATAAATAGATTATAATCAAAATCGGTTCCTTATATATTTCAAACACTTGAAAACTTTTATATTTAAACACAGACATTTATTGTATATATCTGTTTGGTATAATGACTATGGAACTCTGGGTGCTGAAGACTCTAAATAACACATAAAGTTTAAAGTTCTAATACTAAATACCACACCAATGATGAATGTTTAATGTATAGTTTCAAAAAGGTTAATTGCTGCTGGAAGTGCTAGAGGTCGTTGCCGTACCAACCGGTACGGAAGAAAGGTCTGTGGAGCTACAGGTGGTGCTGTTGTTGGTAAACGTGACGACGACGACGAAGACGAAGAAGGTACATTTTTTTAAATTTTAACCAATGTTTTTGTCCATTGTAAAACCCCAATCCGTTGCCAGCATATTTTCCATTCTTCTATGTTGAAATATGACTTGCGAGAAATATATACAGAAAAAAATTAAACAAAAAAAGGAGAAAAAAGGCGTTAAAACGTCAAAATACACCAGCGAAAAGCGACTTTGCAAAATATTTTTTAGTATTATAACGGGTTTTACTGTACAGTCTAACCTGTCTATAAGGGCCACTCAGGGGAAGTTGCAAAAGTGGCCCTTATGGACAGGTGGCCTTTATATAGAGGTTTGTAAATCCAGTTATGACATCAATATAAATATTAGTTGGAAAAATAGTGAGCAGTTCTAATTTATTTATTTTATTTGTTAAAATTTCTGTTACAAAAAAGGCATTAGCTAATTTTAACAGAATAATTTGCTTTGAAAAATATTAAAGAAAAATCTTCTGACCACACTATTTATCAATCTTTGAAAAAAAACCTTAAAAACCACCAAGTATATACACATATCTTAAATAAAGACATGTTTTCTTTAATAGGTAGGAACCAGTAATGAAAACAATAGAAAATAGTATAGGTATCACAAATAACAATGAGTAATAATCTATCCTCAGTGCTTTATGGCTTCATTTGTTGACATGAGGATGAATGACTTAAGAATTTTTTTAAGTTTTTAAAAAAGTCTCAAAAATATAACTTTTAAAAATTCTTTTCTTATCAACATACAGATTTGGTTATATGTACTTAGTTTAATGATCAATGGTTTAAAGTTAAATAATCAATGTTTAAAATCTAATTTTAGCTTCAAGATTTTTCAAAAACTACATGGCTTAACATTTTTGTATAAATTTTTAGAAACTATAACAAAACTTGCCAAAAAGGAATAAAAAGTGGCCTTTAGAGACAGGTTCATGAGCCATTTTGTACTAAAATAGGGTGGCCTCTGGCTCAGTTGAACAGTGGCCCTTATATAGAGGTTCAATAAAGAGTAAAATGGCTTGGGAGGAATTGAAAGTGCCCTTTATAGACAGGTGGCCCTTATATAGAGGTGGCCTTTAACACAGGTTGGACTGTATTTGGAAAAGGCAAATAAATAGATTACAATCAAAACTTATTCCTTAAATATTTCAAACACTTGAAAACTTCTGTATTTAAACACAGACATTCATTGTATATTTCTGTTTGGTATAATGACTATGGAAGTCTGGGTGCTGAAGACTCTAAATAACACATAAAGTTCAAAGTTCTAATACAAAATACCACACCAATGATGAATGTTTAATGTATAGTTTCAAAAAGGCTAATTGCTGCTGGAAGTGCTAGAGGTCGTTGCCGTACCAACCGGAACGGAAGAAAGGTCTGTGGAGCTACAGGTGGTGCTGTTGTCGGTAAACGTGACGACAACGAAGACGAAGAAGGTACATTTTTTTTTAAAAATTTTAACCAATGTTTTTGTCCATTGTAAAACCCCAATCCGTTGCCACCATATTTTCCATTCATTTATGTTAAAATATGACTTGCGAGAAATATATAGTGAAAAAACGTAAACAAAAAGAAGAAGAAAAAAGGCGTTGAAACGTCAAAATACACTAGCGAAAAGCGACTTGCAAAAATATTTTTTAGAATTATAACGATTTTTTACTGTATTTGGAAAAGGCAAATAAATAGATTACAATCAAAACTTATTCCTTAAATATTTCAAACACTTGAAAACTTCTGTATTTAAACACAGACATTCATTGTATATTTCTGTTTGGTATAATGACTATGGAAGTCTGGGTGCTGAAGACTCTAAATAACACATAAAGTTCAAAGTTCTAATACAAAATACCACACCAATGATGAATGTTTAATGTATAGTTTCAAAAAGGCTAATTGCTGCTGGAAGTGCTAGAGGTCGTTGCCGTACCAACCGGAACGGAAGAAAGGTCTGTGGAGCTACAGGTGGTGCTGTTGTCGGTAAACGTGACGACAACGAAGACGAAGAAGGTACATTTTTTTTTAAAAATTTTAACCAATGTTTTTGTCCATTGTAAAACCCCAATCCGTTGCCACCATATTTTCCATTCATTTATGTTAAAATATGACTTGCGAGAAATATATAGTGAAAAAACGTAAACAAAAAGAAGAAGAAAAAAGGCGTTGAAACGTCAAAATACACTAGCGAAAAGCGACTTGCAAAAATATTTTTTAGAATTATAACGATTTTTTACTGTATTTGGAAAAGGCAAATAAATAGATTACAATCAAAACTGATTCCTTAAATATTTCAAACGCTTGAAAACTTTTATATTTAAACACAGACATTCATTGTATATTTCTGTTTGGCATAATGCCTATGGAACTCTGGGTGCTGAAGATTCTAAATAACACATAAAGTTTAAAGTTCTAATACAAAATACCACACCAATGATGAATGTTTAATGTATAGTTTCAAAAAGGCTAATTGCTGCTGGAGGAGCTAGAGGTCGTTGCCGTACCAACCAGTACGGAAGAAAGGTCTGTGGAGCTACAGGTGGTGCTGTTGTCGGTAAACGTGACGACGACGACGAAGGCGAAGAAGGTACATTTTTTAAATTTTAACCAATGTTTTTGTGCATTGTAAAACCCCAATCCGTTGCCACCATATTTTCCATTCTTTTATGTAAAATATGACTTGCGAGAAATATATAGTGAAAAAAACTTAAACAAAAAGAAGAAGAAAAAAGGCATTGAAACGTCAAAATACATCAGCGAAAAGCGACTTGGCAAAATATTTTTTTAGAATTATAACGAGTTTTTACTGCATTTCGAAAAATCAGACTTTTGTTTTTCCAAAAAAAACAACATTATTTATTGTTGATTTGCAAACAGTTTTTTATGATCTGCAATTCAAAATTTGCAGAAGACAAATTTACTAATTCTGAAATGAACAATATTTTTGTAGAATGTTAGTAAGTTCAAGATAATGTTAAATCAGCGAATGCCCAAATATTTCTAATAAAAATACTTGTATTCTTAATTTTGGTTGGTTAATAATTGAATCATGATTAGAAACCAATATTTCATTTTTTAATATCAAATAACATTGAATCGCATTCAATCTCATAAATGAAACTCCATCAAAATAATCGATTGTTTTGTATTTAAGTTAAAAAAAGAAACGACCGTCTAGTGCTGTCAAATTAACACTGATATAATATATAATATAGTGTAATTGTTATGCTTTAGTTTCAAAAAGACGAGTTGCAGTTACCGGTTCTAAAAAGACTTGCTATAGAGACAGCCGTGGAAGAAAGGTTTGCGGAGGTAAAGCTGGTGGCGCAGTTGTAGGCAAGCGTGATGCCGATGAGGAAGAAGACATAGAAGGTAGTTACTCTCGGTTTTATTATTGAAATCATTACTGATTTTTGCACTATTAAGTTGTAAGGTTAGACAATCTAGTTGTATGCAATTGAATGCAATTCAATGTATTGAAATTTAACATTTAAAGAACGCGACACAATAAGTCTGTAAAATGACCAGCAATAAAATTGACTTATAACCACTATTTTCATAATGACCAAATTATGTATTGCATATTGAATCTAATAATTGAAATTCTGTTAAAATAATAAACCATAATCATTTTGCTGTAGTTTCAAAAAGACGAGTTGCAGTTACCGGTTCTAAAAAGACTTGCTATAGAGACAGCCGTGGAAGAAAGGTTTGCGGAGGTAGAGCCGGTGGTGCTGTTGTAGGCAAACGTGATACCGAAGAGGAAGAAGACATGGAAGGTAGTTTCTCTGTTTTTTATTACTGAAATCATTACTGATTTTTGTTTATATATTTGCATTATTAGGTTGTAATGTTAGACAATCTAGTTGAATGTACTTCAACAATGTATTGAAATTTAACATTGGCCGGCTACATGAACCAGAGAAAGTAAGACATTTGATCTTCTTCATATTTAATGACCTTAATTTGTAAAATAGAGGGAGGACGTTTTTAAAAAAAAAGCATTTTCTATCAAAAAAAAAAAAAAAAAAAAAAAAAAAAAAAAAAAAAAGAACGCGACACAATAAGTCTGTCAAATTAACAGAAATAAAATTTACTTATAAACCACTATTTACATGTTATGCATATTGAATCTAATAATTGAAATTCTGTTAAAATAATAAACTGTATTCTTTGTGCTTTAGTTTCAAAAAGACGAGTTGCAGTTACCGGTTCTAAAAAGACTTGCTATAGAGACAGCCGTGGAAGAAAGGTTTGCGGAGGTAGAGCCGGTGGTGCTGTTGTAGGCAAACGTGATATCGAAAATGAAGAAGACATGGAAGGTAGTTTTTTACCTACAACATTATTTTTTAAGGTTATCCGCTTGCATTAATAAGTGGTGTGGCTAGAGTAACTACCTGCTTGTTATGTAATGCACTTTAATGTATTGGATGATTAACATTGACTGACTGGATAGGCTTCCCCAATCAGACAATTACAATATGGTCTTGTTGTTCATATTTTACGAAGTTTCATTGTTAAAATAGAAGGAAGACGTTTTTCCTAAATAAACATCGGCTAACGGGACAAGAACGCAACACAATAGTAAAATGTTAGATATGGTCTTGTTATTCATATTTTACGAAGATTTATTGTTAAAAATAGAGGAAGACCATTTTTCCAAAATAAGCATCGCGACACAAAAAGTTTGTGATCAAAATTAAAAATACCTATGAAAGCAACTGATGAACCTTGTATAAAAATTACATATTATACCAGTGTAAATTTAACAGCACTAGACGGCCGCTTCGGAATACAATTCCTATTGAGTTGTAGCTAGACAACAATTGTGAAAAATATTTTCAAGGGGTTGAAAAAATATCAAAAGGACCAAAATATATTTAACCAGATTAAGCTAGGGACATACTTTGCATGAGGGAGTATAGTTTTTGAGGATTTTCAGATTTTAACTTGAGGCATAGACAATAGTATAAAAACACTGTCTCCTGGGTTTATGATATCCTCGAGGATATATAGTCCACTAGCATGGATTACAAAACAGAGGTTATTATTAATAAAACTGTTATTAAGCACTAGAGGTTTTTTGGAATACAATTCAAAATGAGCAAAAATAAGATTTTGGTAAAATTTATTTCGGTCCTTTGGTTTTTTTTTTTTTTAATTTTTATTTTGGTCCAAGCACTATTGATAAGGAACTGTATTCCGAAACGGCCATCTGGTACCGTAAAATTAAGACTGGTATAATATGTAATTTCCAATTACTTCATTACGTTAATATTGACTGCCTATGTATCGCAATTTTTCTATGCAGCAATATACCGCCGTTCTTCATAACCTTATGGCATATTTGTAACTCAATTTATACGCTATAGTAGAGCATGTTACCACTACGGGAACTTTATACAATGACGCACGCTGCCAAATCAATTGTTGACTCAAAGATATTGCAAGCCTTGGGTTATCAAGGCCTTTAAAAAGTTTAATGGCCGCAATCACTGTATTCTTCACAAGTGTGATGTCAGTGAGAAGGATTACCCTGTATACATTTTGTTCATTGATAAACCTCGATCCAGTGCCACCATATTTTCCATTCTTTCTGACGTTAAATTATGCAGGAAAATTGCAAGCCTTGGCTTATCAAGGCCTTCAAAACGTTTAATGGCTGTCACCACAGTAGTGTTGAGAAGTGTGATGTCTCTGTGTCCAGGATTATCTTTGATATATTTGACGTCCTATAGTTCCATGCTCTTTTCACTCCATTTTGATTACTCGCGTAGCCGGCGTAGCAAGCTAAATAGGAGGTGCTTACCCTTCCGGAGCACCCGGCCTCACTTTCCTGGTAAAAGTTTACGTAATAAACCTAATCTCTCTGTTCCAATGTTTTCCTTTGCTTCTGGATTGTAATTCAGACATGGATTCGTTTATTTTTGATTGCAACCCCATTAAAATGATATACTATAATTTTTGTTTTAAGTTTCAAAAAGGCGAGTTGCAGTTACCGGTTCTCGAAAGACTTGCTATAGAGACAGCCGTGGAAGAAAGGTTTGCGGAGGTAGAGCCGGTGGTGTTGTTGTAGGCAAACGTGATGCCGAAGAGGAAGAAGACATGGAAGGTACCTTATCTGTTTTTGTTGCTTAATCTATAACCAATTGTATGGCTTAATAGCTTGTAGTATTAAGTTTTAAGGGTAGAGAACTTAGTTGTATTTAATGGAATACATCTTGAATGTATATAAAAATGCCATATCTACCGGCTAGATGAACCTCTCCAATCAGACTAGAGATAGAAAGAGAAAGATATTTTGTTGACACATTAGAAATTGTCTCGTTGAGCATGCATTTAGGACTTGTTCTAACGTAAAAGAAGGGTTATGTAATGGAAAATGTACTTGACAATTAACAGAACACAACGTTTAAGTTTGTTTGTTTTTACAATAAAACTGTATAGGAAAATACTATCTTTGGACAGATTTGCATGTTTGTTTTTTTAATTTTTTTTTACTATACATGAATGACCCAAAACGTCAGATAAGAAAAAATGATAAAACCAGAACGCGTCACAAATCTTTGTACATCTCTGTACTGTTGAAAAAGTTGACGTCCCATAGTTCCATGTTTTTTCCACTCAATTTTGATGATAATTTTGATAACACACGTGGCGGGTGTAGCTGGCTAGTTTTCAAAGTTTTTGTTTTGCTTTTGAGGTTCTTAAGCATGGTAATTTTAACTTAATTAATGATGTAAAATACGGGTTGAGCATTGTTTTTTATTTTTTATTTTTTGTTTCTTTCAGAATGAAATGTCAATAACAGCCAGATCAGAATTCATCATTGTGAATAATTCTGTATTAAAATTATCCTATCGGGTGTATTTGTGTTCATTTATTGTCGGCAAAGCAACAAATTTTAAAAGCCTTGACTCAAAGAAAATATTTTCATTTGTTGGTGCACTCTACTAATTTTTTTACCCTACTGTCAGAAAGTCTGTCAGTTTGGTTGCCGAAGTTTGGTGATTTCCTTCAGCATACTAGATCAATTAGAATTACAATTAAAATACACCTACTGATTGTATGCGTTCATTTATTGTCGGTAATGATTTTTTTTTTAATTTTAAAATCGACTAAAAGAAAATATTATTATTGTTGTCCTTTACTCATTTTAAGATCCTACTGTCAGAAAGTCTTCCAGTTTGTTTGCCGAAATGATGGTTTCTTCCACAGTACTAGAACAATTAAAGTGAGAAAACTACACCTTTCGAGAGTATGCGTTTATTTATTATCAGTTATAACATTTAAAGCCCTTGACTAACAAAAGATTTTCTCATTTTTGGACCCCCTGTGAGAATTTTTTTTCGGTTTGGTTGTCGAAACTTTGTGATTTCCTTCAACATTCCAAAACTGACAGTCTCGATTTAAGTGAAAAAATCGTGACTGGGATGAGAGACATCCAGTTAACTACATTGATTTTGACTGAAAGAAGCCTAAAATGATTAAATAAAATCATTTCAAATATTTCCGTAATTTTTTTCAAAAACTTTCATAGAATGTAACGGATTGATATATACGCAAAACCACACATATGTGGCATACATGCGCAGATCGCACTCGTGTAACGTATACGTCCGCACAATAAACTCGTGCGATCAGCTACGTCATATTATTGTTGTCGGAAAAGGGAATTCACCTAAAAGTAGTTTCGGCTACTATGGTGATACGGAATATTGCATTGCACATGTGCGATACGGACCTTTGTATCACATGGAAAGAAAATGTAATGTATCGCTATAGTAAGATTCAATGGGTATGTGATAAAAAAGGAACTCTTACCAACCGCATAAGATACCGTTTCGAAAATTTATAATTTTGTAACAGATACAAATAACCAAAAACGATAATGACCCAAAAACCCATTTTACACAAAAAACGAATTTAAATAATTATTAAGCAAATACGAGATAAGCACAGATCACTGATTATTAAACACCCGACTTTGGCCCTGTATTGGAATCGAATAAAAGTGTCTACGCCCCAATCAAGATCCCAGAACTGATCACATCGATGTAAGTTGACAATTTTGATTAGGGCGTAAAGCACCAAAACTAGAACTCCACTCCAGTCACCGCCCCAATCAAGATCCCAGAACTGATCACATCGATGTAAGTTGACAATTTTGATTAGGGCGTAAAGCACCAAAACTAGAACTCCACTCCAGTCACCGCCCCAATCAAGATCCCAGAACTGATCACATCGATGTAAGTTGACAATTTTGATTAGGGCGTAAAGCACCAAAACTAGAAACTCCACTCCAGTCACCGCCCCAATCAAGATCCCAGAACTGATCACATCGATGTAAGTTGACAATTTTGATTAGGGCGTAAAGCACCAAAACTAGAACTCCACTCCAGTCACCGCCCCAATCAAGATCCCAGAACTGATCACATCGATGTAAGTTGACAATTTTGATTAGGGCGTAAAGCACCAAAACTAGAACTCCACTCCAGTCACCGCCCCAATCAAGATCCCAGAACTGATCACATCGATGTAAGTTGACAATTTTGATTAGGGCGTAAAGCACCAAAACTAGAACTCCACTCCAGTCACCGCCCCAATCAAGATCCCAGAACTGATCACATCGATGTAAGTTGACAATTTTGATTAGGGCGTAAAGCACCAAAACTAGAACTCCACTCCAGTCACCGCCCCAATCAAGATCCCAGAACTGATCACATCGATGTAAGTTGACAATTTTGATTAGGGCGTAAAGCACCAAAACTAGAACTCCACTCCAGTCACCGCCCCAATCAAGATCCCAGAACTGATCACATCGATGTAAGTTGACAATTTTGATTAGGGCGTAAAGCACCAAAACTAGAACTCCACTCCAGTCACCGCCCCAATCAAGATCCCAGAACTGATCACATCGATGTAAGTTGACAATTTTGATTAGGGCGTAAAGCACCAAAACTAGAACTCCACTCCAGTCACCGCCCCAATCAAGATCCCAGAACTGATCACATCGATGTAAGTTGACAATTTTGATTAGGGCGTAAAGCACCAAAACTAGAACTCCACTCCAGTCACCGCCCCAATCAAGATCCCAGAACTGATCACATCGATGTAAGTTGACAATTTTGATTAGGGCGTAAAGCACCAAAACTAGAACTCCACTCCAGTCACCGCCCCAATCAAGATCCCAGAACTGATCACATCGATGTAAGTTGACAATTTTTATTAGGGCGTAAAGCACCAAAACTAGAACTCCACTCCAGTCACCGCCCCAATCAAGATCCCAGAACTGATCACATCGATGTAAGTTGACAATTTTGATTAGGGCGTAAAGCACCAAAACTAGAACTCCACTCCAGTCACCGCCCCAATCAAGATCCCAGAACTGATCACATCGATGTAAGTTGACAATTTTGATTAGGGCGTAAAGCACCAAAACTAGAACTCCACTCCAGTCACCGCCCCAATCAAGATCCCAGAACTGATCACATCGATGTAAGTTGACAATTTTGATTAGGGCGTAAAGCACCAAAACTAGAACTCCACTCCAGTCACCGCCCCAATCAAGATCCCAGAACTGATCACATCGATGTAAGTTGACAATTTTGATTAGGGCGTAAAGCACCAAAACTAGAACTCCACTCCAGTCACCGCCCCAATCAAGATCCCAGAACTGATCACATCGATGTAAGTTGACAATTTTGATTAGGGCGTAAAGCACCAAAACTAGAACTCCACTCCAGTCACCGCCCCAATCAAGATCCCAGAACTGATCACATCGATGTAAGTTGACAATTTTGATTAGGGCGTAAAGCACCAAAACTAGAACTCCACTCCAGTCACCGCCCCAATCAAGATCCCAGAACTGATCACATCGATGTAAGTTGACAATTTTGATTAGGGCGTAAAGCACCAAAACTAGAACTCCACTCCAGTCACCGCCCCAATCAAGATCCCAGAACTGATCACATCGATGTAAGTTGACAATTTTTATTAGGGCGTAAAGCACCAAAACTAGAACTCCACTCCAGTCACCGCCCCAATCAAGATCCCAGAACTGATCACATCGATGTAAGTTGACAATTTTTATTAGGGCGTAAAGCACCAAACTAGAACTCCACTCCAGTCACCGCCCCAATCAAGATCCCAGAACTGATCACATCGATGTAAGTTGACAATTTTTATTAGGGCGTAAAGCACCAAAACTAGAACTCCACTCCAGTCACCGCCCCAATCAAGATCCCAGAACTGATCACATCGATGTAAGTTGACAATTTTGATTAGGCGTAAAGCACCAAAACTAGAACTCCACTCCAGTCACCGCCCCAATCAAGATCCCAGAACTGATCACATCGATGTAAGTTGACAATTTTTATTAGGGCGTAAAGCACCAAAACTAGAACTCCACTCCAGTCACCGCCCCAATCAAGATCCCAGAACTGATCACATCGATGTAAGTTGACAATTTTGATTAGGGCGTAAAGCACCAAAACTAGAACTCCACTCCAGTCACCGCCCCAATCAAGATCCCAGAACTGATCACATCGATGTAAGTTGACAATTTTTATTAGGGCGTAAAGCACCAAAACTAGAACTCCACTCCAGTCACCGCCCCAATCAAGATCCCAGAACTGATCACATCGATGTAAGTTGACAATTTTGATTAGGGCGTAAAGCACCAAAACTAGAACTCCACTCCAGTCACCGCCCCAATCAAGATCCCAGAACTGATCACATCGATGTAAGTTGACAATTTTGATTAGGGCGTAAAGCACCAAAACTAGAACTCCACTCCAGTCACCGCCCCAATCAAGATCCCAGAACTGATCACATCGATGTAAGTTGACAATTTTGATTAGGGCGTAAAGCACCAAAACTAGAACTCCCTCCAGTCACCGCCCAATCAAGATCCCAGAACTGATCACATCGATGTAAGTTGACAATTTTGATTAGGGCGTAAAGCACCAAAACTAGAACTCCACTCCATCACCGCCCCAATCAAGATCCCAGAACTGATCACATCGATGTAAGTTGACAATTTTGATTAGGGCGTAAAGCACCAAAACTAGAACTCCACTCCAGTCACCGCCCCAATCAAGATCCAGAACTGATCACATCGATGTAAGTTGACAATTTTGATTAGGGCGTAAAGCACCAAAACTAGAACTCCACTCCAGTCACCGCCCCAATCAAGATCCCAGAACTGATCACATCGATGTAAGTTGACAATTTTGATTAGGGCGTAAAGCACCAAAACTAGAACTCCACTCCAGTCACCGCCCCAATCAAGATCCCAGAACTGATCACATCGATGTAAGTTGACAATTTTGATTAGGGCGTAAAGCACCAAAACTAGAACTCCACTCCAGTCACCGCCCCAATCAAGATCCCAGAACTGATCACATCGATGTAAGTTGACAATTTTGATTAGGGCGTAAAGCACCAAAACTAGAACTCCACTCCAGTCACCGCCCCAATCAAGATCCCAGAACTGATCACATCGATGTAAGTTGACAATTTTGATTAGGGCGTAAAGCACCAAAACTAGAACTCCACTCCGTCACCGCCCCAATCAAGATCCCAGAACTGATCACATCGATGTAAGTTGACAATTTTGATTAGGGCGTAAAGCACCAAAACTAGAACTCCACTCCAGTCACCGCCCCAATCAAGATCCCAGAACTGATCACATCGATGTAAGTTGACAATTTTGATTAGGGCGTAAAGCACCAAAACTAGAACTCCACTCCAGTCACCGCCCCAATCAAGATCCCAGAACTGATCACATCGATGTAAGTTGACAATTTTGATTAGGGCGTAAAGCACCAAAACTAGAACTCCACTCCAGTCACCGCCCCAATCAAGATCCCAGAACTGATCACATCGATGTAAGTTGACAATTTTGATTAGGGCGTAAAGCACCAAAACTAGAACTCCACTCCAGTCACCGCCCCAATCAAGATCCCAGAACTGATCACATCGATGTAAGTTGACAATTTTGATTAGGGCGTAAAGCACCAAAACTAGAACTCCACTCCAGTCACCGCCCCAATCAAGATCCCAGAACTGATCACATCGATGTAAGTTGACAATTTTGATTAGGGCGTAAAGCACCAAAACTAGAACTCCACTCCAGTCACCGCCCCAATCAAGATCCCAGAACTGATCACATCGATGTAAGTTGACAATTTTGATTAGGGCGTAAACCCAAAACTAGAACTCCACTCCAGTCACCGCCCCAATCAAGATCCCAGAACTGATCACATCGATGTAAGTTGACAATTTTGATTAGGGCGTAAAGCACCAAAACTAGAACTCCACTCCAGTCACCGCCCCAATCAAGATCCCAGAACTGATCACATCGATGTAAGTTGACAATTTTGATTAGGGCGTAAAGCACCAAAACTAGAACTCCACTCCAGTCACCGCCCCAATCAAGATCCCAGAACTGATCACATCGATGTAAGTTGACAATTTTGATTAGGGCGTAAAGCACCAAAACTAGAACTCCACTCCAGTCACCGCCCCAATCAAGATCCCAGAACTGATCACATCGATGTAAGTTGACAATTTTGATTAGGGCGTAAAGCACCAAAACTAGAACTCCACTCCAGTCACCGCCCCAATCAAGATCCCAGAACTGATCACATCGATGTAAGTTGACAATTTTGATTAGGGCGTAAAGCACCAAAACTAGAACTCCACTCCAGTCACCGCCCCAATCAAGATCCCAGAACTGATCACATCGATGTAAGTTGACAATTTTGATTAGGGCGTAAAGCACCAAAACTAGAACTCCACTCCAGTCACCGCCCCAATCAAGATCCCAGAACTGATCACATCGATGTAAGTTGACAATTTTGATTAGGGCGTAAAGCACCAAAACAACTAGAACTCCACTCCAGTCACCGCCCCAATCAAGATCCCAGAACTGATCACATCGATGTAAGTTGACAATTTTGATTAGGGCGTAAAGCACCAAAACTAGAACTCCACTCCAGTCACCGCCCCAATCAAGATCCAGAACTGATCACATCGATGTAAGTTGACAATTTTGATTAGGGCGTAAAGCACCAAAACTAGAACTCCACTCCAGTCACCGCCCCAATCAAGATCCCAGAACTGATCACATCGATGTAAGTTGACAATTTTGATTAGGGCGTAAAGCACCAAAACTAGAACTCCACTCCAGTCACCGCCCCAATCAAGATCCCAGAACTGATCACATCGATGTAAGTTGACAATTTTGATTAGGGCGTAAAGCACCAAAACTAGAACTCCACTCCAGTCACCGCCCCAATCAGATCCCAGAACTGATCACATCGATGTAAGTTGACAATTTTGATTAGGGCGTAAAGCACCAAAACTAGAACTCCACTCCAGTCACCGCCCCAATCAAGATCCCAGAACTGATCACATCGATGTAAGTTGACAATTTTGATTAGGGCGTAAAGCACCAAAACTAGAACTCCACTCCAGTCACCGCCCCAATCAAGATCCCAGAACTGATCACATCGATGTAAGTTGACAATTTTGATTAGGGCGTAAAGCACCAAAACTAGAACTCCACTCCAGTCACCGCCCCAATCAAGATCCCAGAACTGATCACATCGATGTAAGTTGACAATTTTGATTAGGGCGTAAAGCACCAAAACTAGAACTCCACTCCAGTCACCGCCCCAATCAAGATCCCAGAACTGATCACATCGATGTAAGTTGACAATTTTGATTAGGGCGTAAAGCACCAAAACTAGAACTCCACTCCAGTCACCGCCCCAATCAAGATCCCAGAACTGATCACATCGATGTAAGTTGACAATTTTGATTAGGGCGTAAAGCACCAAAACTAGAACTCCACTCCAGTCACCGCCCCAATCAAGATCCCAGAACTGATCACATCGATGTAAGTTGACAATTTTGATTAGGGCGTAAAGCACCAAACTAGAACTCCACTCCAGTCACCGCCCCAATCAAGATCCCAGAACTGATCACATCGATGTAAGTTGACAATTTTGATTAGGGCGTAAAGCACCAAAACTAGAACTCCACTCCAGTCACCGCCCCAATCAAGATCCCAGAACTGATCACATCGATGTAAGTTGACAATTTTGATTAGGGCGTAAAGCACCAAAACTAGAACTCCACTCCAGTCACCGCCCCATCAAGATCCCAGAACTGATCACATCGATGTAAGTTGACAATTTTGATTAGGGCGTAAAGCACCAAAACTAGAACTCCACTCCAGTCACCGCCCCAATCAAGATCCCAGAACTGATCACATCGATGTAAGTTGACAATTTTGATTAGGGCGTAAAGCACCAAAACTAGAACTCCACTCCAGTCACCGCCCCAATCAAGATCCAGAACTGATCACATCGATGTAAGTTGACAATTTTGATTAGGGCGTAAAGCACCAAAACTAGAACTCCACTCCAGTCACCGCCCCAATCAAGATCCCAGAACTGATCACATCGATGTAAGTTGACAATTTTTATTAGGGCGTAAAGCACCAAACCAGACTCCACTCCATCACCGCCCCAATCAAGATCCAGAACTGACACATCGATGTAAGTTGACAATTTTTATTAGGGCGTAAAGCACCAACACCAGTACTCCACTCCACGTCACCGCCCCAGTCACTGAGATCCCAGAACTGACCACATCGATGTAAGTTGAGAATTTTGATTGGTACGTAAAGCACCAACACTAGAACTCCACTCCACGTCACCGCCCACCAGTCAAGATCCCAGAACTGACCACATCGATGTAAGTTGAGAATTTTGATTAGGGCGTAAAGCACCAAAACTAGTACTCCACTCCACGTCACCGCCCAGTCAAGATCCCAGAACTGACCACATCGATGTAAGTTGAGAATTTTGATTAGGCGTAAAGCACCAAAACTAGTACTCCACTCCACGACCGCCACAATCAAGATCACAGACCTGATCACATCGATGTAAGTTGAGAATTTTGATTAGGGCGTAAAGCACCAACACCAGTACTCCACTCCACGTCACCGCCCCAGTCAAGATCCCAGAACTGACCACATCGATGTAAGTTGAGAACTTTGATTAGGGCGTAAAGCACCAAAACTAGTACTCCACTCCAATAATCAAGATCCCAGAACTTCAGTGGACAAAGCTTATCTGGGATGTTAAACACCATCACTCCACTTTACCACACTACCTAGCAGAAGAAAACATATCATGGTCTTTAGCCTTAGTCCAATTTTATATACTTAGTAGGTAAACAACATTGACCTGTCCGCTTGACCTTTCATTAGGAATGTTCATATCGAAGGATCCACCCGATACATGGTTAGAAGTAAGATTCACAGTTAATAATGAATACACCAGGTTCATGATTAGCGTTCATTTTATGTAGATGAAATTAACATCTGTGATCCCTATTACCTACATGCATCTATCCATGATAAATATTTAAATTAAAGGTCAAGCGGACAGGCCAATGTTGTTTTGCTTATAAATATTTTTATCCCCTTCCTTGCCAATTTTATTGATATAGGTTGCACACGATAAGTTGGCACATCCGGGTTTTTCACATTGTAAATAAACATTGCAGCTCGTCCAGTAAATGTTTTGTTATGGCCCATAGTTCATTACCGGGAAGGAGGTTGCGAGTTCGATGTTGCTTTATTATATATATTGTTTCCTTCCAAAAAGTAGTTTCAAATGCGTTTGATAACGGCCTCATTTGAAATAAATAATCAAATATATATTAATTTTACTTTTTTAAAAATCTATTTATATCATACCATGAAACGAATGCTGAAAATGTTAAATAGCTATGCATTATAATTTTATTTATTTTTTTATAATTGTATTTATTTATTATTTTGCTTAAACTATTTAATAGCCAAAATTCATATTTTGCAAGTTCCGGGTAGGTTGGTTACAGTAAAAATTTCATCAGCTGTATCCGTGGTCTCTTCTTCTGTCATAGTTGTTTCTTTGTTAAAGTGTTCATTTCAACAAATTTTAGGGTGTAAGTGCAACATGCATATTGTCGAGTTGTCCGAGTTCCGTGCTTTTTATGGGTCCGAATTACAATGTTTATTTATAAAATGAATAAGCCCGGATGTGCCAATTTATCGTGCGCGACCTATAGTTTAATTGCTAAAACCCCAAAAGCATATCTTGTTTGTCTATTTTTAGCGCGTTAGAATGTCAGGGAAAAAATGGAATGTTGACAGAGAATTTTGAATGAAGTCAAGCGTGGAAATTATGTTAATTCTTAAAAAACTAGTGGAAACAAAATGTGATTTATATCTAGTATAACATACAAAACCCTTTAGTGTGAAAACATATTTGTATACCTGTAAATTGGGGATGTAGCTCAGTGGTAGAGCGTTCGCTTTGCATGTGAAAGGCCCGGGGTTCGATCCCCCGCATCTCCATTTTTTTATATAAGCCATATTGATAAACACGATGATACCATGTCCATTTTTGCTCGCAGGTTTTCAAATCAACAAAAAAAAAACCATATTTTCACAAGATTATAGACCCGTAAGGGTACATTGGAATAAAAAATTTTCGTTTCCACGCAAAGGTTATTTTCGTTCCAACGCAATAGTATGTCCACGCAAGGGTATTTAGTTTCAAGGAAATAATATTTCATTAAAACGCAATAATATTTCATTTCCACGCAAAACTATTTTATTCCCATACAATGGTACATCTATATGAAAAGAAAACACATTGCACATACCAACTTCAACATCATGCATTTTCATATAAAATACAATTTTTTTCCGACTGTCTACAACTTTACAAAAAATGTACATCTTTTATTATCAACAACATTTTCTTATTTTCTCTTCAATTCCCAAGTTTTTACACATGTCCTCCTTTGAACCATAAAGAGCCCTGCTGTATAATGTCATCAGCGTAAAGCACGGGCAAATTTTCTCCACCTTCGCCTTTAGCTGCTTAAAACATCCTCTCTTTGACGTCACAATAAATATCGCAAAAGTAATCTAGGCACCAGTGAAACAGCATGCAGATTGTCTTTTTTAGCGTGTTCAAAAGTACGCGAAATGTTCGTCCGTATGTAAAGTACAGACCTGTCGAAAGTTTAACACTTAAATTAGCTAAGAAAAAGTAGTAAAAGCTTGGCAACCGATTGGCCGAGATAAAGATCTTTATTGAAGGTAAATCTGTCGAGAAATAGATAACAGCTGTCAAAAATCTGCGGAAACGTAGCTAACGAGGGACCACTATCTCATTATCTTAATGTTAAACTTTAGACGGGTCTATACTCTACATAAGCCGTTATATGTTATTAAAACGTAATGTCGACGAAGCGTATAAAAGCGATTTAAGGGATTTCTAGTAATACGGCAGCTAGTGATCAACAACTGTCACGCTGTCAAAGAGCTGTGGAAATGTAGCTAACGAGGGGCCGAGATAAACGGTATTATTTCGTTACTTAATGTTAAACTTTCGACAGGCCTGTACTTAACATGCCCGTAATATATGTTATCAAAGCGTAAGTCTGACGAGAGAGATAGATAATAGCTGCTAAGCTGCCAAAAGGATGTAGAAATGTATTTAACGAGGGGCCGAGATAAACGGTACAATTTCTTAATGTTAAACTTTCGACAGACCTGTACTGCACATGACCCGTAATACATGTTGTCAAAACGTAATTCCGACGAAGCGTGTAAAAGCGATTTAAGGTATTTTTGAGTGTATTTTTAAGTATTTTGTCAACAAAACTGTAAGAAAGCAGTTTTCCGAAATTACCAAAATTACAAGAATAATTGATTAACGTGTATTGCAACTTCTGATTTGTTTTATCCTTTTGAGTTTGATAGAAATAGTGCCGTTTCACACGACACACGGTTTTATTGTTTGTTTAAGAAAACATAAATCAAACATGAGAAGAGAAAAAAAATCGAGCCGCTTTTCCCGTTAGTGAAATACGGTGATGAGTACTTGATCAGTAGTGGGAGTATAGGCTTAACAGTTGTAGTACAGTTAAGATTGCTTGCTAAAAGCAATTCAGCCCAATACACAGTTGGATGCTATGTGCGTACGCGAGGGTGCTTTTGTGTGCATCCCCACTGACTTACTAGTATATGAAAAGGAAACACACTGCACATACCAACTTCAACATCATGCATTTTCATATAAAGTACAATTTTTCCGATTGTCTTCATCTTTACCGAAAATGTAAATCTTTTATTATCAACAACCTTTTGTTCTGTTTTCTTCAATTTCCAAGTTTTTACACATTTCCTCCTTTGAGCCATTAAGAACCCTGCTGTATAATGTCATCAAAGCAACGCACAGACAAATTTTCTGCACCTTCGCCTATAGCTGGCCACGTCTCGATATAAGTGAAATATTCTTGACTGGGACGTTAAACACCATTACTCAACTCAACTCAACTCAATTCAACTACTTTTAGCCATTGTTAACTTACATTTTGTTTTATTTACACTTTGCTGATTGCGCTGAATGCATGAACAGAACAATCTCGGGTTCGATCCCGTTACTAAGAATCGATTGTGGCGTCATAGAAAGAACTTACTGTGGCGTCATTAAAAGGAACTAATTGTGGCGTCATAGAGAAGAGCATCCTCTCTTTGACGTCACAATCAATATCGCAAAAGTAATCCGGGCATCAGTGAAACAGCATGCAGATTGTCTTTTTAAGCGTGTTCAAAAGTACGCGAAATGTCCCGTCCGCATGTAAAGTACAGACCTGTCGAAAATTTAACACTTAAATTAGCTAAGAAAAAGTAGTAAAAGCTTGGCAACCGATTAAACGAGATAAAGATCTTTATAGAAGGTAAATCTGTCGAGAGATAGATAACAGCTGTCAAAAAGCTGTCGAAACGTAGGTACCGAGGGACCACTATCTTGTTATCATAATGTTAAACTTTAGACGGGTGTGTACTGTAAATAAGCCGTAATATGTTATTAAAACGTAATGTCGACGAAGCGTATAAAAGCGATTTAAGGATTTCTAGTAATACGGCAGCTAGTGATCAACAACTTTTACACTGTCAAAGAGATGTGGAAATGTAGCTAACGAGGGGCCGAGATAAACGGTATAATTTCGTTACTTAATGTTAAACTTTCGACAGGCCTGTACTCAACATGCCCCGTAATATATGTTATCAAAACGTAAGTCCGACGAGAGAGATAGATAACAGCTGCTAAGCTGCCAAAAAGCTGGGAAATGTATCTAACAAGGGGCCGTGATAAACGGTACAATTTCTTAATATTTAACTTTCGACAGGCTTGTACTTAACACACTAGAAGGGGGTTTTACCGGAATAATTGCGAAAATCCGGAATAATCAGACCAAATCCGGAATAAACCAAATTGATCCGGAATAATCAGGTAAAGTACGGAATAAACCGGTAAAATCCGGAATAATCAGGCAAAATCCGGAATAATCAAGCAAAATCCGGAACAATTGGACTATTTTGTTACGGTAAGTTTTCCGTAATCTAAAAATTACGGTAAGTGTCTGATTATTCCGGAAAATGACCGATTATTACGGAAAAAGTCTAATTATTCCGGCAAATGTCCAATTATTACGGGAAATTTTCTAAAAAATAATAATTTTTTTAAATTTTTTTACCGTAATAATTGGACATTTGCCGGAATAATTAGATTTTTACCGTAATAATCAGTATTTTACCGGAATAATCAGACAAGTTACCGTAATAATCAGACACTTGCCGGAATTTTTAGAATCCGTAAAATTTACCGTAAAAATAGTCTTACTATTCCGGATTTTGACCAATTATTCCGGATTTTGTCCGATTATTTCGGATTTGGTCTAAAAATTCTGGAATTGATCTAAATATTCCGGATTTTCGCAAAGATTACGGAAAGTGTCTTACTATTCCGGAATTTCGCAATTATTCCGGTAAAACCCCCTTCTAGTGACATGTCCCGTAATATATGTTATCAAAGCGTAAGTCCGACGAGAGAGATAGATAACAGCTGCTAAGCTGCCAAAAAGATGTAGAAATGTATCTAACGAGGGGCCGAGATAAACGGTACAATTTCTTAATGTTAAACTTTCGACAGACCTGTACTGCACATGACCCGTAATACATGTTATCAAAACGTAAGTCCGACGAAGCGTGTAAAAGCGATTTAAGGTATTTTTGAGTGTATTTTTAAGTATTTTGTCAACAAAACTGTAAGAAAGCAGTTTTCCGAAATTACCAAAATTACAAGAATAATTGATTAACGTGTATTGCAACTTCTGATTTGTTTTATCCTTTTGAGTTTGATAGAAATAGTGCCGTTTCACACGACACGCGGTTTTGTTGTTTGTTTAAGAAAACATAAATCAAACATGAGAAGAGAAAAAAGCGAGCCGCTTTTCCCGTTAGTGGAATACGGTGATGAGTACTCGATCAGTAGTGGGAGTATAGGCTTAACAGTTGTAGTACAGTTAAGATTGCTTGCTAAAAGCAATTCAGCCCAATACACAGTTGGATGCTATGTGCGTACGCGAGGGTGCTTTTGTGTGCATCCCCACTGACTTATATGAAAAGGGAACACACTGCACATACCAACTTCAACATCATGCATTTTCATATAAAGTACAATTTTTCCGATTGTCTTCATCTTTACCGAAAACGTAAATATTTTATTATCAACAACATTTTGTTCTGTTTTCTTCAATTTCCAAGTTTTTACACATTTCCTCCTTTGAGCCATTTAGAACCCTGCTGTATAATGTCATCAAAGCAACACAGAGGCAAATTTTCTGCACCTTCGCCTATAGGTTGCCACGTCTCGATATGAGTGAAATATTCTTGACTGGGACGTTAAACACCATTACTCAACTCAACTCAACTCAATTCAACTACTTTTAGCCATTGTTAACTTACATTTTGTTTTATTTACACTTTGCTGATTGCGCTGAATGCATGAACAGAACAATCTCGGGTTCGATCCCGTTACTAAGAATCGATTGTGGTGTCATAGAAAGAACTTACTGTGGCGTCATTAAAAGAAACTTATTGTGGCGTCATTAAAAGAAACTTATTGTGGCGTCATAGAGAAGAGCATCCTCTCTTTGACGTCACAATCAATATCGCAAAAGTAATCCGGGCATCAGTGAAACAGCATGCAGATTGTCTTTTTTAGCGTGTTCAAAAGTACGCGAAATGTCCCGTCCGCATGTATAGTACAGACCTGTCGAAAGTTTAACTCTTAAATTAGCTAAGAAAAAGTAGTAAAAGCTTGGCAACCGATTGGCCGAGATAAAGATCTTTATTGAAGGTAAATCTGTCGAGAGATAGATAACAGCTGTCAAAAATATGCGGAAACGTAGCTAACGAGGGACCACTATCTCATTATCTTAATGTTAAACTTTAGACGGGTCTATACTCTACATAAGCCGTTATATGTTATTAAAACGTAATGTCGACGAAGCGTATAAAAGCGATTTAAGGATTTCTAGTAATACGGCAGCTAGTGATCAATAACTGTCACGCTGTTAAAGAGATGTGGAAATGTAGCTAACGAGGGGCCGAGATAAACGGTATAATTTCGTTACTTAATGTTAAACTTTCGACAGGCCTGTACTTAACATGCCCGTAATATATGTTATCAAAACGTAAGTCCGACGAGAGAGATAGATAACAGCTGCTAAGCTGCCAAAAAGCTGGGAAATGTATCTAACAAGGGGCCGTGATAGACGGTACAATTTCTTAATATTAAACTTTCGACAGGCCTGTACTTAACATGTCCCGTAATATATGTTATCAAAACGTAAGTCCGACGAGAGAGATAGATAACAGCTGCTAAGCTGCCAAAAAGATGTAGAAATGTATCTAACGAGGGGCCGAGATAAACGGTACAATTTCCTAATGTTAAACTTTCGACAGACCTGTACTGCACATGCCCCGTAATACATGTTATCAAAACGTAAGTCCGACGAAGCGTGTAAAAGCGATTTAAGGTATTTTTGAGTGTATTTTTAAGTATTTTGTCAACAAAACTGTAAGAAAGCAGTTTTCCGAAATTACCAAAATTACAAGAATAATTGATTAACGTGTATTGCAACTTCTGATTTGTTTTATCCTTTTGAGTTTGATAGAAATAGTGCCGTTTCACACGACACGCGGTTTTGTTGTTTGTTTAAGAAAACATAAATCAAACATGAGAAGAGAAAAAAGCGAGCCGCTTTTCCCGTTAGTGGAATACGGTGATGAGTACTCGATCAGTAGTGGGAGTATAGGCTTAACAGTTGTAGTACAGTTAAGATTGCTTGCTAAAAGCAATTCAGCCCAATACACAGTTGGATGCTATGTGCGTACGCGAGGGTGCTTTTGTGTGCATCCCCACTGACTTATATGAAAAGGGAACACACTGCACATACCAACTTCAACATCATGCATTTTCATATAAAGTACAATTTTTCCGATTGTCTTCATCTTTACCGAAAACGTAAATATTTTATTATCAACAACATTTTGTTCTGTTTTCTTCAATTTCCAAGTTTTTACACATTTCCTCCTTTGAGCCATTTAGAACCCTGCTGTATAATGTCATCAAAGCAACACAGAGGCAAATTTTCTGCACCTTCGCCTATAGGTTGCCACGTCTCGATATGAGTGAAATATTCTTGACTGGGACGTTAAACACCATTACTCAACTCAACTCAATTCAACTACTTTTAGCCATTGTTAACTTACATTTTGTTTTATTTACACTTTGCTGATTGCGCTGAATGCATGAACAGAACAATCTCGGGTTCGATCCCGTTACTAAGAATCGATTGTGGTGTCATAGAAAGAACTTACTGTGGCGTCATTAAAAGAAACTTATTGTGGCGTCATTAAAAGAAACTTATTGTGGCGTCATAGAGAAGAGCATCCTCTCTTTGACGTCACAATCAATATCGCAAAAGTAATCCGGGCATCAGTGAAACAGCATGCAGATTGTCTTTTTTAGCGTGTTCAAAAGTACGCGAAATGTCCCGTCCGCATGTATAGTACAGACCTGTCGAAAGTTTAACTCTTAAATTAGCTAAGAAAAAGTAGTAAAAGCTTGGCAACCGATTGGCCGAGATAAAGATCTTTATTGAAGGTAAATCTGTCGAGAGATAGATAACAGCTGTCAAAAATATGCGGAAACGTAGCTAACGAGGGACCACTATCTCATTATCTTAATGTTAAACTTTAGACGGGTCTATACTCTACATAAGCCGTTATATGTTATTAAACGTAATGTCGACGAAGCGTATAAAAGCGATTTAAGGATTTCTAGTAATACGGCAGCTAGTGATCAATAACTGTCACGCTGTTAAAGAGATGTGGAAATGTAGCTAACGAGGGGCCGAGATAAACGGTATAATTTCGTTACTTAATGTTAAACTTTCGACAGGCCTGTACTTAACATGCCCCGTAATATATGTTATCAAAACGTAAGTCCGACGAGAGAGATAGATAACAGCTGCTAAGCTGCCAAAAAGCTGGGAAATGTATCTAACAAGGGGCCGTGATAGACGGTACAATTTCTTAATATTAAACTTTCGACAGGCCTGTACTTAACATGTCCCGTAATATATGTTATCAAAACGTAAGTCCGACGAGAGAGATAGATAACAGCTGCTAAGCTGCCAAAAAGATGTAGAAATGTATCTAACGAGGGGCCGAGATAAACGGTACAATTTCCTAATGTTAAACTTTCGACAGACCTGTACTGCACATGCCCCGTAATACATGTTATCAAAACGTAAGTCCGACGAAGCGTGTAAAAGCGATTTAAGGTATTTTTGAGTGTATTTTTAAGTATTTTGTCAACAAAACTGTAAGAAAGCAGTTTTCCGAAATTACCAAAATTGCAAGAATAATTGATTAACGTGTATTGCAACTTCTGATTTGTTTTATCCTTTTGAGGTTGATAGTAATAGTGCCGTTTCACACGACACACGGTTTTATTGTTTGTTTGAGAAAACATAAATCAAACATGAGAAGAGAAAAAAGCGAGCCGCTTTTCCCGTTAGTGGAATACGGTGATGAGTACTCGATCAGTAGTGGGAGTATAGGCTTAACAGTTGTAGTACAGTTAAGATTGCTTGCTAAAAGCAATTCAGCCCAATACACAGTTGGCTGCTATGTGCGTACGCGAGGGTGCTTTTGTGTGCATCCCCACTGACTTATATGAAAAGGGAACACACTGCACATACCAACTTCAACATCATGCATTTTCATATAAAGTACAATTTTTCCGATTGTCTTCATCTTTACCGAAAACGTAAATATTTTATTATCAACAACATTTTGTTCTGTTTTCTTCAATTTCCAAGTTTTTACACATTTCCTCCTTTGAGCCATTTAGAACCCTGCTGTATAATGTCATCAAAGCAACACAGAGCAAATTTTCTGCACCTTCGCCTATAGGTTGCCACGTCTCGATATGAGTGAAATATTCTTGACTGGGACGTTAAACACCATTACTCAACTCAACTCAACTCAATTCAACTACTTTTAGCCATTGTTAACTTACATTTTGTTTTATTTACACTTTGCTGATTGCGCTGAATGCATGAACAGAACAATCTCGGGTTCGATCCCGTTACTAAGAATCGATTGTGTGTCATAGAAAGAACTTACTGTGGCGTCATTAAAAGAAACTTATTGTGGCGTCATAGAGAAGAGCATCCTCTCTTTGACGTCACAATCAATATCGCAAAAGTAATCCGGGCATCAGTGAAACAGCATGCAGATTGTTTTTTAGCGTGTTCAAAAGTACGCGAAATGTCCCGTCCGCATGTATAGTACAGACCTGTCGAAAGTTTAACTCTTAAATTAGCTAAGAAAAAGTAGTAAAAGCTTGGCAACCAATTGGCCGAGATAAAGATCTTTATTGAAGGTAAATCTGTCGAGAGATAGATAACAGCTGTCAAAAATATGCGGAAACGTAGCTAACGAGGGACCACTATCTCATTATCTTAATGTTAAACTTTAGACGGGTCTATACTCTACATAAGCCGTTATATGTTATTAAAACGTAATGTCGACGAAGCGTATAAAAGCGATTTAAGGATTTCTAGTAATACGGCAGCTAGTGATCAATAACTGTCACGCTGTTAAAGAGATGTGGAAATGTAGCTAACGAGGGGTCGAGATAACGGTATAATTTCGTTACTTAATGTTAAACTTTCGACAGGCCTGTACTTAACATGCCCCGTAATATATGTTATCAAAACGTAAGTCCGACGAGAGAGATAGATAACAGCTGCTAAGCTGCCAAAAAGCTGGGAAATGTATCTAACAAGGGGCCGTGATAGACGGTACAATTTCTTAATATTAAACTTTCGACAGGCCTGTACTTAACATGTCCCGTAATATATGTTATCAAAACGTAAGTCCGACGAGAGAGATAGATAACAGCTGCTAAGCTGCCAAAAAGATGTAGAAATGTATCTAACGAGGGGCCGAGATAAACGGTACAATTTCCTAATGTTAAACTTTCGACAGACCTGTACTGCACATGCCCCGTAATACATGTTATCAAAACGTAAGTCCGACGAAGCGTGTAAAAGCGATTTAAGGTATTTTTGAGTGTATTTTTAAGTATTTTGTCAACAAAACTGTAAGAAAGCAGTTTTCCGAAATTACCAAATTGCAAGAATAATTGATTAACGTGTATTGCAACTTCTGATTTGTTTTATCCTTTTGAGGTTGATAGTAATAGTGCCGTTTCACACGACACACGGTTTTATTGTTTGTTTGAGAAAACATAAATCAAACATGAGAAGAGAAAAAAGCGAGCCGCTTTTCCCGTTAGTGGAATACGGTGATGAGTACTCGATCAGTAGTGGGAGTATAGGCTTAACAGTTGTAGTACAGTTAAGATTGCTTGCTAAAAGCAATTCAGCCCAATACACAGTTGGCTGCTATGTGCGTACGCGAGGGTGCTTTTGTGTGCATCCCCACTGACTTATATGAAAAGGGAACACACTGTACATACCAACTTCAACATCATGCATTTTCATATAAAGTACAATTTTTCCGATTGTCTTCATCTTTACCGAAAACGTAAATATTTTATTATCAACAACATTTTGTTCTGTTTTCTTCAATTTCCAAGTTTTTACACATTTCCTCCTTTGAGCCATTTAGAACCCTGCTGTATAATGTCATCAAAGCAACACAGAGGCAAATTTTCTGCACCTTCGCCTATAGGTTGCCACGTCTCGATATGAGTGAAATATTCTTGACTGGGACGTTAAACACCATTACTCAACTCAACTCAACTCAATTCAACTACTTTTAGCCATTGTTAACTTACATTTTGTTTTATTTACACTTTGCTGATTGCGCTGAATGCATGAACAGAACAATCTCGGGTTCGATCCCGTTACTAAGAATCGATTGTGGTGTCATAGAAAGAACTTACTGTGGCGTCATTAAAAGAAACTTATTGTGGCGTCATAGAGAAGAGCATCCTCTCTTTGACGTCACAATCAATATCGCAAAAGTAATCCGGGCATCAGTGAAACAGCATGCAGATTGTCTTTTTTAGCGTGTTCAAAAGTACGCAAATGTCCCGTCCGCATGTATAGTACAGACCTGTCGAAAGTTTAACTCTTAAATTAGCTAAGAAAAAGTAGTAAAAGCTTGGCAACCAATTGGCCGAGATAAAGATCTTTATTGAAGGTAAAATCTTCCGAGAGATAGATAACAGCTGTCAAAAATATGCGGAAACGTAGCTAACGAGGGACCACTATCTCATTATCTTAATGTTAAACTTTAGACGGGTCTATACTCTACATAAGCCGTTATATGTTATTAAAACGTAATGTCGACGAAGCGTATAAAAGCGATTTAAGGATTTCTAGTAATACGGCAGCTAGTGATCAATAACTGTCACGCTGTTAAAGAGATGTGGAAATGTAGCTAACGAGGGGTCGAGATAAACGGTATAATTTCGTTACTTAATGTTAAACTTTCGACAGGCCTGTACTTAACATGCCCCGTAATATATTTTATCAAAACGAAAGTCCGACGAGAGAGATAGATAACAGCTGCTAAGCTGCCAAAAAGCTGGGAAATGTATCTAACAAGGGGCCGTGATAGACGGTACAATTTCTTAATATTAAACTTTCGACAGGCCTGTACTTAACATGTCCCATAATATGTTATCAAAACGTAAGTCCGACGAGAGAGATAGATAACAGCTGCTAAGCTGCCAAAAAGATGTAGAAATGTATCTAACGAGGGGCCGAGATAAACGGTACAATTTCCTAATGTTAAACTTTCGACAGACCTGTACTGCACATGACCCGTAATACATGTTATCAAAACGTAAGTCCTTCGAAGCGTGTAAAAGCGATTTAAGGTATTTTTGAGTGTATTTTTAAGTATTTTGTCAACAAAACTGTAAGAAAGCAGTTTTCCGAAATTACCAAATTTGCAAGAATAATTGATTAACGTGTATTGCAACTTCTGATTTGTTTTATCCTTTTGAGTTTGATAGAAATAGTGCCGTTTCACACGACACACGGTTTTATTGTTTGTTTGAGAAAACATAAATCAAACATGAGAAGAGAAAAAAGCGAGCCGCTTTTCCCGTTAGTGGAATACGGTGATGAGTACTCGATCAGTAGTGGGAGTATAGGCTTAACCCCTTAAGCCTCAGGATTTTGAGTTGAATTAGAGGGAAATCATACTCATTTTCACAGCTATTTTTCGGCCTTTTGCATTAATTTTGTTAAATACAAACCCCTATATATTATCAAAGCATATAACTTAAACTTTTTGTTTCCATCAAATTTAGTCAGATATTGGTTACCATGGCAACGGAATATCCATTTTATTGCAAATATTTGGGAAAAATCATTAAAATATTGCTTCTGGGTACATGAGTGACAAACAAATGCATATATCTACCAGGAATTCACACAAAAATGATAAAAATGAATTATTGGATATAATTGAAACTTTTATTGTAAAATATTTCAGCAATATTGAAGTTTTAGCTCAATCCAATCTGTGATAAATCTATAGTCTTATAATGAACAAAATCTCGATTGTAATCTATTATTCAAGATTTACAAACAAATGATGGTTGGTTTTCAATGCTTATTTTCAGCCTTCTATTGTAAATTAATATAAGGAAACCTTATATATTCTTAAAGATAAAGAATTGCAGTTTTAATTACATTTGCAATAAAGTCTTATTATTGGTTACCATGGCAACGGATCTATATCTAATTTGCATAAATAGGTAAACAATCATTTAAATATTGTTTCTAATCGCATCGCTTACTGAATATATATAACTATTGAAAATTTACATTGAATGGACAAAAAAAAAAGAAATTATTTCAAGCAATTTAATTCTTGTTATAACAAATATGCAGGAAAACTCAACTTATATTCAAATTTTAACTCCCAGCATGCTTTTACTTTGAAATAAAAAAATATTCATTAATATATCATGACTCAAGGTTATACAAATAAATGGATGTTTGTTTTAGGGTTGTTTTCCAGTGTTTTTCTTTATATTACAATAAAGAAAACCTTCTGTACTCTGAAAAATAAACAGTAAATTTTAAATGTTTTTTCATAAAAGTCTGATATCGGTTGCCATGGTAATTAGAAAAAAATTTCAGCAAATGCAAATAAAGGTAAATTCATTCAAATAGTGTTTCTTGATATATAATTCACTAAAATGTGTGTTTCTATTTTAAATTTGCATTGAAGGTTCAAAAGAAGAAATAATTATTCATTGCAAAAAATGAAGAAATACTCACCAATGTAACATACATGTATATATACTCTCATTATGAAAAAATATCAAATACAATCTCAGAATTAAAGATTTACCCATTTATTACGTTTTAAGGTTTTATGCTAAAAAGAGACAAGGAAAATATTCTTAAAATTTGTTTCAAGTTTCAAGTTTTAATCTACATGATCAAATTACGAAAAATCCAAGAAACATAAACTATTAACTGAAATTTTAAAATGATTCTCTATAAACTGTAAGATTGGTTGGTTTGTTGGTTGATGTTTTTACGCCACATCAGTTGTTTTTTTTCAGCTTCTTGTGATGAGAAAACTTTTTCTTATTAATTTAATTTGTTAGTCTAAAACAAAATGGCGACATTTAGAGTGCTAGTACATATACTCTGGATACACCGACTGCGATGTCACAGACAATTAAGTCCATTGCGCTGATCGAGCCACAACAAGGAAAACCCTTTCTTACTTGAAATCGATCCCAATCACCTGGGATTTGAAGGTTACGCCTTCATCACTCGGTCACTGCGGCCACCTTATAAAGTGTATGAGAAACATACTACTTACTACTAGATTTACAACGCAATGCAACCCGAACTGCATATAATTGTCATGTGCAATATTTTTAAATAAACATTCAAAAGTATATCATGACAGAACAATAATCAATTTGTTTTGAGGGGGTGGACCTTGGGCCAGAGGACAGAGCATATAAAGTATTAGATTGCTCTCTATCATGCGAGCAATTTAAAATATATACGTGTTTTATATGTAGGAGTCTGAATAGTTTTGTTAGATATCCAACAATGTATTATATAGGGGTGGCGCTAACGAAATATGTTGAGTATTGGATATATTTAATAGAAAGGGTTGAGGTTGTGGATCTTAATAGGTTTCAATGTGATCAAAGGGTGTGGCACAGTTACTGGTGCCAAAACCTATTATAGTACAGACCTGTCGAAAGTTTAACACTAAGATAAAGAATAAGTGCCGAATCGACAGCCCATCTCAGCCCCTCATTATCAATACATCTTGATAACTGCTATCTAATGTTTCGGCGGGCCAGCTTTTCGACCAAAAGCATATCCAAACCTCTCTCCAACCGATATTCGACTCTTTTTCGTTAACTCGGTGTTAAACTTTCGACGGGTCTGTACTGTATGTACTGTACTTCTTGTGATTAGACACACCATTTATAAGATTTCTGGCAATCTCAGGTAGTCGAGTAAAACAAGAATTTTACATATTTTGTGTGGTGTCCAAATAGCAGCCATGTTAGATTTTATATGCCATTACCATATCTTCAGACCAATGGTAATGTAGTGCCTGCATAGGAACATCATGTTGTTTTTGTTGTAATGTTGCTTAATGTCACATCAGCATTTTTAGCGATCTGCGACAGAATCAAGTTAATTTAATTCTAAGAATCAATCAAAGTACAGGTTGTTATATGTGCAAGATATAACAGTGTGTGTTTTGAACTGACCGGGGTTCGAACCCACGACGTCCAATTCTAGAGACCACACTAAGTAGACCCGATATGGGAAATAATAACGTGGTATACGTAGTACATATGCATGCATATTTATATTCACTTGAAAAATCTCATATATGATACTTCAGTAAATTAAAAAAAAAAAAAATAAATAAAAATCCAAGGACGAAATCACGAAATGTAAACTCTATAAAAAGACCTTCCATATACTGATATACAGATCATTCTTTTATAAAGCCATGTTTCCATCTATAAGCTGAAATAATGAGAGGTATACATTAGCTATACATAAAATATATATAAAATAAATAATTTATTGAACTACATGCAAGTTAAACTAGTTTAAATGCATTTCATTTAGTTCAGGAAAGATGTGTGACCTTGGAATAAGGTAATGTAATCATCTGTTTTACATTGATGTCAAGAGTGTTTCAAGGTTGTCAAGTAAAAGTTGATGTCGAAAACAGGACTACCCGGAGAAAAACACCCTTCGGCAAGCGAAATGACAACATTTGTCTTCACAAACAAGCATACAACCAGTGGCGGATTTAGGGGAGGGGTTGCGGGGGTTGCAACCCCCCCTTTGAAAAATTTAAAGAGAGAAAGAGAGTGAGATATTGACTGATTAAAATTATTTTCTTGGCCCCCATCGGGGCTCTGCCCTAGACCCATCGTCTCTGGAAGCTCGCGCCTTTGGCGCTCGCATCTAGCATTGATATAATTCTCGCCCCTCCCTTCAAAAACTCCTGTATAGATCTCAACCCCCCCCCCCCCTTTCAAAAAATCCTGGATAGTTCTCAACCCTCCCCCCCTTTCAAAAAATCCTGTATCCGCCCCTGACAACTGACATTCAAGGGTCAAGACTTTAATATGTCCTTGTACTTTCAAATTGTTTCAGTCACGTAGCGTCAAAAGGAAAGACTAATTAATACTCTCAGGTGATTTGCATCATTGAAATTGACACCGAAGTACAGACCATAGTAATTTTAGCTACAACAAAATCTGCTGCACAATGCACAGGATAAATGTTTGAGTTTTCTTAGTTGGTCATGTCCAAATTACTTTTTTATTTGGAATGTATATACATTATAAACTACTGCATTAGTTTTATAAGTTTTAAAAATTTCAAATATACTATAGAGTTTTATATTTAAAATCTTGGGAATACATCATAATATTAGATTGGAAATGCCAGCCCAAGGTTGGCAACTTCTAAGATAATTCTGAAACATTCCTGGGTAAATTGAGGCCGAACTATCCGCAATATCAAACATGTCCTACCACCATTAGTGCAAAAAATTCGGCCTAGGGTAAATGAGGATATAATTGAATAAAAATTGACATGCATATATTATTTCTCATTCGGGGCTTGCTAAAATGTTGACCCGATAATTTGAAACCTAAAATCGACATTAATTTGTTAGAAGTGACCATACAACATGTAGCTATTGTAAACATGGTGAGTTTTTGCGTAGAGATTTGTTTACTCAGCGAAGCTTTAGGGACACGCTAGTGGTTTTCCAGATTCCTACCGACCTATGGCCAGAATTTATCTCGTGATACATGTTAGAAATCTGACTATCGCCATCGTCTCCACTGTAAAGTTTGGAACTGATGAAAGATCGAACAATAAATAATTAGCTACATGTTGCACATCGGTTTCTGTGCGATTAATTTGTTGATTTTCTGCAAATGGTTTGTGAATATGGGATTCCCGTAGTTCTATTTATACCACGTTTATTTTTATATCGGGTGACATTTCCCTCCGTATATATCATATTTGTTTACGTTCATCGGTGTTCCGATATTTTAATCGAATCTTTATCATTTTCAGCATATTAGTTAAATTCAAACCCATAAATTTTATTTGTGTAAGACGTCAGATTTACCGCCATACCGGCCTGTCCTTGTCCTCATGGCCGGGTCACCGTGAGTAACATGTGCCACCGAGAAATAAACTTTAAAAAAAAATGAAAATTATAAAATTATGCAAGTTTTAAAAATACTCAGTTATCACAATAAAAACTTATTTCGGTCTTTGAAATAAAATAATATATGTATATTTAGAAGCCTCGGTCCAGCAAGATTTTAAAAACACGTGATAGTTCTGCCGAAAATCTGTATAGGTATTGAAAAATGTCGGTGTTTATAACTACTCATAAATACTCAAATGTTTGATAAACAGCATTAATTTTGATATTTTTAAAATATGAAATCCGTCTATTTTATAGGCATGTCACTTTTGTTGTTTTTATAAAGTAAATGGTACGATTTTTGTCAACTTAAACTTTGCAATCTTTTAACATTTGATTTTTTTCTAATGACGTCATTAGTTTTTCTAAAATTTCAAGTAAAATTTTCACATCATTAGAGTGTACCTAGAAAAAAATTTTGAGAACAAAAATTGAAGTCCCGAAAGAATATTTTCATTTGATACCATATTTGTCAAAATCTGATGAGTATTAAGGAAATGACAGCCAAAAGAAAACTATGGCTTGAGATTTACGTTGACGCCAAAAAAATGCGTAGAAATGCGTAGTTGAGGCTTAAGGGGTTAACAGTTGTAGTACAGTTAAGATTGCTTGCTAAAAGCAATTCAGCCCAATACACAGTTGGCTGCTATGTGCGTACGCGAGGGTGCTTTTGTGTGCATCCCCACTGACTTATATGAAAAGGAAACACACTGCACATACCAACTTCAACATCATGCATTTTCATATAAAGTACAATTTTTCCGATTGTCTTCATCTTTACCGAAAACGTAAATATTTTATTATCAACAACATTTTGTTCTGTTTTCTTCAATTTCCAAGTTTTTACACATTTCCTCCTTTGAGCCATTTAGAACCCTGCTGTATAATGTCATCAAAGCAACACAGAGGCAAATTTTCTGCACCTTCGCCTATAGGTTGCCACGTCTCGATATGAGTGAAATATTCTTGACTGGGACGTTAAACACCATTACTCAACTCAACTCAACTCAATTCAACTACTTTTAGCCATTGTTAACTTACATTTTGTTTTATTTACACTTTGCTGATTGCGCTGAATGCATGAACAGAACAATCTCGGGTTCGATCCCGTTACTAAGAATCGATTGTGGTGTCATAGAAAGAACTTACTGTGGCGTCATTAAAAGAAACTTATTGTGGCGTCATAGAGAAGAGCATCCTCTCTTTGACGTCACAATCAATATCGCAAAAGTAATCCGGGCATCAGTGAAACAGCATGCAGATTGTCTTTTTTAGCGTGTTCAAAAGTACGCGAAATGTCCTGTCCGCATGTAAAGTACAGACCTGTCGAAAGTTTAACACTTGAATTAGCTAAGAAAAAGTAGTAAAAGCTTGGCAACCGATTGGCCGAGATAAAGATCTTTATTGAAGGTAAATCTGTCGAGAGATAGATAACAGCTGTCAAAAAGCTGTGGAAACGTAGCTAACGAGGGACCACTATCTTGTTATCATAATGTTAAACTTTAGACGGGTCTATACTGTACATAAGCCGTTATATGTTATTAAAACGTAATGTCGACGAAGCGTATAAAAGCGATTTAAGGATTTCTAGTAATACGGCAGCTAGTGATCAATAACTGTCACGCTGTTAAAGAGATGTGGAAATGTATCTAACAAGGGGCCGAGATAAACGGTATAATTTCGTTACTTAATGTTCAGCTTTCGACAGGCTTGTACTTAACATGCCCCGTAATATATGTTATCAAAACGTAAGTCCGACGAGAGAGATAGATAACAGCTGCTAAGCTGCCAAAAAGATGTAGAAATGTATCTAACGAGGGTCCGAGATAAACGGTATAATTTCGTTACTTAATGTTAAGCTTTCGACAGGCTTGTACTTAACATGCCCCGTAATATATGTTATCAAAACGTAAGTCCGACGAGAGAGATAGATAACAGCTGCTAAGCTGCCAAAAAGATGTAGAAATGTATCTAACAAGGGGCCGAGATAAACGGTACAATTTCTTAATGTTAAACTTTCGACAGGCCTGTACTTAACATGTCCCGTAATATATGTTATCAAAGCGTAAGTCCGACGAGAGAGATAGATAACAGCTGCTAAGCTGCCAAAAAGATGTAGAAATGTATCTAACGAGGGGCCGAGATAAACGGTACAAATTTCTTAATATTAAACTTTCGACAGGCCTGTACTTAACATGTCCCGTAATATATGTTATCAAAGCGTAAGTCCGACGAGAGAGATAGATAACAGCTGCTAAGCTGCCAAAAAGATGTAGAAATGTATCTAACGAGGGGCCGAGATAAACGGTATAATTTCGTTACTTATTATTAAACTTTCGACAGGCCTGTACTTAACATGTCCCGTAATATATGTTATCAAAGCGTAAGTCCGACGAGAGAGATAGATAACAGCTGCTAAGCTGCCAAAAATATGTAGAAATGTATCTAACGAGGGGCCGAGATAAACGGTACAATTTCTTAATGTTAAACTTTCGACAGACCTATACTGCACATGACCCGTAATACATTTTATCAAACCGTAAGTCCGACGAAGCGTGTAAAAGCAATTTAAGGTATTTTTGAGTGTATTTTTAAGTATTTTGTCAACAAAAATGTAAGAAAGCAGTTTTCCGAAATTACCAAAATTACAAGAAAAATTGATTAACGTGTATTGCAACTTCTGATTTGTTTTATCCTTTTGAGTTTGATAGAAATAGTGCCGTTTCACACGACACACGGTTTTATTGTTTGTTTGAGAAAACATAAATCAAACATGAGAAGAGAAAAAATCGAGCCGCTTTTCCCGTTAGTGGAATACGGTGATGAGTACTCGATCAGTAGTGGGAGTATAGGCTTAACAGTTGTAGTACAGCTAAGATTGCTTGCCAAAAGCAATTCAGCCCAATACACAGTTGGCTGCTATGTGCGTACGCGAGGGTGCTTTTCTGTGCATCCCCACTGACTTATATGAAAAGGAAACACACTGCACATACCAACTTCAACATCATGCATTTTCATATAAAGTACAATTTTTCCGATTGTCTTCATCTTTACCGAAAATGTAAATCTTTTATTATCAACAACATTTTGTTCTGTTTTTCAATTTCCAAGTTTTTACACATTTCCTCCTTTGAGCCATTAAGAACCCTGCTGTATAATGTCATCAAAGCAACGCACAGGCAAATTTTTTGCACCTTCCCCTATAGCTGGCCACGTCTCGATATAAGTGAAATATTCTTTACTGAGACGTTAAACACCATTACTTAACTCAGCTCAACTCAACTGAATTCAACTACTTTTAGCGATTGTTAACTTACATTTTGTTTTATTTACACTTTGCTGATTGCGCTGAATGCATGAACAGAACAATCTCGGGTTCGATCCCGTTACTAAAATCGATTGTGGCGTCATAGAAAGAACTTACTGTGGCGTCATTAAAAGGAACTTATTGTGGCGTCATAGAGAAGAGCATCCTCTCTTTGACGTCACAATCAATATCGCAAAAGTAATCCGGACATCAGTGAAACAGCATGCAGATTGTCTTTTTTAGCGTGTTCAAAAGTACACGAAATGTCCCGTCCGCATGTAAAGTACAGACCTGTCGAAAGTTTAACACTTAAATTAGCTAAGAAAAAGTAGTAAAAGCTTGGCAACCGATTGGCCGAGATAAAGATCTTTATTGAAGGTAAATCTGTCGAGAGATAGATAACAGCTGTCAAAAAGTTGTGGAAACGTAGCTAACGAGGGACCACTATCTCGTTATCTTAATGTTAAACTTTAGACGGGTCTATACTGTACATAAGCCGTTATATGTTATTAAAACGTAATGTCGACGAAGCGTATAAAAGCGATTTAAGGATTTCTAGTATTACGGCAGCTAGTGATCAACAACTGTCACGCTATCAAAGAGCTGTGGAAATGTAGCTAACGATGGGCCGAGATAAACGGTGTAATTTCGTTACTTAATGTTAAACTTTCGACAGGCCTGTACTTAACATGCCCGTAATATATGTTATCAAAACGTAAGTCCAACGAGAGAGATAGATAACAGCTGCTAACTGCCAAAAAGATGTAGAAATGTATCTAACGAGGGGCCGAGATAAACGGTACAATTTCTTAATGTTAAACTTTCGACAGACCTGTACTGCACATGACCCGTAATACATGTTATCAAACCGTAAGCCCGACGAAGTGTGTAAAAGCGATTTAACGTATTTTTGAGTGTATTTTTAAGTATTTTGTCAACAAAAATGTAAGAAAGCAGTTTTCCGAAATTACCAAAATTACAAGAAAAATTGATTAACGTGTATTGCAACTTCTGATTTGTTTTATCCTTTTGAGTTTGATAGAAATAGTGCCGTTTCACACGACACACGGTTTTGTTGTTTGTTTGAGAAAACATAAATCAAACATGAGAAGAGAAAAAATCGAGCCGCTTTTCCCGTTAGTGGAATACGGTGATGAGTACTCGATCAGTAGTGGGAGTGTAGGCTTAACAGTTGTAGTACAGTTAAGATTGCTTGCCAAAAGCAATTCAGCCCAATACACAGTTGGCTGCTATGTGCGTACGCGAGGGTGCTTTTCTGTGCATCCCCACTGACTTATATATGAAAAGGAAACACACTGCACATACCAACTTCAACATCATGCATTTTCATATAAAGTACAATTTTTCCGATTGTCTTCATCTTTACCGAAAATGTAAATCTTTTATTATCAACAACATTTTGTTCTGTTTTCTTCAATTTCCAAGTTTTTACACATTTCCTCCTTTGAGCCATTAAGAACCCTGCTGTATAATGTCATCAAAGCAACGCACAGGCAAATTTTCTGCACCTTCCCTATAGCTGGCCACGTCTCGATATAAGTGAAATATTCTTTACTGAGACGTTAAACACCATTACTTAACTCAACTCAACTCAATTCAACTACTTTTAGCGATTGTTAACTTACATTTTGTTTTATTTACACTTTGCTGATTGCGCTGAATGCATGAACAGAACAATCTCGGGTTCGATCCCGTTACTAAGAATCGATTGTGGCGTCATAGAAAGAACTTACTGTGGCGTCATTAAAAGGAACTTATTGTGGCGTCATAGAGAAGAGCATCCTCTCTTTGACGTCACAATCAATATCGCAAAAGTAATCCGGACATCAGTGAAACAGCATGCAGATTCTCTTTTTTAGCGTGTTCAAAAGTACGCGAAATGTCCCGTCCGCATGTAAAGTACAGACCTGTCGAAAGTTTAACACTTAAATTAGCTAAGAAAAAGTAGTAAAAGCTTGGCAACCGATTGGCCGAGATAAAGAACTTTATTGAAGGTAAATCTGTCGAGAGATTGATAACAGCTGTCAAAAAGTTGTGGAAACGTAGCTAACGAGGGACCACTATCTCGTTATCTTAATGTTAAACTTTAGACGGGTCTATACTCTACATAAGCCGTTATATGTTATTAAAACGTAATGTCGACGAAGCGTATAAAAGCGATTTAAGGATTTCTAGTATTACGGCAGCTAGTGATCAACAACTGTCACGCTGTCAAAGAGCTGTGGAAATGTAGCTAACGAGGGGCCGAGATAAACGGTGTAATTTCGTTACTTAATGTTAAACTTTCGACAGGCCTGTACTTAACATGCCCGTAATATATGTTATCAAAACGTAAGTCCGATAAGAGATAGATAACAGCTGCTAAGCTGCCAAAAAGCTGTGGAAATGTATCTAACAAGGGGCCGAGATAAACGGTATAATTTCGTTACTTAATGTTAAGCTTTCGACAGGCCTGTACTTAACATGTCCCGTAATATATGTTATCAAAGCGTAAGTCCGACGAGAGAGATAGATAACAGCTGCTAAGCTGCCAAAAAGATGTAGAAATGTATCTAACGAGGGGCCGAGATAAACGGTACAATTTCTTAATGTTAAACTTTCGACAGACATATACTGCACATGACCCGTAATACATGTTATCAAACCGTAAGTCCGACGAAGCGTGTAAAAGCAATTTAAGGTATTTTTGAGTGTATTTTTAAGTATTTTGTCAACAAAAATGTAAGAAAGCAGTTTTCCGAAATTACCAAAATTACAAGAAAATTGATTAACGTGTATTGCAACTTCTGATTTGTTTTATCCTTTAGAGTTTGATAGAAATAGTGCCGTTTCACACGACACACGGTTTTATTGTTTGTTTGAGAAAACATAAATCAAACATGAGAAGAGAAAAAATCGAGCCGCTTTTCCCGTTAGTGAATTACGGTGATGAGTACTCGATCAGTAGTGGGATTATAGGCTTAACAGTTGTAGTACAGTTAAGATTGCTTGCTAAAAGCAATTCAGCCCAATACACAGTTGGCTGCTATGTGCGTACGCGAGGGTGCTTTTCTGTGCATCCCCACTGACTTATATGAAAAGGAAACACACTGCACATACAACTTCAACATCATGCATTTTCATATAAAGTACAATTTTTCCAATTGTCTTCATCTTTACCGAAAATGTAAATCTTTTATTATCAACAACATTTTGTTCTGTTTTCTTCAATTTCCAAGTTTTTACACATTTCCTCCTTTGAGCCATTAAGAACCCTGCTGTATAATGTCATCAAAGCAACGCACAGGCAAATTTTCTGCACCTTCGCCAATAGCTGGCCACGTCTCGATATAAGTGAAATATTCTTGACTGGGACGTTAAACACCATTACTCAACTCAACTCAACTCAACTCAACTCAACTCAATTCAACTACTTTTAGCGATTGTTAACTTACATTTTGTTTTATTTACACTTTGCTGATTGCGCTGAATGCATGAACAGAACAATCTCGGGTTCGATCCCGTCACTAAGAATCGATTGTGGCGTCATAGAAAGAACTTACTGTGGCGTCATTAAAAGGAACTTATTGTGGCGTCATAGAGAAGAGCATCCTCTCTTTGACGTCACAATCAATATCGCAAAAGTAATCCGGACATCAGTGAAACAGCATGCAGATTGTCTTTTTTAGCGTGTTCAAAAGTACGCGAAATGTCCCGTCCGCATGTAAAGTACAGACCTGTCGAAAGTTTAACACTTAAATTAGCTAAGAAAAAGTAGTAAAAGCTTGGCAACCGATTGGCCGAGATAAAGAACTTTATTGAAGGTAAATCTGTCGAGAGATAGATAACAGCTGTCAAAAATCTGCGGAAACTTAGCTAACGAGGGACCACTATCTCATTATCTTAATGTTAAACTTTAGACGGGTCTATCTCTACACAAGCCGTTATATGTTATTAAAACGTAATGTCGACGAAGCGTATAAAAGCGATTTAAGGATTTCTAGTATTACGGCAGCTAGTGATCTACAACTGTCACGCTGTCAAAGAGCTGTGGAAATGTAGCTAACGAGGGGCCGAGATAAACGGTATAATTTCGTTACTTAATGTTAAACTTTCGACAGGCCTGTACTTAACATGCCCGTAATATATGTTATCAAAACGTAAGTCCGACGAGAGAGATAGATAACAGCTGCTAAGCTGCCAAAAAGCTGTGGAAATGTATCTAACAAGGGGCCGAGATAAACGGTATAATTTCGTTACTTAATGTTAAACTTTCGACAGGCCTGTACTTAACATGTCTCGTAATATATGTTATCAAAGCGTAAGTCCGACGAGAGAGATAGATAACAGCTAATAAGCTGCCAAAAAGCTGTGGAAATGTAGCTAACGAGGGGCCACTATCTCGTTATCTTAATGTTAAACTTTAGACGGGTTTGTACTGTACATAAGCCGTTATATGTTATTAAAACGTAATGTCGACGAAGCGTATAAAAGCGATTTTAGGGATTTCTAGTAATACGACAGCTAGTGATCTACAACTGTCACGCTGTCAAAGAGCTGTGGAAATGTAGCTAACGAGGGGCCGAGATAAACGGTTTAATTTCGTTACTTAATGTTAAACTTTCGACAGGCCTGTACTTAACATGTCCCGTAATATATGTTCTCAAAACGTAAGTCCGACGAGAGAGATAGATAACAGCTGCTAAGCTGCCAAAAAGATATAGAAATGTATCTAACGAGGGGTGAGATAAACGGTACAATTTCTAAATGTTAAACTTTCGACAGATCTGTACTGTACATGGTTATCAAAACGTAAGTCCGACGAAGCGTGTAAAAGCGATTTAAGGTATTTTTGAGTGTATTTTTAAGTATTTTGTCAACAAAACGGTAAGAAAGCAGTTTTCCGAAATTACTAAAATTACAAGAATAATTGATTAACGTGTATTGCAACTTCTGATTTGTTTTATCCTTTAGAGTTTGATAGAAATAGTGCCGTTTCACACGACACACGGTTTTATTGTTTGTTTGAGAAAACATAAATCAAACATGAGAAGAGAAAAAATCGAGCCGCTTTTCCCGTTAGTGAAATACGGTGATGAGTACTCGATCAGTAGTGGGAGTATAGGCTTAACAGTTGTAGTACAGTTAAGATTACTTGCTAAAAGCAATTCAGCCCAATACACAGTTGGCTGCTATGTGCGTACGCGAGCGTGCTTTTGTGTGCACCCCCCATTCACTTATATGAAAAGGAAACACACTGCACATACCAACTTCAACATCATGCATTTTCATATAAAGTACAATTTTTCCGATTGTCTCCATCTTTACCGAAAATGTACATCTTTTATTATCAACAACATTTTGTTCTGTTTTCTTCAATTTCCAAGTTTTTACACATTTCCTCCTTTGAGCCATTAAGAACCCTGCTGTATAATGTCATCAGCGCAACGCACAGGCAAAATTTCTGCACCTTCGTCTATAGCTGGCCACGTCTCGATATAAGTGAAATATATTTGATTGGTACGTTAAACACACAGGCAAATTTTCTGCAGCTTTACTCACTTACATATATTTCATTTCCACTTATAATATTTCGATCCCATGCAAAGTTTTTTTTATCATTTCAACGCAAACAGTATTGTGTTCCATCCAATAATATTTCGTTTCCAGGAAATAATTTTGTTCCAACGCATGGTTTGGTTTAGTTCCTAATCGTTGATAAAAATGAAAAATTAAGCTGAAAGTTTAAGGGTCATCTAAGTAGGAAAATTCAAGTGAAAACCATTTGGTTGAAGAACGTGAAAGAGGGGTACAATTATGAAATTACCTGCACAAGACTGTGAAGATTTATAAATAAAAACAAAGCAGGAATTGATAATTAAGAATTTTTAAAATATTTGTTTCATTTCTTTATGGAAAATGTGGAAAAATACACGTGTTGGGGAAAAATAGTTTTCACCTTGTATAAAGAATTAATTTTAAAAATGAAAAGGTATTAACATAATCATAGAGCAGTGCAAAGGGGCCAGAGTTTGTTGAAGAAATACGAGGTTTTTGAAAACTCGACAATTTACGGTTAAGGTCGACGGTTAAGGTTTTCCAAGATTTATTTTCCTTTTAAAAACTTTTTTCCCCTAACACGTGTATTTTTGCACAATTTTCATAAAAGAAAGGGACAGTTATTTTAGAAATTCTTAAATTATCAATTCCTGCTTTATTTTTATTTATAAATCTTCACACTTCATAATTATACACCTCTTTTACGCTTTTCAACCAAATGATTTTCACTTGAATTTTCCTACTTAAATGAACCTTAATGGAGATAAGGAGTGTACTAATAAGATAAATTGTTCTAATATCGATTTAAAACTTAGATCGTGTAGATAATCTACCCATACAAATCACGGTGGAAATGCGTATTGACTAAAGTATGGACTTGTAACAAATTATATTTGGATGACTAAATATGAATCTATCCGTCTGACAAATACATATAAAATGTGTAAAAAGTGTTAAAACACTTTACCTGGGAGAAGTGAAATGGTTTGAAACATTTGCTAAAAACTGGGTGTACAAACTGTAGTGGAATAATGCAATGTTCAAGTAACTGTATTGGGGATGTAGCTCAGTGGTAGAGCGTTCGCTTTGCATGTGAAAGGCCCGGGGTTCGATCCCCCGCATCTCCATTTTTAGTGAACAACAAAGCTTATAGTACGGAATGGAATTCTGTCAGGAAAAGCTAAGGAATTGTCAGGGAATTATTGAAGTTTGGTTTATATCTAAACCATCTTCATAATTACTAAAAAAAAAAAAACTTTTTCAGAGATTGGCCACGTTTTACAAAAAAAAAAAAATTCTCGTTTTACCATCTGAATATGCTGGCCTGATGCACAGTGTCAGTCTCTATTTAAAACAATTTTTCAAAAACTCTGCGCACTCTGTAAAATTTATAATATTATTATGTTCTGACACACTTTTTACCAGGACCATGGCATGGTAACAGCTTGTATTCACAACCTCAATGACATAATGGTTATGTTAAATATCTCAATAGAAAACATATATCAATTTTACCAGTACTAGGATTGCCATAGCCACTGGCGGAAGGATTCATTAAAAGTAAGCTTTCAAAAAGTTGTGAAAACATTGGTCACAGATTGTCAATTTTTGAATGACGCCAAACTATGAATTGTGTTCAATATATCATTGGTTGTCACCAGCGTGCGAAAATATGGGTGGGGGTCTAGATTTACATTTGTAAACTTGAAAACCTTTCGGTTGGCTTCTGTATTTCTATAATGCAGATTTTTATTTTCAAGGAATGGAATATATGCTTTAGAGTAACGTGTTTTATGTAAGAATGTGTATTATAGATTTTTCAATTACTTTAATACCATTATTTTGTTTTTTATAAGTTTACTTATCTTGTTCCAGAAAACAAGCTTTTTGGAACTATCGGGTTCATATACTTAAGTCATATTAAAATACTATGGCAATAATCCATCTTCACATTCTGGCTTCTCATAAATAGCACACAAATTGTAGACATTGTCGTGTTGGCTCTACTACTGTACATATACCACTGCGGTAGCTCAGTTGGTAAAGTGCTCGCTCTGTAAGTTGGACGTCGTGGCTTCGAACCCTACCAGGTATGACTATAGCAGATGGCATTAGGAAATAAAAGTTACGGTTCTTCCGGATGGGAACTTGAAATAAACGGAGTCCCGTGTCAGGGAAGACGTGGTATGATAAAAAAACCTGTTGTATAATGCCATCAGCACAACGAACAGGCAAACTTTCTGTACCTTCACCTACAGCTGGCGACATCTCAATATAAGTGAAATATTCTTGACTTGGATCCTGATGAATTTTTAGCAATACAAGTGTGAAGAATAGCAGTTTTTATTGTTTCTGTCTATATGGTGTCATGTAAAAATGACTAATTATAATGGGTTTCCCCCATTTTCCTTACATTTCTTGCTTAAACATGAGAACATAGAAATGTGACAACCCATTATTGTATACATGTATGATACATTGAAGTGTGTATAAAGAAGATGTGAATACTTAATTTTTAAATTAATTTAAACGTCTAATTAATATTATTATAGGTTGTAAAAACTTTATATTTGCAAAATTCAATGTTTTCTGGAGTTTTTTCCCAAGAAATTAAAAACACCCCTAATTTATTGAACTTTAACCAACTATAACTTTTTTATTTTTATAACGATTCTTACTCAGATTTTTGTAATTAATTTGGTGTAATGGGATTTATAATAATATATTAAAACCATGACAGTACTTAAATTAATGAATTATTGTCTGGAGTCCATACATCATTACTCAACTCAATTAGTTATTTTACTGTAAATTGGGTGTATCAAATGAACAAAGTGAATTCTGTGAGTAAGGGGGGGGGGCTTAGCTTGCAATAACCATAAGTCAACAATTTATTTGCAGTTGCTTGTTTTATTCAATAAAATCCCGTTGTGGGAACATGCTCTTAATATCATAGCGTATTTACACGATAAGCAAAAGCTTTAATATGATAGAAATGTGTTTTTTTACATCTACATAACTAGCCATGAGAAAACTGTCTCATCACCAAAGTTTGACTCTCACAGATCCTGCTGTTACAATATTGCCAGTTTTCTCCAGACATTCTGGTTTTCTCCATTAACCCCCCCCCCCCCCCCCCCCCACAAACCACATCTTGAAATAATGTTGAATAGGTGTAAAACAATTTCTTAACACTTTACCAATACCAAGACTAGGAAAAACAAATGACGAGATCAAACAAACAATGGCAAGACACCTCATGTTCGACACAGCAACAATTTAATTAGTAGATCACTGCGACCTCTAAATGCCCTAGAGTGTGTGGTTTTGATTTTGAGGGGGAAAAGCTGTGGGGAAGATGAAATTTTAAATGAATTTTTTATTGAATCTAAGTCCATTTTATTACCTTATTTAACTTTTATTTTTAACAATATATTTGATTCTGGTATATTTCCATCAGCATGGTCTTCAGTCGTAATCGTACCTATATTTAAAAAAGGTCAACAGAATGATCCTAATAATTATCGGGGTATTAGCCTAATTAGTCATTTTTGTAAGCTTTTTACTAGTATTCTTAATAATCGTCTGCTAGCATGGGCAGATAATCATGATATATTGACGGATGCACAGTTTGGTTTCCGTCCAGGTTTGGGTACACGTGATGCAATTTTTGCACTTCACTCCATAATTACTAATTCATTGTTAAACAAAAATAGGTTGTACTGTTGCTTTATAGATTTTTGTCGTGCATTTGATTCTATTAATAGACCATATTTATTTTATAAAATTTCGAAACTTGGTATCAAAGGCAAATTATTATCACTTATAAAATCAATGTATAACAATGTTAAATCTTGTGTTACTGTAGACGGTTTTTATTCACAACATTTTAGAAACAATATTGGTTTAATGCAAGGGGAGGTAATCTCTCCTATATTATTTTCATTGTATGTTAACGACTTTGAAGTTAATTTTTTAAAAAACACTGAATGTTGTTATGAACTACAGGATTTGTCCTTATTTTTGTTAATGTATGCAGACGATTTAGTTTTATTTTCCGAATCACAAGAGGGTCTACAAAACATGTTAAATGCTTTATATGAATATTCTGAAGAATGGGATTTGAAGGTTAATTTAAGTAAAACTAAAATTGTTATATTTCGTAATGGTGGTTATGTTAAAGAGTATGAAAAATGGTTTTATTGTAATAATGAAATAGAAATTGTTAATCAGTTTAATTATTTGGGGTTTCTTTTGAATTACAATGGTAAATTTCATGTAACACAACAACAGTTTGCATCACAAGGTAGAAAAGCAATGTATTCTCTTAAGAGTAAAACTAAAGATTTATTTTTAAATACTGAAACCATGTTATCATTATTTGACACTTATGTGTCCAGTGTATTACTATACTCTTGTGAAGTTTATGCAATGCATGAAGGGAAATTTTTAGAACAGGTTCATTTAGATTTTTGTAAAAATGTTTTAGGTGTGAAAAGTTCGACAACTAATGCTATGATTTATATTGAATTAGGCAGATTGCCACTACAAGTTACTAGGAAAATTCGTATGTTTAAATATTGGTTTAATCTTCTAAATTCTAATAATTGTATATTATTAAATTGTTATAATGTTTTACTAAGGTTGGGTTATAAGCACATTTCAAATAAATTTATATGGACAAATTTTATAAAGAAGGAGCTTGAGTCTCTTGGTCTTGGCCACATTTGGTATAATCAAAATATAATTAACGTAGATGTTGCTTTGTGTGAGATTAGACAAAGGCTTGAAGATACTTGTAAACAACATTTATACTCCATGTTAGAAACCTCTACAAAGTCTTCAATATATAGATTTTTAACTGACAATTTTACTTTACAATATTATTTATGTAAGCCTATTCCAAGTCATTACAAAAAATCTTGTCTAAATTCAGGTTATCTTCTCATTGTTTATCCATTGAAACAGGTCGTTATAATAACAAAAAACGAAATGAAAGATGTTGTATATTTTGTAACGGTGTTATTGAAGATGAATATCATTTTATTTTGGAGTGTAAAACATATACAATATTAGAAAACAATTTATTAAACCATACTACTGGGTCAAACCAAGCATGTACAAACTTATACAGTTGCTCAGCATCAACAATGTCAAACAATTATGCAATCTAGCGAAATTTTTTACAACGCTTTAAATATTAGAAATAATGTTTAACTTTATATCATTATATTTAAACTTTATATTTATTATCTCTCCTGGTACTGCTGTTTATTTATGTTTATTTTTTTATATTATTATTATTATTATTATTATTATTATTATTATTATTATACTGCTCACTGAACATTGTTTATATTATGTAATTATATATATTGTAAATCCAATAAGTTATAATTAACTTACGGAATAAAGAAATTGAATTAAATTGAATTGATTCTAATAGGCAACAAAGCCATGTAACCGAACACCTGCTAATGACATGAGATTCTCTCTTATTATTAATTGTGATTGCTATTTCATAGCCCCAGGATGGTCACACTAATGAATGAATCAGGTTAACAAATTAATAATAATTGCACCAGGTGTAATTTTTACCAATGTTTTGAGTGTCAAACAACAACAACTGTATTTCCACAAATTCAGTGCGCATGGAAAATGAAGAATAAAGTCGTATTTTCCAACAAACTCACAAAAAATTTGTCAAAACTTAATACAAAATATACTGACCTAATAGATAAAGATATTTTTCATCCATGAAAAAGTGAACAAAGTTCTGTACATAGAGCAATTTTTTGACTTTTTACCAAACAACAAATATAACTATGTCAAAATTATCCGTTCTGTGCCTTCTTACTTGGAATAACTATAAACGTTATGTTATGTTATGTCATAATTGGAATATTCATGATGATCACACCCGGAAAAACCACGAACACTGACCTTCCTGACCCTAAATGTCATGATGAAACTTTGAACGAGGCCCAACTTGATCAAATTTCAAACTTTTCGCAGAATTTCTCTATGTACAGGAGAACTGAACAACAATGTTTTTAATTAAAGATATAATTCGGTTAGATCAGTGCATTTTAAATGTATTTTATTGATATTTAATGGAAACATTTTCAATTAAAAGAAATAAATAATAAAAACCATATGCACTCAATTTATGGAAATACAGTAGAACTGTCTTTCGAGAGCCAAATACATCGCCTCAAAATTCCGTGACCTTGGGCTCTAGAATATGACCTTGGTTTAAGCTCATGACACATCTTAAGACCATGAAAATTATTCCTGTGAAGTGTTATGACAGTCGTCCAAAGTAGCTATGAGATATGGCCCGGACACGATTTTACACGGACAGATGCATATGGACAGTCAGACAGGGTGATTCCTATATACCCTCCTCAAACATGTTTGCGGTGGGTGGGTGTGTGTGGGGGGGGGGTGTGGGGGTATTAAAAGTAATTGGGCATACAAAATTTATTTCTCCATTTTCAGTTCAAGACTTTGAAATTTATGCAGCAACAGATTGTAATATTTATTTCGCAGTTCATACGAGGAAAATGGTTGACTCGGAAATATTATTACCCTAAGCTTAGGGTTGTCAAATGTGATTTACTATATCCAAAGTTATCCTGGATATATTTGAAGTCTCATAGTTCCGTGTTCCGTCCATTTTTAATTTTTCGTTTTCATGTGGAAGATGTAGCTAGTTATTCATGTGGCGCTGCTAGTTATCCATGTGGCGCTGCTAGTTTTTCATGTGGTGCTGCTAGTTTTTTATGTGGCGTTGCTAGTTATCCATGTGGCGCTGCTAGTTATTCATGTTGCGCTGCTCGTTATTTATTTGGCGCTGCTAGTTATTTATGTGGCGCTGCTAGTTATTCATGTGGCGCTGCTCGTTATTTATTTGGCGCTGCTAGTTATTCATGTGGCGCTGCTAGTTATTTATTTGGCGCTGCTAGTTATTTATGTGGCGCTGCTAGTTATTCATGTAGCTCTGCTCGTTATTCATGTGGCGCTGCTACTTATTTATGTGGCGCTTGCCGTTCCAGATCAACGCTAACCTGATGGAAGTTCAAGCCGATATCTTTTTCAAGGTTTTTACTTGCTTTGGGATTGCGATTTTGAGATTTTTGTAGAAGTTGCGTCTTTAGAGCAATCATTCCATTAATTTCTACAAAATTTCAAATATTGTCACTATATTTCATCTTTGAAATAAATATCCTAGCTATTGCAAACATGTCATAATTCAACTTCCTACATTTCCAAACTTCAGTTTTCCCCAGCCTTTAAGATAGACTATCACTATAGAAGAGACCTTAAAAACTGATGCCCTGTGTCAGGCGTGGCAAATTAAAGAACCCTCCCTGCACATTGCCCTAAGTGCACTGCAAAGGTAAAACATTTTTACATTTCACCTATAGGTGATGACGTCTCTCATTAACCTATTGATACCAAATAAGATGATTTCTTCTGTGGAAAGCAATAACCAAAGAACTAACCATATTTATGTCATGTGCTTCTTTTGAATTTTTATTTTGTCATGTGCTACTTTTGAATGTATTATTTCATAAAAATCCATAGTAGCCCATGACATTTATAATAAAAAGCTGGATGAAATATTGAGCACAAAATACATCCAAATAATACACGTGCCTTGCCTGTATCGATGCATTATCTTAGAGAAATTGTAAATTATATGGGGCACCCGGCCTCACTTCCCTGGTGAAAGTTCACGTGTCTAGCCTAACTTGTCAGTTTCAAAGTTTTTACTTTGATTCTGGATTGTGATTCGGACATGGATTAGTATATTTGTTTTTGATTTTTCTTTAATGACATATTTTTAAAAAAAATCATTAAAGCGAAATTGCGTTTGAAGGTCACAGTCGAGATTTTACGAGTGATATTAAAGTTGTTAGTTCTAAGATAGCGGATGAAACAACCAAATAATTGTTGCTTTTTATCCGTAAACTGACGTTTTTTTTTTTTTTTTTTTTTTTTTTTGCTATTCCGTTCCTATCTGTATGCCTAACATAAATAATAGCCTTGTAGTTAAACCACACTTTAGGCCTTATCTTATCAACATAATGACACTTATGTACAAAAACGATAGAAATCAGACAACTTTGATGTCATTATTAACTGTGACAAGTAAACGACAGCCATGATTCTTTTCCTCATTATTGCAGTACTGAATTTATCGGGTAAGTCTGGAAGCCTATTGCTCAGGTTATAGAGCGTTGACTCCAGATTTAGAGGTCGTGGGTTCGAATCGTGGGACATGTATGAAATAAACAGTATAATTCATGAATATTAAACATACATTTTATCAAGTACATAAGATGTTTTAAATCAGAAAATTGATTGAAGTCAATTAGCTATGTTGGTAGTGCGTCCGACTCGACATCTATTAAAGGTCGTGGGTCCCATCTTGTGACCTTAAACAAGTTTCCTCGTTGTTGCTGCTGATCTACCCGGTCAAGATTATGGGACAATGGGATTACAGCTACAGCTCAGCGATCTATGACCTATAAGTTGCTCCATATAGCAGATATTCATAACAAAACTGCCATTTAATCTGGTTGACACCAGCACGAAAGTGCCAAATGTTAAAATGCGCCAACAAGCCTAAGACTTGCGTTCTGTAGTAGAGTCAGTTACTTGAACAATTCGATACCACTTGGTTGGTAGAGTGCTCGTTCCGTAAGTGTAAAGTCATGGGTGGTTCAAACACTGACCGGGTTTGACCCAAGACTTGAAAGTGGGTAGTGACTGTTCTTTCCCAAAGCACTCGGCATTACGAAATGAACGGTAGGTGTTGACACGATAAAGAACCCTGCTGTATATATATAATGCCATCAGCACAATGCACAGGCAAAATTTCTGCAACTTCGCCTATAGCTGGCGACGTCTCAAAATAAGTGGAATATTCTTGAACATCATTACTCAGTAACATTTAGTCATGGCTGCAGTTACTATAACACACACACACACACACACACACACCCTCACACACACACACACTAAATTTGTGAAATGTCATAACAGTTTTACTTTGGTATTTCAGACTCTGTTTGGGCAATGTGCAACCATAACTGGTCGACCACGGTGGTTCTTGTTACTTGGTGATTGATACACCGGAAACATGGGCGGAGGCCATGGTAACGTATATATAACACAGTCTTCATTTTTACACTGTACTTTATTGTAATAATATTGAAGGCTTGGTTCAAACTAATATATTTTATTCTGGATACATACATGTGTACAACTATGACGTCAGAGTCAAGGGGGGGGGGTTAATTTACATTTAACCTCGTGCCAAATCATACAATCATACAATTGTATCATAATCAAATAATATAACATGTATGATTCTACAACCTGGTTTCATTCCCTCCTAATCCCTTCGTATATTGTTTTCAAGGAAAAAAATAATACCTTTACTTTTTTTTAAATCTGATCTTAAGTATTTTCTGCCAGACCAGAGCGGGCGTGGCCAGCGATACGTCAATTATGTAATCATGGTTCGACTTGCAGAGCTTGAATGGGTCTTGTTTAACAGCCTTAGTTTTATTTGGCCAAAAAATTAATAAGCTATGGTATAGCATGTTCCAAACACTGGAACTTTATACAACGGAACAGGCTGCTTACAAATACAGTTTTGTCAAGTACCCTCAGAATGTTTGATGGCCGTCACCACAATATTGTTGATGAGTATAATTTTTCCGTATCCAGAATTGTCCTTGATAATGTCCCATAGGCCTATGTTCTGTTCATTCTAAATTTGAAATTTACACGGTGGATGTAGTTAAGTAAACAGAAGGCCCTTAGTCTTCCGAAACACCCGTTCTCACTCCCTGAAAATACGCATGTGGTGGTTGTAGTTCACTAAGAAGGAGTATTTACCCTTCCAGAACACCCGGTCTCACTTCTCACGTGGAAGTTCACGTGTTTAACTTAATCATTTTCAAAGCTTTCACTATGCTATGGACATTGATTTAGACATGGATAAGCATGTTTAGTTTTCATTTGAAATATCTGGTACCGATTTGGAACAAAGTCAAAAAGAACATTTACCCATATTATCGAAATTGTCGATTTGCTCATGAATACGTTTGACATTTGGCACTTTATTTTCTGTTTCAAAGCTTCACTGTAAAGCCTTGTCAACTGGTGGTGGATTGGTTGAAATACAAACACAGGCTGAAAATGATTACCTGAAGAAATTGTTGAGAACCCATACCCAAAATAGTTAGTTTTGCACAATATACGTAACATTTAACGGCTTTCAAAAATGAGTCGACTGATTGGTCATCAAAACACATATGCAAAATAGTGAGTTTTGCACAATATACTTTACATTTAACGGCTTTCAAAAATGAGTCGACTGAATGGTCATCAAAACACATACGCAAAATAGTGAGTTTCTTTTTTATTATATAAACAGAAACAAAATGACACTAAGTAAAAGAAAACAACATTGACCTGATCGCTTGACCATGTATTGAGTGGATTCCGCTATATGAATATTAATATATCCTAATGAAAGGTCAAGCTTACATGTCGTGGTTGTTTGCCTGTAGTAGATTGGTTTTATTATTATTATTATTATTATTATTTTTTTTTTTTTTTTTTTTTTTGTTAATTTGGTTTTTTTCTCCACAGAAAGAAATGCTTCATGTACTTTGAGTTCATATTTCAAAGGAACAAATGACGTCAGAGACGTTTGCCTATATTGAATAGTTTTTTACATTTACAGTAAGAAATGACGTCATGTATTGCGTGGTTTACATTTCACAGGGACAGATGACGTCATGTACTGGATTGGTGGATCTGATTCTGTAAAGGAAGGTGAATGGTACTGGGTAAGAAGCGATGAACCACTAGACTTTACAGACCCCTAGCCAACCTGACGATGCTGGCCACCAGGAGGACTGCATGGAAATACACAAGGTTATGAACTTCCGATGGGATGACAGACCATGCCAATCAAGATTTCCTTTTATTTGTGAACAAGGGTGGGTATTTCAAACAGTATAAGGATAAATTCTGTACTGATAGAATCACAACTTGTGGTGCCAGATAGGGAAATCAATAGAATTTGGTCCAGAACGAGGCTTGCCGAGTTCTTGACCAAATATATTAGAACAAGGGTTGAGATTTCCTTATCTGGCATTACAAGTAGTGATTGATTCATTTCTTGCATCAGAAAGTAGATTTTTTAAAATTTAAAATCAATTTCAACTTTCGATACAACAGTAGATTCTTCCGTCATCCGCCAATATTTACAATATGACTATACCTGTCTTCGATGAAACATACATAAGCAATTGTATTGCAATTCCCGTTGAAAGGACCCTTGATTTGTATCGATTTTCCCGCAATATGACGTCATGTCACCCACACTATGCCTAAAGGTCACGTGTCATGTGAGATCGGCTCACATGACAAACAACCTATTTCACATGAGCATATATGGAAAAAATATTGCCAAAAGTTAAAACAAATATAATATGGGTTAAGTCAGTTACAAATATATTTCGACAACTTTTCGCCAGCTGCAGTTCCTTTCGGCCTTGCATCAGTTACAAGTACATGTATTTCTCGACAACTTCTCGCGCTGCAGTTCCTCCCGACCTCACGTCAGAGACAAGATTAAGATTATCAAAACGGCTTTTCGGCAGCTGCAGTTTCTCTCGGCCTCACGTCAGTTACAAGTACATGTATATCTCGACAACTTTTCGGCAGCTGCAATTCCTTTCAGCCTTACGTCAGTTACAAGTACATGTATATCTCGACAACTTTTCGGCAGCTGCAATTTCTTTCAGCCTTACGTCAGTTACAAGTACATGTATATCTCGACAACTTTTCGGCAGCTGCAGTTCCTCTCGGCCTCACGTCAGTTACAAGTACATGTATATCTCGACAACTTTTCGGCAGCTGCAGTTTCTCTCGGCCTGACGTCAGTTAAAGTACATGTATATCTTGACAACTTTTCGGCAGCTGCAGTTTCTCTCGGCCTCACGTCAGTTAAAGTACATGTATATCTTGACAACTTTTCGACAGCTTCAGTTTCTCTCGGCCTCACGTCAGTTAATGTACATGTATATCTCGACAACTTTTCGGCAGCTGCAGTTCCTTTCAGCCTTATGTCTGTTACAAGGACATGTATATCTCGACAACTTTTCGGCAGCTGCAGTTCCTTTCAGCCTTACGTCTGTTACAAGTACATGTATATCTCGACAACTTTTCGGCAGCTGCAATTCCTTTCAGCCTTACGTCTGTTACAAGGACATGTATATCTCGACAACTTTTAGGCAGCTGCAATTCCTATCAGCCTTACGTCTGTTACAAGGACATGTATATCTCGACAACTTTTCGGCAGCTGCAATTCCTTTCAGCCTTACGTCAGTTACAAGTACATGCATATCTCGACAACTCTTCGGCAGCTGCAGTTCCTCTCGGCCATTCGTTAATGACAGTTTTTCGGCAGCTGCAGTGATCATGTGGTTTGATGTTTTAATTTTAATTATATATTTTTGTTTTATTTGAACAGGATATCTGAGATAATAGGATAATTTTGGAACATTACAAACGGACAGATATCGCCGACTTAAGTACCGATATAATGTGTAAATTATAAATAAATCCATTTATACTCTCGTTTTAGAGTTTGCTTCTATTTCGTCAATTGTTCGCATTTAGATCTATATCTGGCATCGTCTCGATATAATTGGTATATGCTTGACTTAGATTGGAAACCACATTCATTCTATCATCAATCAATCAATCAATCAATCAATCAATCAATCAATCTTAACATGAAGATAATTAATATGTGATAAAGCGATGTAGACGGTCGCTTGACTCGTATTAAGCGTGTCTTGATGTTGATTAAAGTTCCCAGCTTCATCACTTAGCTTGTTTCATTGTTATTTTTAGTATACATGAGGTCGTATGTAGGTATGTATATATATATAGAGAGAAAATCAAGAAAATTTTAAAGTGCAATAAAATCAGTTTATTTCTGGTGCATTTAGTTCAGAACGTTGTCAGATATGATAAAATAGCAAAATATATCATTGCTTGGTCGATAAAATAATATATTGAAAAAAATACCTGACTCCAAGCGCCTGTGGTAAATATATATAATATTCTAAGAATTTGAATGATCTTAACCATGATGTCGAAAGGGAAGCAACTCTGAAATATCTCAAACTTCGCGATTTGTAGTTTTTCGATTTGCGCCTATTTTCAGAAAATAGCCCTAAATGAAATTACATATATCTGTTATAGAACGTAAATCTCTGTTCAGTATTTATTTATTTATTTATTTTTGCTTTTTGTATTGTAGAAGGGAAATCTCGACAGTCATTGAAAGATAAACCCCCTAACAAACCTCGAAGTAAGTTTGTTCATAATACTCAACAAAAAATGTTAAGGACAACATCAAAAACGTAAACGTAAATCATATAATTTCATCTTCACAGCGTAATTTCATTAATGAGATATAATATCATGCAGGAAATGTTTTATTTCATTGCATGAAAATTTACATCACTTGAATCAAGAAGAGAGAGAGAGAGAGAGAGAGAGAGAGAGAGAGAGAGAGAGAGAAAACCAAAGTGCAAAATTATTGTTATATTTTTTCAGTTTTTGGATTTCTATTTTTCTATTTAACAATGTTCCCTAACTTTTTTTTGAGTTTATGTTACATGAAGTGTCATATTTTTCGACGTTGTAAGAGTACCACTAAGGTAGCTCAATTGAAAGAGTGTTCGTTTTGTATGTTGGAGATCGTGGGTTCGAACCTTTGCCGGGTCTGTCCAAGAGATAAAAATGGGTAGTATCTGATCTTTCGCCAAGCACTCGGCATGTAATGTGAGTTACGGGGTCGTTCGGAAGAGACATTAAAACCGATGCCCCGTGTTACGTAATGTGTAGCACGTTAAAGATCCCTCCCTGCTCATTGTCATGAACAAAAGTAAAAATGTCTGCAACTTCGCCTATAGTCGGTGACGTCTCGATATGAGTAACATATTCTTGACTGAGACGTAAAACCCAGTTTAATCAATCAATCAATCAATTGGCGTTGTAAGTGACATTTGAATCTTGTTTTACGTTCTAGTCGAAATGTTTCACTTATATTGAGACTGTCAGTTCAGGAATCGTAAAAAAACCGTTCAAAACTACCAGCAATAAAAAAGTAACTCGACATTTTTCCTGACACTAGAGTCTGTCCTAAGTGGGATTCGAACAAATGCGATTAGGAGCTTTGGTTTTTTAGCACGGGCAGTTTAAAACATGAAAATTGCCCCATCTTATATTATTAGCGGACTGTCTTTGGTCATTCAAAAAGTCATCATTGAGCTGACGAAGCTCGGCTGTCAATTGATCGAAATATCGATAGGTGGTGATCGATTCGAGATATATGTATTCTTGTTGAACGATCCACAGATTGACACTTCGTCTAGACACTGCGATATTTCTGATATTGCACGGCAATTTTGTTTTGTTTTGTAATCAATACTGAAAGTTCACCTAAATCTTAATGTGTGTCACTTGTGATAATTTATCAAATAGTTATTTCCCCGTCAATTATTAAAGAATAAAACGCCAGCAATGGAATTCGAACCCAAATGCAATTACTCGGTAAGCGACAGTGTTACCACTACACTGCCGAGCTGTCGATGAGGGAATAACTTTTCAAATAAATGTATCCTTAATATTGTTTTGAAAGCATGTTTTTGGAAACTCTTATAAAAATCGCAAGGCAATACAAAAAAAGAAAAGTAAACATACTTAAAAGGTCAAACGGACAGGTCAATGTTGTTTACCTTTACATGTAAACATGTTGTAATGACACTGAGAAACTTATTATAAATGGACCCCATGTGGATGTGACACTTTTGCTACATTTGTGACAGTTATTACAGTTGTGGTAGTTACTAGTAACTACATATAGGGGTCCACCCCACCCTAACCCCATGTTCTCTGGGTTACTAGTTACTACATATATATAGGTATCCACCCCACCACCACCCCCATGTTCTCTGGGTTACTAGTAACTACATATAGGTATCCACCCACCACCACCCCCATGTTCTCTGGGTTACTAGTAACTACATATAGGTATCCGCCCCACCACCACCCCCATGTTCTCTTGGTTACTAGTTACTATATATAGGTATCCACCCCCCCCCTACCACCCCCATGTTCTCTTGGTTACTAGTTACTATATATAGGTATCCACCCCCCCCCCCCTACCACCCCCATGTTCTCTGGGTCAACCACTAGTATTAGTAATTTTTTTCAGATCGGGTTAAACCTAGACATGACTGTAACGGTCCTCAAAGTTCCTCGTCTTCGTCGTCGTCATCGTCATCGTCGCCGTCATGGTCACCACCACGACGACCACCATCACGACCACAGACACCGCCATATGAGCCGCCTTGTATACACTCACCGATTCAGAATCCTACAACATTGTATAGAAAATGAATAAATAATTGTGCATTTAGCATGTTTAATTCGCTTTTTCTATTTAACCCTACATTTGGTGAATAGAAGTTTATTAAAATGAAATCTTATGAAATAAGAGACTTTTTTAAACCCGGAAACAATTTCTATATTTTTTGTTATTTGCAAAGCTATCAATGTTTAAAGAACTGTTTGAATTTACAAATGTGGCTATGAAACGAACCTTTGAACGTTTATAACTGTCATCGAAAATATGTTTACATGCATGCATGGTTAACGTTTATGAATAAAAGTGTATTAATTGTCACCAATCTGTATTGCTGTTGATTTTTTTTCTTTAGATTAACATCAAACAACATAAATATACCTTCATCCTATCTCAGAATAAAATCCTTTACTCCCATTGGTTAATTAGTAAAATAAGGGTAATATGAGGTCACCAGTGATTATCTCCATTATCCTAAAAAAATATTTGATCAGTAGCGATTACGTCCCCTGTAACCTATAAACAGTCTTCAGCCACATTGACGTTGTCAAAGTGGTTTGCTGTTTCTGTAGATGTATTAATATTTGACATCTTTACGATCAAGATCTTCGGTGGGATAAATTCGTTACTCAGTGATTTCGTGACCTAATACGAAAATACGCGACAGCGAAGTAGGTCACTAAATTACTGTGTAACTTACAATGTATAGTATATTTGTGGGTATTAAATATTCGCCACCAATTGTAAAGTCTCAAATCTGGGCTGTTTTTGATTCGAACCTTGAGCTCTCAACACAAGGTATATTTAAACTACAACACCGACCTGTCGAAAGTTTAACACTGCGCTAACGAAATGGAACAGGACTCGGTTGCTAAGTGCCCAAGATAAGGATACCTAGTGGCCGAAAAGCTTCCGAGAAATAGATAGAAGCTTCTGGGAATAGATAGCAGCTTCCGGGAAATAGAAAGCAGCTTCCGGGAAATAGATAGCAGCTTCCGGGAAATAGATAGCAGCTTCCGGGAAATAGATAGCAGCTTCCGGGAAATAGATAACAGCTTCCGGGAAATAGATAGCTGCTTCCGGGAAATAGATAGCTGCTTCATGGAAATAGATAACAGCTTCCGGGAAATAGATAGCTGCTTCCGGGAAATAGATAGCTGCTTCCGGGAAATAGATAGCAGCTTCCGGGAAATAGATAGCGGCTTCCGGGAAATAGATAGCGGCTTCCGAAAAGATATAGCTTACGAGGGGCCTCAATAAATAAGCTTCCAATTCGATACATATTCTTTATCTTAGTGTTAAACTTTCGACAGGTCTGTACTGTACCTCCTAATAAATGTTTAGACGTTAGACTGATAGGGATGTATTGATGGCGGTTTACACCCCAGTCAATATTCTTTCACTTATCGAGGTGGACATTTCTGGGAGTGTGGAGGAAACCGGTGTGTCTAGACCTTCCGCGTCCTTATAAAGTTGATTATTGTCAAGTGGCAAGAGGTGAAAGCGTAAACATTAATTGATGCGACAACACCTTTGTAACTGGCGAGGTGATCCCTAAATGTGTGACCGGGGCATGTTACAGTAAATGATAAATCTACTTGTAATTGGAGTAATTTATGTTTATATTTGATTAATTTTATGGGCACTCCAGATGCTTCAAGTGCAGTGTTATTTTATGGGCCCAAATTACGTACCAGTTAGGACCAGTTTCGAGTACTCCCAAATAGAAGTATTGACGTCACATACAGTACAGACCTGTCGAAAGTTTAACACTAGACTCCCAAAAGAAAAAAGAATCGAAGCACAGCTGCCAAGGGGCCGAGATATGGAATAGCTAGCGACTAAAATCTGTCGAAAGCAGAGGGAAAGAGAAGAAGAGGGCGGCCGAAGGAGACCTGGCGCAGGACGGTTGAAAGGGAAAGATCGGATTTTGGACTTGGAACATGGGGTGAAGCTGCTAAAATAGCTGCCAACAGAGATTCTCGGAGGAGAAAGATATCTGGCCCAATTCTCCACAAGGAGAGATGGACATAAGTCAAGTAAGTCAAAATCTGTCGAAAGATAGATGGCAACTTAAGTTTTCAAATAGCTATAAATGCATAGCAATAACTGCAAAAGCTGTCACAATAGAGCTAACGAGACGCCGAGATGAGCTGCCGATTCGGAACTGATTCGTTAAGTTAGTGTCGAATAATAATAATAATAATAATAATTGATAATAATAATAATAATAATAATAATAATTGATAATAATAATAATAATAATTGATAATAATAATAATAATAATAATAATAATAATAATAATAATAATAATAATAATAATAAAATTAATATAATAATTAACAATAATAATAATAAAAATAAAATTAATATAATAATAATAATAATAATAATAATAATCATTTTTATTTTAAAGTGCAACCCGATAAACATTCTTTTTAGTAATAAAACTGTATATGTATAATAAAAAACAGTATCGTTGTTACAAAATTATAATATTGATCAGCCTAAGTAGGCTTACGATGCACTACCTCGAATATATTGTCATATACCATTTTTTGAATGTATTTTATGATTAAATTCAAAAAATGGTATATGACAGTTCCAATATAGAGCGAGAATTATTACGTTTGATTAAACAATATATGAAAAATTTGCCACATTTTCAATTCTTGTAGTAAGTATTTTGCTTCACAAGGTTCTTATCTGGTGTAGTAGTACCAATATCCAGCTTTACAACACGTCTGTACTACTTTATATAAGTATCTTATGGCCAATTGTAACATGCCAGACAAAAATTATATTTATTGGGTTATTGAATTGATTTTTATGTTTTTGTTCCTACTTAAAAATATATCAATTTCTGGTTTAAAAGATGATATATACGAAATGTACACAAAATGACACTTGACATTATAAATGCGCAGCAGAATCATAATTGAAAGTTGGGTGTATCATAGATTGACCAGTTAAAATAACAAAAACTGGCGCCCTGTATCACGACAGGTGTTGCACGTTAAAGAACCCTTGCACATTAATTCCCTTAGCGCATTGCAAATGAAAACATTTCTGCAACTTCAGCTACAGCTGATAGCGTCTTGATATAAGTTGATATTCTTGACTGAGACGTAATACCCCAGTCAGTCAATCAATCAATCAATCAATCAATTTGACCATAAAATGTATTGAGAGTATTGAGAGTTCTCTGTTACTTTTTACCTCTCACCGACAAGGCGAAGAGATGCTAGAGTAAAAATGTTCAATTACCAAAGGTAGGTTGCCCTCTCAGAGCACCCCGGTTTCTCCACCACCCAAGTACTGAAACCCTCAACACAGGCGAAATCTAGACCAGCGAGTAAATCTCTATTACTCCATCTCGTTACTTACACCCCCCTTCCCCTAGGTCAGAATCCCAAACGGGGGTAGATCCTAGTGTGAGACTTTATCGGTTCGCTAGCTGAAGGGTAGTTTTCTCGGCAATGGATATATTGTAAAAAAAAAAAATCATGTACGCATACATAAAAATCGTTCAAAAGCGACTCAAAGTTGAGCAGTGAATTCGTGGTTTGTGTCAACGAGTCAACCGTAAATATGGGGATCGGGCAATGAGAACTTGTAAACACGTATGTCGTTGGTTGCGTCCCCAGTAAGACGGTGATGGAGCTACAAATTGTCCCAGTGTCGTTGGTTGCGTCCCCAGTAAGACGGTGATGGAGCTACAAATTGTCCCCAGAACAATAACTACAACATCTCTCTCCTCTCTCTCTCTCTCTCTCTTTCTCTCTGGTATAAGTACCGCTTATATAAAATATTAGATAAATAATTTATTTAGTTTTATAAATTTTATGTTAAGAACTAATAAATGTTATGTCCGTGAGAAAGTAAACACTTGATGGAGTTTTATAGTCACATAAAACGATAAACGGAATCATGAGATTCTGACGACTACTGTACAATACAGACCTGTCGAAAGATTAACAATTAACTAACTAATTAGTGTTGAATGGGCATTTCTGTTATAGGCAAACAACGCTGACCTGTCCGTTTGACCTTATGAATATTCATTAAGAAGAGAGTTGAGTTGAGTAATATTGTTTAACGTCCCAGTCTTATATCGAGGCGTCGCCAGCTATATGAGAAGGTGCAGAAATTTTGTCTGTGCGTTGCGCTGATGGCATAATACAGCAGGATTCTTTAGCGTGCCAAGCCCACCGTGACACGGGACCTCGTTTATTTTAAGTTCCCATCCGAAAGAACCGTGACTTTTAATTCGTAATGCCGATTGCTTGGCGAAAGAACAGTCACTACCCACTTTCAAGTCTTGGGTCAGACCCGGTCGGTGATCGAGCACTCCACCAACTGAACTACCGCAGTGGTTTCATTAAAAAGAGTCCTTCTTCTACATAGATAGTAGTAGTATTCGCAGTTAATATTGTGTACGGTACGTAAGATGAGTTATTACTGTATTTCCATAAATTTAGTGCACGTGGTTTTTATTATTTATTTCTTTTAATTGAAAATGTGTTCATTAAACTATCAATAAAATGCAATTTAAAGGCACTGATCTAACCAAATTATATTTTTAATTAAAACATTATTGTTCAGTTCTGTCATGTGCTACTTTTGAATTTTTATGAAATAATAAAAAAGTATTATTGGGGTACAAAAGGAACTCTTTCCAAAAATTTTTAATGTAGTGTTATCTTAACAGATATCAACTTTTTGACATATCAGCACCCCCCATCGTTATTATGGTACCCGTTTTATGTCTCGCATACTATTGCTACCAAATGCGTTGTTTTTTTTTTTTTTTTTTTTTTTTTTTTTAAAGGTGGAAAAACCTAATAAATTGATATCTCAACAGATATCAACTATTTGACATTTCAGCATCTCCCACCGTTACTATGGTTCACATTTTATGTGTCGCATACTATTGCTACCAAATGCGTTTTTTTTTTTTTTTTTAAAGGTGGAAAAACCTAATAAAGTGATATCTCAACAGTTATCAACTATGTACCGCTCAACGATATTGTGGTACCGTTTATTCTGTCCCTGGTTGAACTTTAGCATCAAAACACTCCTCGTTATTACGAATGAAACATTCGGGGGAAAAAGCAAAGTGAGTATTCTGAGTATTTAAACTGCTGAAAAGGCGAGAACCAATTGCAAGGGAAACACCCTTTTCCAAAACACATTGAAAAAGGAAGAAATATTGTAAAACACGTTTTCAAACCACGCCCGATTTCAAACAGTCATATACCATAACGATTTATTAATTTAGTGCTTTTGTCTGGCCTAAATAATTTCTTATTGTTCAATTCAAGATTTATTTATTTGCTTCATCAAGTCATATTTTTTTTGGTTACCCAACACGTTTTTGTTACTAGCTCATCTTGAATCCCTAGCTACATGAATATCTCGACAATCTCAATCACTAGTTCAGTTTCTTCTTTTTACTTTAGCTCAGTGTTAAATTTTTCAGTTAAACTTTCGACGGGTCTGTGCACTGATATTTATAATGGTATTGTTTCACATTTAATGTATAAATCAAAAATGATTTTTTGTTTTTTCATTAAAACTATTTTTTGCTGATTAAGTATATACCGATAAAATACATGTGGTTCTACCCATTTGTAAAATAGACACTACATATGAATTGCTGACATTTAAATGGTGTTTGCGTGTTTTCGGTTGTTCGTTTTGGGAGTCTTTGGTTAACGGGTCATGATAAATGACGTCATTGTTGTGACTGCACGAGTACTACCTCTCAGCTTTACATTAACCACTGTGGAAGCTCAATTGGTAGAGTGCCCGCTCCGTAAGTGGGAGGTCGTGGGTTCGATCCCCGGCTGGGTCTGACCCAAGACTTGAAAGTGGGTAGTGGCTGTTCTTTCATGAAGCAATTTGTATTACGAATTGAAAGTCGCAGTTCTTTTGGATGGGAACTTAAAATAAACGAGGTCCCGTGTCACGGTGGTCTTCAGTGGCACGCTAAAGAACCCTGCTGTATAATGCCATCAGCGAAAAAGCACAGGCAAAATTTCTGCACCCTGTAAAAAAAATGAATAAAAAAAATAAATGAAAATGTTAATAAATAAATAAATAATCTATAACGTATCCAAATTGTGTATATTCCAATTCATTGATGAAACTTAATTAAAAACTACATGTACATGTAGGTATTTTAAGAATTATTTAAGCAAAAACGCGAATTAAGGTGTGAATCGACAGCATCACTTTCTAGGTGTCCAAACTTTCGCTGTTTTCGTATATACCAATTAAATAGTTATTTATTATATAATTACGGACTAACCTTACAGAGAAGCCACAATTCACGATTTTACCATACACCCTTTAAAAAAGTAAAATCATGAAAATATGTGATTTCGCTGTAAATGTGAGTGAGTGAATTAGTGGATTTTTTCGGGTAGACTCTCATATACAGTATTATACATAATTATTCATATTTTTTTCAAAATCATATTTTGGCAATTATTTAATAATTAAAAGATTTTAACTTGTCAAACTTGACCAATAATAAAGAGGCTAGTCCCAACAACTAAATTACCATTTTTCTATACTGGGAGTTACTTCTCTTTGTTTTCGCACTTCCGGTCGCGTCTGCTAAATAGTTAAGTTTGTATAATAAATGTTTGAACTGTTAAAGATATTATTCTGTTATGATCAAAAAATCATGTGGGATTTCAAAATAATGTCAGTTTATCAACATCTTAAAACATACACCAGAAGTTCTAATGTTACAGCTTTTTGTTGCAAAAGGGACTGGGCGTTTTAAGAAGAAGACTTACGGATCTCACTTTGGGTAGATCCTTGTGTGAAATATTTTGTCAGTTCGACAGCCTCGATATGAATAAAATAATCTCAACTGTGACGTTAAACACAGTTACTCCACTAATCTAATGTAAGCGATAATTTTATCCTGGAGAAAAGTGTCTTTAGAAAATGTGCCATTGCCATAATATGTGCGTAAACTTATAAAGGATGGGTCTTATGACATGAAGAATTTAAGCATGAACTTTAACCAGATGGCTAGTCCCGTTGATAAGAATGAGGCTTAAAAATTAAATCCCACACACATTTGTTAAAAATGGATTCCATTACATTGATAAATGACGTTAAAGTATAAGGCCTTTTTGTACTCAAAATCCGATTTTTTTCGCAATTGGAAATAAATAAATATATAAAAATAAATAAAAAAATAAATAAATAAATAAATAAATAAATAAATAAATAAATGATAATTAACTATTGTGAAAGGTAAATTTTATCTATATATTTATTTCTGGATAACTTCTTCAACAGTTTTAAGTGTTAAGCTTTTAAAAAGAAGAATTGAACACATTTAATTCTTGTTAAATTGTTTGTTTGATGCTTGTATCATTTGCATTAATGTCCTTTTATTTTGAAACAGACTTTAGTTTACCTGTAATTAATTTCTATTGTTTTCTCTATGGTCCACAACCATGTTCCAGTCTCACTTAGCATACATTAAAATCTTACATTTTTACCTTGAATTTCCAAATGTATGCTAAGCGAGACTACAGGACTTATTTATCTTTTTGATAAGAAAGAGACTGGTCAGAATCCACACAAAATTTAAACTAAAACGTACCCCATAATCACCATAAATGATACTAAAATGAACTGTTTTTATGTGAGGCGTTTATAATTATTGAATAAAAGCCGTTTTTACTCAATCAAAAAAATTATAAAAGATGGCTAGTACTGTTGATTAAACATGGGCTGAAAAAAATATGATATATATTTTGAAATAATCTATTTAAATGATAAAACACGCTTAAATGAATGTCTTTTATGTAGAACGTTTTGTAAAAAAGAAAAAAAAAAACTTTTTTGCAATTAAAATTTCACTAATAAAAACAAATTGTATCTATATTTTATCAGTTTTATTGATGACAAAAAGTCTTAAAAGAGCAAACATAAAAATAAAAATATATAATTCATTTTAATGATAAATGACACTAAAAAGGAGGCGTTTTTGTAATAAAATCCGATTTTTTTGCAATCAAAAATAACAATCATAAAAGACCAATTTTATTCATATACTAGCATTTATTTATCCTGTTGATGAGAAAGTGAGGCCGAAAAGAGCCCACACACATTTTTTAAACTTGATAAATAACACTTAAAATGTCTGGCTTTAGTAAAAGTAATTTTGTAATAAAATCCGTGTTTTCTCAATCAAAACGTATAACGCGTTTTTGAAATAAAATCCGATATTTTTGACAATCAAAATATGACGCGTTTTGAAATAAAATCCGATATTTTTCGCGATCAAAATATGACGCAGTTTTAAAATAAAATACAATTCTTTTTCACATTAGAAATATAACGCGTTTTTTTGTACTTAAATCCATTTTTTTTCGTAATCAAGAAAGATGAATTTTATCTATATAAGTATAGGTAGGTAGTCCATATGCTCATATATCTGACACTGACATCCGTGAAATATTGCAGTTATTTAATTTATGTATATACAGTACAGACCTGTCGAAAGTTTGACACCGAGTTAGTGACGAATGGCAGTCCATCCCGACCCCTCATTATCGATATCTCGACAGCTTAATGGCAGCTGCAATCTATACTTCAGCAGTTTTCGGTCACCAGGTATTTATACCTCGTACATTTATCAGCCAAGTTCCGGTTCAGTTTCGTAAGCTCGTTGTTCAACTTTGTGACAGTCCTGCACTGTGTACCTTATACACATGCGTATTCGCCAGGTATATTTCTCCGTATTAGATCCATCAAGACACTGCTCGAATTCCGTCTTGTGTACAGGTAGTCAGGGCAGGGTCGGTCATTACAACAACATCATTTATGTAAAGTGCATCATATGACACCAACAACACCATTCATTTAAAGTGCATTATATGAAACGAATATCGCTCACTTAAAGTGAAATATATTAAACGATCATCATCATTTGTTTAAAGTGCATTAGGTGAAACGCAAACATGAAACATTACTTTTTGTTGTTGCTTTCTAGCGTTTTGTCTTTCGGATGCAATGCTTTGATCACGAATGAAGCTGAAGGCAACCGATTTCTGGATTATTATGAAATTCTCGCTAAAGACCAGTACTATCGGAATGTTGTAGCCAGTTGGAAATATTACACTAATTTGACAAGTCACAATCTTGAAGCTATGGTGAGTTATGTATCTTAATTAACTAATTAATTATTTATTTAAATTTTATTTTTTACCTTTTGTTTTCATATTTTGGAGTGCAGTAGAGTGAGGGTGCAGTAATGGAGTGTCACGCCCCAGTCGATATCTTTTCGCTTATATCGAGGGGGTGATTTCATACATGTAGGTGGTAGGACAAACCGGAACACCCGAAAAATACTACCTACCTTCTAAAAAAGTTTATTTTTTACCTTTTGTTTTCATATTTTGGAATGAGGCTGAATTATATCGACATGAATTGTAAAGCCCCAGTCAAGATTTATTCACTTATATCGAGGTGGTGAGTGTATGGGTGGTAGGACAAACCGGAGTGTCTGGAAAAATTACCTACCTTCCACAAGCTTACTTACAAAATTTCTCTCACTTAAGCTTGGACCTATCATACTTAGAGACGTCGTGATCCAAAAACGTGCGTTTGACACTACTCGGCCACCGAGGCTCCTTCATACATTGTAACCACTGCGGTAGCTCAGCTGGTAGAGTGCTCGCTCCGTAAGTGGGAGGTCGTTGGTTCGATCCCCGGCCGGGTCTGAACCAAGACGTGAAAGTGGGTAGTGGCTGTTCTTTCGCCTAGCACCCGGCATTACGAAATAAAAGTCACGGTTCTTTCTGATGGGGACTTAAAATAAACGAGGTCCCGTGTCACGGTGGGCTTGGCACGCTAAAGAACCCTGCTGTATAATGCCATCAGCGCAAAGGACAGGCAAAATTTCTGCACCTTTGCCTATAGCTGGCGACGTCTCGATATAAGTGAATTATTCTTGACTGGGACGTTAAATACCATCACTCACTCACTCCTTCACACATTGCGCTTTGAAAAAGGTAGGATGTTGGTTTGTTTGAATAATGCTTAAAATAGCATCAGCAATTTTTCAGTACATTTTGTTTATTAATCTCACGGATAGGTATTGTCATATAAATTTTTGAATTTTCTGAATGAGATATTAAAAAATTTATTATTAGATTTTTAATATTTCATTAAGAAAATTCAAAAATGTATAATATAAAAGTATAAACTCAGCTTTATGCGGTGCACGAGTTTAGATTTGATGTTAACTAGTGCTCTCTTTTGGCGACTTTTTGGATGTGCGTATACATGTACCTGTATTTCCCCGCAGAATCACACATAAACAAGACTACTCAGTCCATTGTACTGGAACCCAACCAACCAGTTGAGGCCTACGAGATGGGAAAATGACTTTTTTATGAACTTACAATCTATTTTGATCGATAACTAAGTGTTGAGAAGACTTTGGTAAAGTTTGAAGAATAACGCTTTAACCTCTAGGCCACCACTTTTCCGGTCAAAGCAGAAGGCTTTGCGTGCAACCGGAAATTCTCCCATGCTTGAATTTGGACCCAATAAAGACAAAAAAGGACATTTACCAATCTGCGTTTGAACATGTCGTTTCAAAGAAATGGAAAGGCTTAATTATGACGCTTTATGCTTGACAAGATTATTTCACTTACAAAGCGGTAGTCATTGTGCCAAAATCTGAAAATTGTCACAGACATTCGGCAAATGAACTCACAAACCTTCTTGCACTAAAGTCTTGGGTTTCCTAATTAGTTGGCACTGTAAGCCAACACTTTAGACCTGCGAGCAATTGATGTTTAGTGATCAGTGTACATTGTAACAACTCCTAATAAAGTCTTAACGGCTAATATGTGTAGCCTCAATCTTCGGACCTCATTAGGCGTCGAAATTGTCAACGCTTAATGAAGTTCGGACTTCATTAAGCGTTATAATGTATTCATACGCGATTTATAATCACATGACGTTCAGTGGCGTTTTATACTGTGTCATATACCATTTTAAAAATTTTATCATAAAATACATTCAAAAAATTGTCATATACCATTTTTTGAATGTATTTTATGATTAAATTTAAAAAAATGGTATATGACAACTGGTATAACAGTTTGCTCTTCTTGTGAAGGTTGTAGAAAAAATGATGATGAATGTAAATACAATGTAATATTTTTTTTACTTATTTTGATGTTGTATAATCAGAAATAAATAAATATGTCCATATTCAAATTTACCAGTAAGTTCTGGTTATTTGTTTTAACTAAATCACCAAATACAAACTGATCAATATTTGTTCAAATCCTAAATCCCATACAGCAAAGTAAAACATTGAAAACTAACAAAGTGAACTTCTATCGGGAAAGTGAAACCGTGTGTTCCGGAAGGATAAGCACCTTCTGGTTCACCTGTGAAAAGAACGCGGAACAACTACGCGACGTCAAATGCACTTGTATATGTGCACACAGCATTGACCTGTCTGACTTGACCTTTGATTTAAATATTCATTATGGACGATTTGATTTAAGAATAAGGATAATAAACTTCGCCTATATGATGCGAACACTCATCGTGGGCATGTGTATATGCATTGACTGCAAATCTTAACCCTACCCATGTATTTGATGGATACTCCTTATATGAATGTTCCTAATGAAAGGACAAACAAACAGGTCAGTGTTGTTTATCAATACTTGTGCACTTGGACAACCTTGTTTACAGAGACAACATACAACAATAAAGTGATGACGACCATAAATCTTTTGAGAGTCTTGATAAGCCTAGACTAGCAATATCAACTTGTCAGCAAATAATTTGCAGTTGTGTAAAGGTCCCGTAGTGAGAACAAAGTCTGCCGTAGACACCATACTTATCAACATTATCAACATTATCGTGATGACGGCCATAAAACTTTTTAAGGGCCTTGATAAGCTTAGAAATCCGATATCACTGAGTCAACAATTAATTTGTAAGCAATTTACTCCGTTAAACGTTCCGAAGTGAGAACAAAGTCTGCCGTAAACATCACGCTTATAAACAATAGAGCTGACGGCCATAAAACTTTTTGAGGGCCGTGATAAGCCTAGACATGCGATATCACTGAGTCAACAATTAATTTGTAGGCAATTTGCATTGTTGTATAAATTTCTCGTAGTTGCCGAATATTGTCATGCATTATATATTAACTGTGAAACAAATATAACTTAAATGAAACAAAACCACATGCCTGTTGAAAATTTAACACCGACCTAGTAACAGAACAAAATATAAAACGCCAATTTTAATAATATGGATACGTCACAATTCGTAGGATGCGACACTTCTGTATATATGCAGTAGCTAGGAAGAGTGTTTGTTCACACATGACGTCACAACTTGTTTTTGTACCTCCCGATTGAAGAGTTCCAAAATGGCCACAGGTTACGAATTTTGATTTTTTAAACTTCTATATCTTTTTTATTTCGGCGAATAAAATGGTGAAATTTTCAATATAATAACAATTTACCATAAATTTGCATATTTTGGTCAATTTGGCTAGACTTCAGTATCCCTTTAGGATAGTCAAAATATAGCTATATGTCATGTGGGACAGATATTAACTATCTATCGGCACCGTTTCGGGTTAGACCCAAGACTTGGAACTGGGTATTGTTTGTTCTTTTGCCATGCACTCGGCATAAAGAAATCAAAATCACGATTCTTTCGGAATGGAATGAACCTAAAATAAAAGAGGTGTCCCGTGTCATGGTAGGCGTGGCACAACAAAGAATCCTGCTGTATAATGTCGTCAGCGCAACGTACAGGCAAAATTTCTGGATTTTCTCTTATAGCTGGCGACGACTCGATACAAGTGAAATATTCTTGACTGAGACGTTAAACACTATTACTCAACTCAAAGAGACAGATTTTCAGCATCTTTCTTGAACTGTTTCTTGACTGGGACGTTAAACATCATTACACAACAAAACTCTTTATAAGCCTGGCTTTATTATAACATTCTTTGTTTTAACCAGTCTACTGTATATATATATATATATATATATATATATATATATATATATATATATATATATATATATATATTTCATTTATTTAGCGACATGGCTTTATTAGGGTCAATAAAATTGTTCCTATTCACAGTGTACCAGTCTACTCTATTTTCTATTATTATTTATGTAGCGACATGGCTATATTAAGGTCAATAGAATATTTTTTATTCATGGCTTGCTGACTTTTAAGTGCAAAGAGTGTCCGTTTGTGTTTTAATTAATCAAGCCCCGGTTTCACAATCATTCCTTAGCTAAGATTTTCCTTAACTTAAATCTTGCAAAATTTCAAAACTTTATAATTTTGTTAATTTTCAAGATATTCAGGAAATTCAGGCGTCATTTTTAAGATCACTTCAAGATTAAAACATCTGCAGTTAGTTTGACAAAAATCTAAAATGTGATTACCAAATTTGGCTTAACTTAAGTTGAGGAAAATCTTAGCTAAGGAATAATTGTGAAACCGGGGCCAGACACAATCATACCCGTCTATGTTCAAATCAAAATCCTAAAAACAAAGAGAAAATGGAAATTTTTGAAATTCAAGTATATAACACGTGAACTTCCACCAGTAAAGTTACTCTGCGTTATTTTTGTTTTTTACTAAAATGATTTTTTTAGAGAAAGGGAGAAACAAAAATGCCCCCGACTACAACTGGTTACGATTAAATATAAGATTTATAAGAAACATTGTTCTATCACTATAGATCTACACATTAGGTTGAAGGGGGGGGGGGGGTTATCGGAATCACCATGTCTGCTTGTCTGTCTGGCCATGTTAAACCGTGTCCAAGTCATATCTCATAATTACTTTGGACGACTGTCATAAAACTTCAAGCAAATACGGCTCATTGTCTAAAGGTGTGTCATTAATTTGAACCAATGTCTTATTGAAAAGATCAATGTCACAGGAAACATTGAATGTGGGGGGTTGACGGGGGAGGGGGGTATTTTGTTCAAAAGAGACAGTTCTACTTTTATCTGTCTTTCATTAAATGTGTATAATAAAAATGGAAGAAAGTGGAGTGGAGCACCCCAGTTATGATTATATCGAAGTTATCAGTTCAGAGATTGAGGAAAAAACTGGAGTGCCCGGAGAACGCCACCCATATTCGGCAAGCCAACTGACAAGCTTTCTCAAAATAGGACCTAACTCGAGTTTGGATTCGTACCTTGGAGACCGAATTAAAACAAATATAATAGATAAATTTTAAAAACCTGAATAGATTTGAAAAGCAAATATCAATGTTTAACATAGCATTGTTTAAACAATATTTATTCATTATACATCACAAAGCAAACTTTAAACTAGATTCAGAAACAAACGCTAGCTTCATTACACGTGGCATGGTACAGGTATAGAACTACGTTTGTACGTTTGTAAACAAGTCGTTTATAAATGCATTTTATAGTAGTTATGTAATAATCGAAAAGTAAAATAAACGAAATATCAAATATATCACGGGTGATGTGATGATCTAAAAAGATGATGTTATGCGTAAATGATTTACCTCTTAGACTGTAGTTCTAATTATATCGATTACGTGATAAAATTCATGTACATTGTACTACTATTAATACATTTAACTTGCCTATAAAGGTCAGCTAAGGGGAGCCTCATAAGCCTTATACATATACAGGTTCAAATAACATAAGTGACTTCAAAAGTAATTGAAATAGAATTACACCGACTTTTAAATGGAATTCGGGTCGTTCTTATATAGAGTAAGTAATGCCTTTTAATGTCCCAGTCAAAAATATTTCAGTTATATCAAGACTAAGCCAGCTATATGCGAAGATACAGATACTTTGCCCGTGTCTTGCGCTGATGGCATTAAACAGCAGGGTTCTTTATCGTGCCAAGCCTACGATGGCAGGAACCTCGTTTATTTTATGTTCCAATCCTGAAGAACCATGGGTTTCATTTTTTTAAATGCCGAGTGCTTGGCAAAAAAAAAAAAAACAGTCATTACCCACTTTCAAGTCTTGGGTCAAACCCGGTCGGAGTTCGAACCCACCACATCCCACTTACGAAGCGAGCACTCTACCAACTGAGCTACCGCAGTAGTTGTCCTTACATAGAGGCGGATGTTCAACGACATTAAGAAATACAAGTCACGAGGTGATTAATAACCGATGTCCCGTATCACAGTAGGCGTGGCACGTTACATTACCTTTCCTGGACACTGTCCTGTGCGCACTGCTAAGAACACAATTTCTGTCACTTCACTTATATTTGGTGACGTCTCGATATTAGTGAAATATTCTATTCTTGATTTCGAAGGAAAACTCCAATCAATCAATCAATCAATCAATCAATCAATCTATCAATCAATCAATCTATCAATCAATCAATCAATTAATCATCGATCAATCGACATATACAAGATGCACCATATACTACCTTCTGCCTGTTTCCATACGTCTTCATTTCATTCAACTGTACATAAACATCTAGAAAAGTTTTAAACATGCAGGTGCTAAGCGCATTGACCTGAGAGCACTAGAGACATGACACACATACATGTAGCTACCTAAATATGTTATTCAATTCTAAAAATGTGAAATTTAAGAAAGATGAGTATGTTTATGGAAAGGACAGAGGTAATACTTTATACAAACTTAGTTTAGCATGACATGTTAAACACTTGAGATATCTTTAACATTATATATACGTGTAAAATAAAATGTGATTTTTAAATAATAATAATAATAATAATAATAATAATAATAATAATAATAATAATAATAAGAAGAAGAAGAAGAAGAAAAAAAGAAGAAATAGCGAGTATCAGTGATGCCTTTAAAATTATTAAGATGGTTTATTTGCAGTTACATGTATATGAGTTTGTCGAATGAGTAACAAAAATTTTGGCTACTTCATCATTAGATGATGACTCCTTGTTTTAAAAGATTGCTGATGTAACGTTAAGAAACTTTTAACACAAAAACAATAAACACGTACAGACCATTTTGCTAAACTTAAAAATGACAAGCTATTTAAGGGGCCATTAGGTCTAAAAACATCTAAGGATCTTTGGAAATAAAGCGAAATTTACTGTCAAAAAACAAAAAAAAAAAAAAAAACAAAAACAAAAAAAAAAAAAAAACAAAAAAACAAAAAAAAAAAGAAAAAAAAAAGAAAAAAAACCAGTGATTTCAACATTAGACTTCAGGCTTAAATGAAGGCATGAAATGCCAATAATTTTATTTGAATGTACATCACATACCTGTCGAAAGTTTACCATTGCGAAAGATATGTCGAGTTGTCGAGAAATAGACACTAGTACCTAGTAGCTAAAAAAAAGCTGCCGAGAGAAATATAGCAGATGCCGAATAGATCTAACCTATGAGGAGTCGAGATCAACTTCTGATCCAGTACTTATTTTTAACCACAGTGTTAAACTCACGAGAGGCCTGCACTGTAAATAGTAGAGCGTCCCGAAAAAAAGAAGATTCATCATTCTGCTATCCTCTCATTATGTGAACCTGATCTACTTGAGTTGATATTAGTAATGGTGTTTAACGTCCCAGTTAAGAGTATTTCACCTACATGTATATCGAAACGTCGCAAGCTATAGGCAAAGGTGACAAAATTTGCCTGTGCGTCGCGCTGATGGCATTATACAGAATTGTTATGTCTACATTGTATGCCAATATTATTATGTATGTTAGAAACCTCATATATATAGACAAGCAACATTGACCTCTTCGTTTGACCTTTCATTAGGAATATTCATATAGGAGTGTCCACCCAATACATGGGTAGCGTTAGAATTGGCAGTTAATACATTATACACATTCCCATGATTAGTGTTCACAACATATAGACGAAATATACACCCGTGATACCTATTTCTTAAACTTACTCGTCCATAATGAATATTTAAATCAAAGGTCAAGTGGACAGGTCAATGCTGTTTACCTATACCACCTCCAGTGGTTTTTGAGCGTAATTTGATAACGTGCCAAGTCTACCGTGACACGGGACCTCATTTATTAAAAGTTCCCATTCGAAATTATCGTGACTTTCATTTCGTATGGCGAGTGTTTAGCGAAAGAATAGTCATTCTTGGATCGACTAATTACTTGGCCACTAGGTATCCATATATCGACAACTTAGCGACCGAGATCGGCTTCGTTTGACTCAGACAGTGTTAAACGTTCGACGGGTCTTTACTGTAGTTGCAGGGAAAGAATGAAAATCTTAGAATTACAAATCTAACTGTATATATATATATTTAAACATGCATTTTACATTTGTTATTTTTATATAATTGTTAGAATATTTACAGGAAATGAAAATTAATTCAAACAATTCGCTTCAAATTGTATGTAATTTACCGTTTGTATTTATTTATTAAGGAAGAATGATTAACATGTCATTTATTTTAGTTATTTTAATTTGCATTTCAATGTAGATGAGACCTACGTATACATCGTAATAGAAATATCAATTGTCTATTGGCTAGTATAGTCACTCTTGTTTATATAGGACAGCCAAGGGAGCCATTAAAAGTGACATTTATTTGCAAGTGGTCCTTTTAAAGAGGCCCAAATAACATGGATAAAAAGCAATCTGACATTTAAAAGCAGATGACCCTTATTAAGACTTATGTTCATCTCTCCTTGTGGAGAATTGGGCCAGATATCTTTCTCCTCCAAGAATCTCTGTTGGCAGCTATTTTTTTCTCTTAAGATAGAAGACAGATGAACATCCAAGGATTGCTCTGCAATGGACCCTTAGATAGAGGTGGCCTTTATAGCAAGCAAATTAGGATTGATGATTGATCAAAGAGATCGATTTATCGGTTGATTGATTTCGCGATCGATTGAAGAATTTAACAATTCATTGATTGATTGATGGATCAATGTATTGATTGATTGATGGATCAATGTATTGATTGATTGAGAGATCCATCCGTTGATTAATTGATTGATTGATTAATTGATGGATTGATTGTTAATTTACGTTCATTTAATTGTAGACCACCTCCAGTCTAGAGTTTTCAGCATTCAGCAAGGAAGCTGCACAGAACGCATCTAAATACGACTGGAAAAATTTCCAAAACGAAACAACCAAACGATTATTTGAGAAGATAACAAGTCTCGGATTTTCAGCAGTTAATGATACCGAAAAATTAAGATCGGTGAGTATTTACATGTACCTCGTTATTACAATAGATGGTCTCAAAAGGGGTTTGACTCTGTACCACGTAGTCAACACTCCGTAACGTTTGTACGGGACGTTTAGGAAGCGTTTACGTCTCGAATTGACGAATCGCCAACAATGTTCTGACATAGGCTCAGCATGCTTGAATTCCACACAAAAAGAATGAAATCTCGACCTAAAATGTGCTATTTAATGACGTAACTGACACTAGTACGTCAGTAGTTGCCGTGACGCTGCTATGGTACCGTGATGGCGGCCAGTGTCGAAACATAAAAGGCATAGTTGGGATACGTCAATTCCTGGAGTAACTAAACCCCATTGGTTAGATAGTCACTATCATTTGTAAAGGGTTCGAACCCATGACACCCTCTATCAAGATTGATGCTCTGCCACTGAACCATCAATGCAGTCACATTTATTATGGCTAACCTCCAGCCATTACTCTGGGTACCAAGAACAGCAAGCAAACTTTAACACTTATTCTATAACTTAATGTGGTTGGCCGTTGTGATCAACAACATTTAACATTCATGTGAGATTTATGGCATTGTGATTTCTCGGAATAACGTTGTTACTACGGGAAAACGTGAACTACATGTAATATTATTCCATATCCAATGCAACTAAGTTTGCTACTCACAAACGTGGTGCGCAGGCAAACTCCTTTAAAGGCGTTTTAACCATATCTTATGGTAATACATGTACCAAAACTAGGGCATAATTGAGATAAATTTATGTAACCAAAATAAGACCATAAATCCTCAAATACGGTCAACTATCGATAAAAGCCACCAAGGGAACCAGTAGAAGAGGCCTTTATGGGCAAGTGGCTCTTATATACAAGTTCAAATAATGTGATTACATATCAATTGGGATACAATTCTACTGGCCTTTATAAGCAGGTGGTCCTTAGTTACAGTTGATCTTTAAGGCATGTTGGATTGTATATGAAAATAAAAATGGTTACACATTTGCAGTTTCGGATTTAAGGATAATGAAGAAAAAGCTTTTACAGTCTTAATTAGGTTTACAATGGATGTGAAACTGGGATTTATTATACATGTTCTGCAAAATTCAAATCCAGTTTTATGTACAAATTGTTAATTGGCCAATACGAAGATCTGTTTGTAGAAATTTGTTATTAAGCCGCTGGGGTTAAATTTTAATTTGATGTTCTTACACGATTTTAGAGATATCGCACTTTTGTTAAAAGCCCCATATTAACACAATAATATGTATTAATTTTATTCTTTGTCGTAAGCCATACACCAATTACACAAAATCTTTAAAGAACTAAAACGTGTTCCTTTTTCTACATTAACTTGATGTATTATGATTTTTGCTCTTTTTTGTTTTCGAAGAATTTTTGTTTTAAATGGACCTATTCTTTTCTAACATGTATAATGTAAAACAAACTCTAAAAGTTGATACAACGCTTTTAACGAGATCAATGTACTTGGATTTATTGTATTTCAGATATCAAACCTAGAAGCCAGTTTAACAAATACATACAGCACAGGAAAAGTTTGTAACCTGCAAGGAGAAACAGAGTGTTTGGAGCTCGAACCAAGTATGACCATCGCTTGAGAATGAAAATCATCATGATCGACATCGTGGTGCTCTTCATTGTCGTTACCATGTTTATCATGGTCGTCCTCGTTGTCATCATCATCACCGTCGACGTTCTCCTGTTATCATCATGGTCGTCCTCGTTGTCATCATCATCACCGTCGACGTTCTCCTGTTATCATCATCGTTGTCCTCGTTGTTATTATCATCACCGTCGACGTTCTCCTGTTATCATCATCGTTGTCCTCGTTGTCATAATCGTTACCGTCGACGTTCTCCTGTTATCATCATCGTTGTCCTCGTTGTCATAATCGTCGCCGTCGGCGTTCTCCTGTTATCATCACCGTTGTCCTCGTTGTCATCATCGCCATCGCCGCCGTCGACGTTCTCCTGTTATCATCATGGTCGTCCTCGTTGTCATTATCATCACCGTCGACGTTCTCCTGTTATCATCATCGTTGTCCTCGTCGTCGCCGTCGACGTTCTTCTCTTCGTTGGCATCATAATGATCCTCCTCTTCGTCCTCATCATCATCATCATCATCATCATCATCATCATCATCATCATCATCAACTTTATTCATTTGCAAACTTCAATATTGAAGGCGTCATTTTGAACATCACGCTTAGTTTATTAAGTCTATTTATTTTATTTTATTTTATTTTTTTTAATGATTGAAATACCATATAGATTATCTACTGCGGTATCTTATTTGGTAGTGTGCTCGCTTCGTAAGTGAGAGACTGTGGGTTCGAACCCCGGCCGGGTCTGACCCAAGACTTGAAAGGGGGTAGTGACTGTTTTTTCGCCAAGCACTTGGCATTACGAACTCAAAGTCACGGTTCTTTAGGATTGAAACTTCAAATAAACAAAATTAAGCTTGGCACGCTAAAGAATCCTGCTGTATAATGCCATCAGCGCAACGCACAGGCAAAATGTCTGCACTTTCGCGTTCAGCTGGCGACGTCTCAATATAAGTGAAATACTCTTGACTGGGAATTTAAACACCATTACTCAACTCTCAACCCATATAAATATAAGTTGTTAGATTTAAGTTTAGAAAAATAAATCTTAGATATGAAATGATTGTAAAATTGGCACTGCAATTGTACATTGTTTTGAGATTATATCCACTAAAAACAACATCCGTCCACAAAAGAAGGTGTATAATCTATATACCGTTATGACTCGTACTTTCTAGATGTATTGGCTATGGCTATTTTTATGCGTTTAGTGCTAATAACTTTGTTTTATTCATTTTGCTTCATTTTAGAACTGACAAATATACTGGCCAAGAGCAGAGATGAGGCAAAATTACGCGCTGTTTGGACAGGATTTCGAGAGGCTACAGGCAAGAAAATGAGAGGCGAATACGAACAATTTGTAAATGTCATGAATGAAGCTATCAAATTTAGTGGTAAGCATTCGTCTATATTTATTTCAGTCCCAGTCAAGAATAGTTCACTTATATCGAAACGCCACACGTTATAGGTGAAGTGGCAGACATTTTGGCCTTTGCAGAGCATATGGGGTTATATGCAGGAAGGTTTTTTAAACGTACCAAGCTGGACCTGATACAGAACATCAGTTTTAGGTCTCTTTCTGAGGAACCTGTAACTTTCATTTCTAAATGCTACATGTATGTCGTGGTCATACCCTGATCAGGTGTCAAACCCATACCTCCCAAATACAAAGCGAACACTCTTGATCAATCATGAATTCAAGTCAAATTGCCCCTTTATGGTCATTGGAAAACGTAGGGGCGAATTTGACGGGCGCGATTTTGACAGTGGTGTGAGTTTGCAAGATTTTGAACGAACGGGGGCAATTTTGAGGGCGAATTCGTTTAAAATTGTGGGTTGGGGATTTGACGGGAGCGAATTTACCGTGGGGCGAATTGACCGGATACTCTATCAATAAAACTTAAAAAGTGGGTAACAATCAAGCTTTAACTTTTATTATCTGGCGTTGTATTTCAGGTTTCCAGGATACGGGCGAGTACTGGCGATCTTGGTATGAAGTTCCAACATTTGAATCCGATGTCCGCAATCTTTATAATGAGCTATCCGAATTATATCAACATCTACATTATTATGTACGCCAGAAACTGAGGAACACATATAATGCTGACGTTTTTCCGTCGACTGGTCACCTACCCGCACATATACTTGGTATGACTCATTTTTAGCTCACCTGACCGAAGGTCATGTGAGCTTATGGCATAGCGCAGCGTGTGTATGTGCGTACGTGTATTCGTATGTCGTTAACACACATTTTCGACATCTCCTCTGAAACTACCAGACAGATTTCAATGAAACTTGGTAAGAAGTATATATGGGCCGGTGCAATTCAGATTTGTTCGTGGTGTTGCCATGGCTACCATATCTAGGTCAAGGTGATATAGGGGTGCAAAAATCTAAAAAATCTTCTTCTCCAAAAGCAAGATAAGAGAAAAAAATCTGATGTGATATTTGGCTTCTGTAGGGTCTTAAGCCTATAGTTTGTTTATTTTGTGAAATTCGGACAAAAAATAGGTTACGCGTTTTTGCGTTTAATTTTGAAAAACTCGTAAAATGGCTTCAAATTGTTATAACATGACTATTTCACTAGATAATGACATGGGGGTTTCACTTTTCACATATTCTTGTTATTATCTTCCAAATGGAGTCAAGTTCAATTGTGAAGGTCATGACCTAATTTTTTAACTCTGATTTTACTTATTATTTGGAAAACTATAAATTTTTTGTATAGGGATTTATATTAGAATGTTGTACATATTGATACAACGATCATTTTGAGGTATAGAAAAAGTTTATGGGTTTAAAGGTCATGGTCACAGATGCAAAATAATATTGAAATTGTTAATTTTCTCAAAAACTATAAACATATTATATAGGCATGTACATTAGACTATTAGGTATTGACATCAGAACTATAACATTCTTTATATAGGCATGTATATTAGACTGTTAGGTATTGGCATAACATTCATTCTGATAAACATGTAATAATAAAGGCCATACATTCAAGGGTCAAGGTCACAGATACCAAAAAATGCCAAAATGGCCTAGTATTTTCTTTTTGTACTTTTGTTTTCACAATTTAGACTCAAATCGTTTCTATTATGAAATATTTTGGCATTTGACATTCGAGCTAATATTTATCAGGTAAGCGTATCAGGCCAAATGGACCTCTTGTTTGTTCTACTCGTCAAACGATTCTTTCTCTTTTTTCATTTTTTTAAATGTTTATTGTAAATGCTACTTCCGTTTCCGGTTTCAGATAATAAATATTTTTTTCCAATCAGTTCAACGTTCCTAATATACTTATGCAACCTTAAGGAGCCTCGGTAGCTTAGTTGAGCACAGCGCCTTGCACTGCCTAGGTTCGAATCCAACTGGCACATTCAGTACGAGAAAACTTTGTGCGTTCGCTTAAATAAAGCCGATAAGTTTGAGGGGGATCGGAACCTCTGGTTTCCTCCACTATTCCTTAATATGAATGAAGATCTTAGCAAACTATTTAAGAGTTCTTATTAAGTAACCTGTGTAATATACTTTTTTAAAAATTATTATTATTATTTTTTTTTTTTTTTTTTTGACAATTATTTTGTACAGAACTAATTTCATCAACTAAACAAACAGCTTATGGAATGACATTATTGGCATTGTAAACTGTACATAAACTAAGAAAATAGTATGTTTAAATAAGTAAAGACATATTATGTAAGAATAATTTTTCCATTGTTCAAGTTGATAAGCCATCATATATCTAATACAGTAAGTGTATTTAATTTCACGAGTATTTATTTTCTCGTTATAGCTAATTTAGACATATCCGCGTAGTAAAAAATTTGCATTGTTTGAAATATGCACTATAACACAATAAGCATAAGATAATTTTCACTTGGTATTACTGTAGGAACTACTCTGTCTGTGACAGTTAAATACTCTTCATATCCATAGAAAATCAAAGAAATTTGAATAAAGATTGATATTTTTCACTTACTTGTACCTTGTCGTAACAGGAAATCTGTATGCGCATCCGCGATTGTCATAAAATATGTCTGTACAAAGGAAAACTTTGGCGTTATGGGGATTTTACATGGCGAAAATGGCGAAGTTTACACCGGAAGTGATCTCCTTGGTGACGTTTTACGTCATATGCGTAACAGAAGCCGCCATTTACCTGTTTTTTCAACATGTTAAATCCCCATAGCGCCAACGTTTTACCCTGTGTAGATATATTCTGGGCTAATCGCGAATGCGCATACGACTAACAAAACAAACAACCTCGAAACAAGCGAAAATTAGTACACCGCGAAAATAAATACGTTTACTGTATGTGATTGGACAACTACTGAATGATTATTTTCCAAAATTGTGCCACTCCAAGGAAACATTGAATAAAAAAAAAATATATGAATTTAAAGAACACTTGTTGAAGAAAAAAAAATAACTAAAAATATTTTATTTCAGGCAATATGTGGGCTCAACAGTGGAACAACATTTACGACCTTGTGGTACCATATCCAAACGCCGGCAGTGTCGATATTACACAGGCTATGATAGATAAGGTAAAATAAGGGGAAACAAAAAGTGAAACCAAGGCAAAATTTTCCAATTTACGGCACTTGCTGATTTTATACTTCTTTCAGAGATTATTGCATTGTTCTTAAAATGGTGTACCGTTTGATCAATATATATAAATCCTGCTGTTCAGTCTGCAATTTATGATCTTATAGGACCGATATATATCAATATCGTCTTCATATTGTTTTACAGTATGTTTCATTAGTTTCTTGTATTAATGCTCGCATCACTACGGGCGCTGAGTTGGTAGGTAGCTCGCCGCGTAAGCGAGAACCCTATCTAGGTCTGAACAAGACTTGAACACATGTAGTCTTTGTCTATCGCCAAGTAATTTCATTTAAGAAAGGGTATTCTGCACATGGTATTTCAAGTGGTAATGAAAGATAGTGTGGCGCGTGCCAAATTCGCTCTTCATTTTGAATTTGGCACGCGCCACACTATCTTCCATTACCCCTTGAAATACCATGAGTAGAAATGTCATTTTTTTTATATTTACAATTTTCTTTCAATTAATATTTTGTACCTTGGTGCTATTTTTTCCATATTAGCTCGTGTGATATAGGGTTTTAGCCATGCGAGATCGGCGTGTCTTGATTTACCACGCGACCCCCTGTGTAGGACATGACGTAATATTGCGGGAAAATTGATACACATCAAGGGTCATGCCCCATTTTTTTTCATTGGGAATTGCAATACAATTGCTTCTGTATATTTCATCGAAGACAGGTACAGTGATATTGTAAATATTTAGAAATGAAATGTTACTCGCGAGTCCTTTGGAAGATAGGTTGAATATTTGATTACCCGTGTCACAGAGGTAGTGGCATGCTTATGAACTCTTGTCTCGAAGGTCACTACAATTTAAAACCCCTGACACTTCATCTACATGTATAGCGGACACGACCACGTACCGATATAAGTGAAATATTTTTGACTGGGACGTTAACACCATTCAACCAATAAATGATTTTTTTTGTTTGGAGTGGATGTTGTATAATACACGCTTTACAGTTTTATAGGTATAGGTAAACAACATTAATCTGTCCGCTTAACCTTTGATTTAAATATTTAACATAGATCAGTCCATTTTTGTGTAAGGAACACAGCGTCCATTTTGTCTACATCATGAATGAGTGATACTCACTTCATAGAGTAGACACGTACACTGTGTATATAATAACTTTAATCATAACACTACCCACTTATTGTTTGGATCGTCCTAAATAAATATTCTTAATAAAAGTTCAAGCGGACAGGTCAGTGTTGTTTGCCTATAATTCGAAATTGTTGCCACATAACTATCGCCAATATTATACCCATCATTCGCCGATTGTTTACAACAATAATTAATGGGAATCAATCCAACTTATATTGAGTTGAAAAATAAAAATCCTACAGATAAATGTGATTTATACCAATCAGGTATGCAAGTTCATTCATATAATCGGTGTTGATTTGGGTTCAAACGTTCCGGGTACAAAAAGAACGAGTATTAATGTAATGATAGATGCATCATTACAAATAAGACGCCCAAACGAATAAAAATCAAACCCTGTATTAAGAACTCATGTCAGGAGGACTTGTACTTTTGTCGATTTTTCCATGTCCATGTTAACGGCTGCCATTTTGAAAAATTTAAACCTTTAAATAAGTTCATGAATCCAATATCCAATTGGTTGAAATTCAAACAATAGGCAAAATTGATTGACATCACTTATACCCAATATCAAAACCTGTTTTTTTATGAGCTAACGATGTGTTGAATTTAAATTAATCCAAGCATTTACCCATGTAATATCATATTGATAACAAAATGCAGCTACTCTATTGAATTGAATAATAAATCATGCCCCAGGGATAACTGACCATTAGTGTTGCTTTTGAAAAAAAAAAGATTTAGCTCGAGAGCTTTTGGACATGGATCAGTAATTACTTAAGTATCCTTGACAATGAAAATTCATGCTAATTGTTATAATTCTTAAACAAAATGATAGCAACCATCCCATGAAGAAAACTAGAGTTTGAGGGTGGGGAGGGGATCTCAAAGTCAGTACCTAGACCTACCTGTCCCCACCCTTCTATTGGAATGGCCATATGGGTTTACTTTAGTATCAATCTATTCAACTTTTCATAAAGAATAAGAAAATATATATGTTAGGGGTGGGGATCTCAACTGATCAAAAGTTAGTACCCAGCCCCGCCTGTCCCCACCCCTCTAGAATAACGTCATTGGTATTTCTGCTGTATCACTTTATTCAACTTTAAAACGAACCAATATATATATTCATGGCGAGATATCAACCATATAAAAATTAGTACCAAGCCCCGCCCACCCACTCCATCAGGAATGACCCAATGGATTTTCTTAATATCAATCTATCCTTTTCAGTGGAACAGAAAATATATAGTTTAGGTGGGGATCTCAACCGTTAAAAGTTAGCACACTGCCCCGCCCATCCTCACACTCCCTGATACCCCCAGGAAAATCTTTTGATACAGACTTTTACATCTCGAGACACTGATCATGAATATATATGGTTTAATGGTACAAAATATAGTATAAAGAGCAAAATTGAGCATTCTTGTTTTTAAGATCCCGCCCTCCTGTCCCTCCCCTAATGACCCCGTGGGCATTTTACCCCCGCCTCTTGGGAAGGAGATGGGGATCAACCTTCATGTGAAGTTTGGTTAAGATTGGACCAATGGTCTTCGAGAAATTGGTTGGACAAGTTCATGGCCGGAAGAAGAAGAAGAAGAGGAAGAATAATAATAATAATAATAACGAGTACTACTGTAATGATGGATGCATCATTACAAATAAGGCGCCCAAACTAATAAAAATCAAACCCTGTATTCAGAACACATATTAGGACTTGTACTTTTGTTGCTTTTTCCTTTTTCCATGGCAACGGCTGAAAATTTTAAACCTTTAAATAAGTTCTACATACAATAGAAAAAACTGTTAAGAAATTTTAAACTTGTAATATTCTTTTCATTTTAAGATTTAATTTTATATAGAGAAGTAGTACATGAATCCAATTGGTAGAAATTCAAACAATAGGCAAAGTTTTGACATCACCTGTACCCATTATCACAAACCATTGTTTTGATGAGCTAATGATGTGTTGATTTTAAATTAACCCAAGCATTTACACATATAATGTCATATTGATAACTAAATGCAGCTACTCTATCGAATTGAATAATAAATCATGCCTCGGGGATAACTGACCATTAGTGTTGCTTATAAAAAGATTTAGCTTGAGAGCTTTTAGACATGGATCAGTGATTACTTAAGTATCCTTGACAATGAAAATTCATGCTTATTGTTTTAATTCTTAAACAAAATAATAGCAACCATCCCATGAAGAAAACTGTAGTTTGAGGGTGGGGATCTCAAAGTTAGTACCTAGACCTACCTGTCTCCACCCTCCTATTGGAATGCCCATATGGGTTTACTTTAGTATCAACTTTTCATAAAGAATAAGAAAATATATATGTTAGGGGTGGGGATCTCAACTGATCAAAAGTTAGTACCCAGCCCCACCTGTTCCTCCCACCTGTTCCTGTCCTGTTCTGGAAAACGTCATGGGCATTTCTTCAGTATCACTCTATTCAACTTTTAAAACAGAACCGGAAAATATATAGTTTTAGGGTGGGATATCAACCATTTAAAAGTTAGTACCAAGCCCCGCCCGTCCCCACCCTCCATCAGTAATGACCTTATGGGATTTTCTTTAGTATCACTCTATTCAACTTTTTATTTAGAACCAGAAAATATATAGTTTATGGGTGGGGATCTCAACCGTTTAAAAGTTAGCACACTGTCCCGCCCATCTCCAACCCTCCCTGATACCGCAGGGGAAATCTACTGATACATACTTGTGCATCTTGAGACACTAATCATGAATATATATGGTTTTATAGTACAAAATAAAGTATAAATGGCAAAATTGATCATTATTGTTTTTAAGACCCCGCCCTCCTGCCCCTCCCCTAATGACCCCATGGACATTTTACCTCGGCCTCTGGGGAAGGAGATGGGGATCATCCTTCATGTGAAGTTTGGTTAAGATTGGACCAACGGTCTTTGAGAAATTGGTTAGACAAGTTCATGGCCGGAAGAAGAAGAAGAGGAATAATAATAATAATAATAATAATAATAAACGGTGCAAAAACAATAAGTCGCCAAACTTTGTTTTGGCGCCTTAATAATTGTGATTAGAAAACGTGTAAAGTCAAATGGCAATTCGTCTTACGTTTGGCATAATCATTTTTATATCCTGGTACAGAGAGAGAGAGAGAGAGAGAGAGAGAGAGAGAGAGAGAGAGAGAGAGAGAGAGAGAGAGAGAGAGAGAGAGAGTAATGGTGTTTGACATCTCAGTAAAGAATATTTCACTTACATTGAGATGTCGCCGGCTAAAGACGAAGGATGTGGAACTTTTGCCTCAGTGTTGCGTTCACTGGTGGCATTATATACAGCAGGATTCATGAGCATACCACGCCTACTGTGACACGGGACCTCATTTATTTTAAGTTTCCATCCGTAAGAACCACGACTTTTGTTTCGTATTGCCGAGTGTTTGGCGAAAGAACACTTACTTCCCATTTTCAAGTTTTGGACCATACCTGGTCTGGGTTCAAACCGGCTACCTGCAACTTGCGGAACAAGCACTCTAACAACTGAGCTACTGCAGTGGTATATCCGGGTACAGATTAAATAATTTAGACACTTATAAATTATATGTTATTCGTTGGTTTTATTTTAGGGTTATAACATTACCTATATGTACCGAGTAGCGGAGGAATTTTTTGTGTCAATCGGTTTACAAAAGATGCCCGACAAATTCTGGACAGGGTCAATGTTGGAAAAACCAGAAGACCGTAACGTCGTTTGTCATGCTTCGGCATGGGATTTTTACAATAAGGAAGATTTTAGGTAAGCAATCATAAAACACAATATTAGACGTGGAGTTTTAGAAATCAGTCAAGATTGTTACATCGAGGTGGTTCTAGAATTGTTAAAGAGACCGGGATACCCTATGAAAATAGTATAACCAACCTTTAGCAAGCACTGAGATCTGGCACGACGAAACCAAATAAAAATTCCTTTAGAGGGAGTCGCCCCAATTCGTGAGCGCTCGCTTTAGACAAAAATGGGTTACGTTGAAAAAACATAGAAACTAAAAATCTACTTTTGGTAGTTATACACCAAAAAAGTTATAGCTGTTTAAGTGTTTGTCTTTATTGATAGTTTAAAGGCTCTGCAAGAAGGAGTATTACTGTAAACGTATTTAATTTTGCGTGTATTTATTATCGCTTTATAGGACATTTGGACGTATCCGCGTAGCTAAATTTTCGCGTTTTTGAAACATGCACTAGCACAATAAGCATGATCCAAAATAAAACAACCGCGAAATAAGCGAAAATTTGAGCACCGCGAAAATAAAAACGTTTACAGTAAATCATGGTTATTATTATAAGAGATCCCGCTAATGTTATATGTGGGAATGTATATACAGCGAGTCTCGTTTGATATTATAACATGGACTGCGAGAAGACGTGAAAGAGCAAACGACATTGACCATTGGGCTTGACCTTTATTTAAATATTCATTATGGACGAGTATATTTATGAATCGGAAACCTAAATGTGTTTTCGTCTTCAAAACAGAAAACGTTATTTCTTTGCATTGTGTATGCATGACCATTATTTCCTGGATCCTCGCATGTACATTTATTCATATTTCTAATAAAACGTCAGGCGGGCATGTAAGTGATGTTTGCCTATACATTTAAAGACTATATTATTGGCAAACTATCTTGACCTGTCCGCTTGACCTTTTATTAGGAATAAATCTATTAGAGGATTTATCCAATACATGGGTAGTGTTAGAATTTGCAGTTCATATTTACGTGTTTTACACGTAATTTACGTGTTTAGTTTTTTGAAAACACTTTTCCATTATTATTAACGAAATAAATACCTGTGTTCCCTAAAACATTAATATATACGCCAATAATAAATATTTTGATTAAATACAAGGTTAAGCGAATAGACCAATCTATACATTATTTAGACTAGCCGGTGTTAATAAACATAGCACCACTAAATTGTTGTCGTCCATTGTAGGAAAACCAACTTTGACCTGCCCGTTTTACCTTTCATTAGGAATGTCCATAATTATATAGGCAAACAACATCGACCTGTTATTAGGAATGTCCATAATTATATTGGCAAACAACATCGACCTGTTATTAGGAATGTCCATAATTATATTGGCAAACAACATTGACCTGCCCGTTTGACCTTTCATTAGGAATGTCCATAATTATATAAGCAAACAACATTGACCTGTCCGTTTGACCTTTTATTAGGAATGTTCATATAGGCGGGTCCACCCACTAAATAGGTAGTGTTAAGATCCAAGTAAATGCATACTCGATGCACAGGTGTGCTCTAGCTATGAGGTGAGCATACTAATGCATTTAACATAAACACCTGTGCTCCCTATACATAGATATACTTGGTCCGTGATTAATACTTAAATGCAAGGTCAAGCGGACAGGTCAAAGTTGTTTACCTATACGATGGTCAACCTTATATACATGGATAGTACAATAATCGCAACTGATACATGCATAACGCTTGCTTCACACAGTGTTGACAAAAAAATGATCACCTGTGTTTACTAAAAACAAATGCACTTGTCCATAATAAATATTTCAATTAAAGGTCAAGCAGACCGGTCAATGTTCTTTGTCTATAACCAACGTGTCTCATTTAGGTGATACAATTCATCAAGCAAGGATCATATAGCAAAATAAATTTGTAGAAAAGTATGAAAAAATGTTCACTAGGACGGTCAACCTATTTGACAACTGGTCATAAATAGCTCACGTTATTCTTAATTCGTTCAGAATAAAGCAGTGTACATCAGTAACAGAGGATCAACTTATGACGGTACATCACGAAATGGGTCATATCATATATTTCTTGGAATATATGAATCAGCCAATAAGATTTAGAGGCGGAGCTAATCCTGGTAATCTTGAATTTTCTTCACAAAACTGAAAATCATATTTGTGTAGCTTTTTCATAAAACAGATATACAAAATCTTATGGAGCCCGTAAGGTGACATGCGTAAAAACAATTATTACGGAACTTCGCGATAGTATTATTTCGTATATTCGCAAAAGATTTTTTCGTATTTTCGAAATTTTTATTTATTCACAAATTTGAAGTACTGACACGAGCATTTAAAACACTAATCCGCAAATAGAAAAATCACTTTTGCAAATAAACAAATTTATTATTCCAAAATAACTGTTGTGGATTTACGTAATAGATTCTCGAATATTTCGAATACTTATTTGCATATTCAAAATAACTATTGCAACAAAATGATTTTACTTTTGCGAATTAACTATTCCCAAATGAGGAAAAAAATATTAAGAATATACAAACAGATATTTCGTATGTAAAAAATACTACGAAATATCAAATCTAAAAGAATAATACGAGAATTAAGTCATATTTTAAATTAAAGCAGAAAAATCGTAGAATATTGCTAGATGAAAGTGTTCGATAGGACGATCAACTTATTTGAATTTGACAACTGGTCAAAAATACCTCACATTATTCTTAATTTGTTCAGAATAAAGCAGTGTACATCAGTAACAGAGGATCAACTTATGACGGTACATCACGAGATGGGTCATATCATATATTTCTTGGAATATATGAATCAGCCAATAAGATTTAGAGGCGGAGCTAATCCTGGTAATCTTGAATTTTCTTCACAAAACTGAAAATCGTATTTGTGTAGCTTTTTCATAAAACAGATATGCAAAATCCTACGGAGCCCGTAAGGTGACATGCGTAAAAACAATTATTACGGAATTTTGCGATAGTATTATTTCGTATATTCGCAAAAGATTTTTTCGTATTTTCGAAATTTTTATTAATTCACAAATTCGAAATACTGACACGAGCATTTAAAACACTAATCCGCAAATAGGAAAATCACTTTTGCAAATAAACAAATTTATTATTCCAAAATAACTGTTGTGGATTTACGTTATATATTCTCGAATATTTCGAATACTTATTTGCATTTTCAAAATAACTATTGCAACAATATGATTTTACTTTTGCGAATTAACTATTCCCAAATGAGGAAAAAAAATATTAAGAATATACAAACAGATATTTCGTATGTAAAAAATACTACGACATATCAAATCTAAAAGAATAATACGAGAATTAAGTCATATTTTAAATTAAAGCAGAAAATTTCGTAGAATATTGTTAGATGAAAGTGTTCGATAGGACAATCAACTTATTTGAATTTGACAACTGGTCAAAAATACCTCACATTATTCTTAATTTGTTCAGAATAAAGCAGTGTACATCAGTGAACAATATATGAATCAACCAATACGATTTAGAGGCGGAGCTAATCCTGGTAATCTTGAATTTTCTTCACAAAACTGAAAATCATATTTATGTAGCTTTTTTATTAAACAGATACGCAAAATCTTACGGGGCCCGTAAGGTGGCATGTGTAAAAAAAAGATTACATAATTCCGGGATAGTGCTATTCCGTGTATTCGCAAAGTTTTTTTTTCGTATTTTCAAAATTCGTATTAATTCAAAAAACCGAAATACTGACTCGAAAAAATACTAATACGTAAATAGGAAAATCACTTTTGCAAATTTACAGATGTGTTATTCGAAATTCTAACATGACCTGCGTTTTCCTTCATATGAAACATGAAGAAGCTAGCCGTGGTATAACAAACGATATACCCATCGCTGTTCCGTTCTAATGACGTACTCCCTTGCGTATCTTATGACGTCATGCTATGTGTTGCGAACAATGGTTGTGACGTAATTTTCGCTCATAAAAGCATTTATTTCAATGGAGGTAATCTCAAAAGCCGAATTGTTTCAATAGCCCTTTTTGCAAATAGATAGTGAAATGTACTTCCGAAGAAAGAGTTCGCAATGTTTATTTCATTCCTTTATATCTGAAATGATCAACATTTACCGGTGGTATATCGTCGAATAATACACTGGTCGTCGTTAACATGCGGCGAATATATCACTCGGTGGCTTACTTAAATAACGAAATAACTGTGAATTTACGTTATAGTTTCTCGAATATTACGAATACTAATTCGAATATTCAAAATAACTATTGCAACAATAAGATATCACGAATAACTATTCCGAAATTACGAAAATATTATTACGAATATACAAAATTTTATTCCAAATATATACTTGAAATACTAATTTTAAAACATGAAATATAAATACGGAAAATACGAAATATTATTTCGAAAAATGCAAAATTATATAAAAAAATGAATAAAAAATTCAAAGTAATATTTGGAAAATTGAAAATGGTGTTTCAAAAAGACCGAACAGCTATTGTAAATATACTATTTCGAAATAACGAAATTACTTTATTACGCATGTCACCTTAAGGTCACAGTATAATGCGAATCTAACTCTTATTTTTCTATTATTTCATACTCTGCAAAACCATGTCTGAACATTCTATATATATAGTGTATATCTCTGTAAATTCTTCTGTGCGAAACCAACCGTGTCCCCTGTGCAGAAAAAAAGTTGTCATTGATAAAAACTAAAAACTTGCTAAAATGGCCATGTCATTATATTCAATTGCTAAAAAGTACCTAGACACGAACATTTTTCATTTATTTATTTATTTATTTCTCTATTTATTTATTTATTTATTGTTTGACAGAAAATTATATGTTTAATATAAAACCATAAATATTCGTTGAGTACGATTTTGTTATTATTTAGGTAGTTAATACCATGTAGTCTTATATCGACAGGTCCTTCTATATAATTACTTACCAAGACCCTTTATGGATTCAGTTCATATCACACGCTTCCATATGTTTTTTTTTATTTTAAAAAATAAATAGCTCCAAATTGTTATATCTCAACTATTTGATCAGATAAATACATGGGCTTTTCAATTTTGACACATTCTTGTAATTAAGTATATCCTCAAAATTTTGTAAAGGTAAATTGTGAAGGTCATGACCTATTTTTTTACCTTTCTAATTTAATTTATTTATTTTTAAAGTACAAAACTAAAACATTTTAACGCTAGCGACAAAAATTATTTCGGTCAAGAATACAATCTCGAGTATGCACTGTTGATTGGTTAAAAAATGCCACTTTCTTTCTTAATGCCCTTCTAATTTGGGTTCGACTAATTTAGGATCAAATCTGTATATTTATAGGATAAAGCAATGCACCTCCGTCACAGAGGACCAACTTTTGACAGTACATCATGAAATGGGTCACGTGATATATTATCTTGAATATAAAGACCTGCCCATCAGATTTCGACGTGGTGCAAACCCGGGTACAGATATGATTTAGACTTTACATAATGTATTTCAATTACTTCTAGACTTTAATAAATCTTTGCTTTTTCACATATAAAACCTACAATTAATCCCAATCTTTCATCCTTTTCCTGCTTTTAAGGGTTAGCATTCTTCTATTCTACCTTTCTTTAGCATTTCTCCTTTAGTTCCTTTCCCTCTGATCTCTGCGTGTACTATCATTTATTGCAGAGCAATATGGACAAATAAATTTTACACTGCAATAAAACGTTAATTTCAAATTTGTGAATTTTGTTATGCATTTCCGAAGTATCCCGCTTCACATCCCCGGCGGATGTTCATGGTCACATTTTAACACGTTTTTACTTTTGGGATTGTGATTTGAACAATGATTAGAATTTTGTGTTTAACTAGTATAGTCTTATTTCTTTTATTGATGTATTTTTTTAATTTGACAACCATCATTCGCATCATGTGTTACATGTTTCTTTGGACAATACATTGATATTTTTTCTCATTTAAGATTAAAAAGTTTAAGAATAACATAACTTGATTTAGTTTACGTTGTATTTAGTATTTATAATAGTAACAGGAACATAATGCATAATAGTAGGGGGGGATTGTAAAAGATGGCGCAAATACAAGACCTAAACTGGAGCCTCAATCTATGGACTTTATATGAGTTAAATGCTGCATTCTTTTTTTATATATTTTGTGTTTTTATGTTTAAAAATTTCATACCTTTTATATGAATTTTGACCTAACTTTTTTGTATGATACAGGATTTCACGAGGGTATGGCAGACATTGTAACACTATCGTTCCAGACACCAGAACATTTATATAAACTTGGATTAGTTGATAGCGTTCCTGCTCCTGATGATACAGGTGAGATAGATTTATTTGTTGCATTTCTTAAAATAAGTAAAGCAAATTCAACAGTTGACATTAATGTTATTCTAAATGACCATTTTCAATCAAATCAGAAATGACATATTTTATTTAATTTTATTCGCGCAATCTTTTTATGAGGAAAAATAATACTTCATGGTGTCCATTAACCAACGATGTTCTAAATTGTAGAATGTAATTGCTATTATTTTATTTAGTCTATTAAGATACTGAAAAATATCAATCTTCATCAAAACTAAATTGTTGCAATTTATTGAAGATTGATTAAATGAAGTTTTACGTTACGTCATGAATATTTCACTGATATCGGTACTTCACCAGTTACGCGATTGACAATGTAATAAAGAAATATATGACTAAATATACTACTTTTATATAAATGGATTCCCCTACCCTCTTTATACACTATTCCAATAAACTGTGAAAATTTTAACTCCCATTTAATAATTTTTGTATACATTCTTAACTATGGTTCTTATGTTTATACTTTACTGCTTGATTGTCTATAGATGCCGACATTAATTTCCTCTTGCGTATGGCGCTGGAAAAAGTGGCATTCCTTCCATTTGGATACCTAATTGATCAGTGGAGATGGAGTGTATTCAAAGGAGAAACACCTCCGAATAAGTACAATCAAAAATGGTGGGAACTAAGGTATGAACGGCTAACTTATATTTGGATATATTTGACGTCTCATAGTTCCATGTTCTTTTCAGACACGTGGCGGGTGTAGCTAGCTAAATAGGAGGTGCTTACCCTTCCGGAGCACCCGGCCTCACTTCCCTGGTGGAAGTGCATGTGTCTAACCTAATTTGTCAGTACCAAAGTTTTTACTTTGCTTCTGGATTGTGATTCGGACATGGATTAGTATGTTTGTTTTTGATTATAAAATTATTTGGTATTTTCATGCTGTATGGAATATTTTACCCATTTCGAATTTTCATAACTAGTGCTTTCGCTTTGATTGCTCGATTGCGTTTCTTTTAAACAAATAATAAATTGTTTTCACTGTATGCACACGCTTACGACAACTCGTCAATGAAGATTCATTTTATGGAAAGAGACATTTATTTCTTAAATTTAAACCATATTATTCCAAAAGAAAACCAATTTTATCACAATTTAAAAAAGGTTGCTTATAAAAGAAACGATAGTTTTAGTTTTATATCTTCATATTTACATTTCTTATTGTAGATGTGAAATACAAGGAATTTCGCCGCCAGTGAATTTAAACAGAAACGAAGAGTTTTTCGACCCTGGCGCAAAATATCACATTCCAGGAAACACACCCTACATCAGGTAAATATAGACTTAGGCGTCAATCGTATACCTTTCATATACTATGTAGAAAAGGGTGTAAGAGGATACCAAGGTATACCACACGCAAATGCTTTCCTTAAGCTTGTATTCGCTGACCAATCAGAAGCACCCGTTCTCACTTCCCTGAGGAAAGTTAATGTGTTAAACTGAATTAGTCAGTTTTAAAGTTTTTTCTTTGTTTTGAATTGTTATTTAGACATGCATGGTTTTTATGTATTAACTCCCAAAATTTGACGGACATTAGAACGATTACATATATATGAATGCAAAATAATATCCAAGTCGACAGATGGCAATTAACGACAACATGTAGGCGATCGCCAATATCGATCCCTCGGCAGTAACAGGTAACGAAAATCTACCAAAATTTGTCCATTGGCAGTATAATACTAAAGGGAGAAGCCCATTTTTAACAATTCACAGAACTTGAGAATGCAATGAGGACTAAAGCAAACTAATCTAATTTCCGATATATAACAATGTTCTTTATTTCATTGACTAGTATATGACATATAGGTTTACTAAGCTAGATAAGTTGCTGTATTATTCACAGTGTTGGATATTAATTTTCGTTGTAGATATTTCGTGAGTTACATCCTACAGTTTATGTGGCATAAGTCTCTCTGTCAAGTATCAGGATACACAGGACCATTGCATCGATGTGATATTTACAATAATACAGCAGCTGGACAAAAGCTAAGGTACGATACATTATAGATATATATCTATATCAATAAACGCAATATACAGATATAATTATTTCCCTCTATAATAAGTGTTTTCTATGCTTGTGTGCCTTTTTGCTACATGTTGTTATACCTTGATTTTGGTTACAACCATTTAAGGGCCTGATTGCGTTTGTAGCTAGCTAAACAGGAAATTATTTTCCTTCCAGAGCACACAACCTCACTTCCCTGGTGAAAGTTTACGTGTTTAAACTATTTTGCAAGTTTTGCTTTACTTTGCTTTTGGGGTTTGATTTTGACATTGATTAGTATGTTTGTTTTTTATTCCCTCCATAATGAGTGTTTTATCTTATGTGCTTGTAAGTCTCCTTGCCACACGTTGTGATGCCATGGGTTTTGTTGTATCCATTAAAGGGTTTTATATTTAGCGTTAATTATAATGGTGAATTATGTATCCGGATATGAAATAAAGATGTGTATTAAATTCCTATTATCTCCGGTTTCTTGTAAAATGTTTATTTATTTGTTTGCTACAGAAGAAAGGTAAAGTGTTAATATTGAGACGCATTAAGACCTGGTATTATGTTTTGTTTTTGCAGAGAAATGCTTCAGTTAGGATCATCCAAACATTGGTCTGAGGCCTTGTTTACGGTAACCGGAAGTAGGACAATGAGTGCTGCTCCTTTAGTGGAATATTTCCAACCTCTTCTTCAATGGCTGAAGCAACAAAATGGAAACGCTGATGTTAGCTGGAACAAAGCCTGTCCCCATCATCTGAAACCCTTTTCATCAGCTACGACATATAAAGTCTCTGCTTCATTGACATTTTTATCATTGGTTCTTTTCTTTCTGTTATAATTTTGACTTTGCTTTCAAAAATGTGTCATATATGCTTTAAACAGTGTTCATTCTAGAACGTTACCATGGGGCCAATGATCTAAATTTTGCAACATGACTTTATTATTAATGTCCTAGTGGTAGGTCATATGTAACATTAAATGATTACAAAAAGATATTGATAAAATGGTATTTTAGAGTAAAGTTTTTGAGGCCCCCTGTGAAAAATGCTAGAAAGAACACTGCTTTCAGTTTCCTTAAAATATCTACATTATTAAACATCAAAATGTTTAAAAAAAACGTACAAGTACAGTACGCGTACGGACCTGTCATAAGTTCAACACTAAGCAAATGGATCGGTACCGAATCGGCAATTCGTTCAGATGCCTCGTTACCTATTATGCGGGAGGGAAACATTTTGGCATCTGTTATCTATCTTTTGGTTACTTGCTAACTATATTGCGACTTCTGGATGGCTGAGCTTCAGAAGTTTAATCAAGTTAAAAAATTGGTGCCGAAAGTCAGATTTATTTGCAGCTGCTGTCGATCTCTCAACCACGGCTACTCGGAAGCTAAGCGTCGACTTCTTTTCGTTAACCCAGCTTTAACCTTCGAGAAGTCTTCATGTCGTGCTTTTATGGAATATGATATTGACGTATACATGTACGGTACAGGGTTGTCGAATGTTTAACACTTAACTCCGAATCGACAGTTTATTTCAACACATCTTTCGCTAGGAAAATATGTTTGAAGATTTTTCTAGGAGCTGTTATTAATTATCTCCCGGCAACTTTTCAGAAATTTGCATATCTTGGTTACTCGGCAACAGAATATCGACTTGTCTTAAGCTCAGTGTTAAACTTTTGGTAGGTCTGTACACGCATTACCTTTATCTATGATTTATACACTTAATAAACCTAAGTGTATCAAGTGATTCATTGCTTTATGCAACATAGCATTGAATGAATATTTTATTATTTTTCTGTATTTATTACGATGGATTTCTATAGATTTATTTGTCATTCCATTATATGATCATTTCGATTACGGCCTATACATAATTGCAGTCGTAAACGTACCAGCATCGAGAAACGACAATTAATTTCATCATTGTTTTTATTTTTTTTTATTAGTTTTTAAAATTGCTTGTATTGTTTTTAGAAAGCAATTAATGCCTTAGGTGCATTTGTTGAAATACATATTATTTTGTCAACCTTTTTTCTCATTTCAAAATTAAAAAACAAAATTGGATTGCCACAATTAATTTGCGTCCGAGCACTGATGATATCATAGATGAACATATCAAATCGACAATCCTGTTTTATAAATATGATAATAATAATTATAATACAGTCGAACCTGTCGATAAAGGCCACCCAAGGGAATCAATGAGTGGCCTATATGGGCAGGTGACGCTTATATACAGGTTTAAATAATATGAATAAAGTAACATTGGGATACAAGTTTGCTAGCCTTTATAAGCAAGTGGCCCTTATATAGAGGTGACCTTTAAGGCAGGTTAGACTGTAATATTAATAATAATATTTATAATAGAAATTGTCTACGCTCCCAAACAAACGCAGATACGCTTTTACGATTGTGGATACGGACACATCCTTGCCGCAAGTGCTCTATTTGTAGAAATAACACATGCTTTACAACAATACAGATACCACTAGTAACTGAAATCAAATATATTCAAAAACAAACATACTTATCACTGTCTGTTTCTGTTATTGTAATTATTTTCATACTCAATTATATAAAAAATATGAAATCCAAACTGGTTCTGCCATACATTATTAATTATACAAATTTATTTTTGTCAATAAGTTTATAAAAACAACCACGCTAAATTACATTCGATAAATTGCAAAATAATTTTTTCAGCTAAATTGTAACGTGATATTGCAATAACTTTATGATGTCAGTGTATGCAACAAAATCCTTATTTTTCTTGAAAAAAAAGTTTTGTTAAAATTTTATGAAATTTATGGTAGAAATATAAAATGTTGGACAAATTTATTTTTCAAGATAAAATATTATTTAAGATGAAAAATTGCTATGTGGTATTTGCAAATTTTAAACATGTATAATAATTAATGGATAGCAGTATTCAGCGTAAAATATTGTACGTGAACATATTATGTACTTGACAATCATTGGAGAGATAGGGGTTTGTTCTTAATCTGTATGTATTGTTTCATAATAAATCTTTGTTAATAAAAATCATAAAACATATTGAAATGGGTTGGGTTTTTTATCATATGCAAAAAGCAGACAAACGTTTTCTAAGTTAGACCCTTCTCCGCCAACTATACGAGCGAATTCAAAGTTGCCTAGACAGAAAATGCTTTTCCTTCCGATGCACCTGACCTCACTTCCCTGGTAGGTAGGAGTTTGCCTGATATCAAACTTTGTATTTTGATTGGGATACTGATATGAACATGGATCGGTATGTTTGTGTTTGATTTCATAGACTTTTTGCGAACCTATAAAAATATATAAGCCGATGATACAATTTTTCAAATTTGTTTTTGAACTTTTTTTCTTACGTATGCTTGTCATGACCAAACATTATGTACCTGGTGTAAATGTGCTCAGACGAAATGAGTAAAATAATGATCGGATATTTCTAAAAAGGCCGAAGACTGTGTAAATATTCATTAATTATAAATGTACATATATGTACCATGCTGTGACGCACGGTACAAGGTAATTAGAGTGTTTTTCTCAACGTTCAAAGATACACAGTCGCCAACATAATATAAAAAATATGCGAAAACAGACTTTGGCGCATATACAACGTAATTATAAGTGTCTTAAACTCAATTGGTCTTTAATAAAACAAACGTCTTCGAATAAATAAATTAAATTATAAAATATGCAAAAACACGCATTAACAAATATATGCATTGCTTAGTGACCGTCACCAGAATCGTATGTGGCGTATCAATTAATAATACAAATACTGTGTACATTGGGATCTCAAAGGTATCGGCTGTCAGACACCATATTATTTAAAAATCGAAAACTATGAGAAAATATATTTTTGTATTGCCTAGTGTTACCTGTCACCAGAAGGTAGTAATGCACATGTGTCACATATTACAATAGGTAGAATTGGAAATTAGATAGCATTTCAACATCCCTGGCGGAAAGTCACATGTTTACTTTGCTATGGGATTGTGATTTGGACAAAAACTGGTATGTTTGTTTTCAATTGATTACTAGAACAGCACAACTCAAAAAAGACGCCCATATCTCATTCACGTAGTCAAACCATAAGGAACCCTCCAGTCTGACTTGTCACTGATGCTTCATACAACTAACGAAAACTATTTAAGGCTGTTCTTACACATCTTATCAATTTCCTATCCAATGTAAGCAAAAAGTCTTAAATACTCCGGAAGTAAACTCTATATTTTTCTCGAAAAAACCGGCATATCGTCATTATTTAGGACTACAAAATTAATTGACTATACATAGATGTATAACTCATTGGCAAGCTCTACAACAAATTCCAGAACAAATCCAAGCATTACAAGATGTTTTATTCAACCAAGATTTACTTTTTCAGTGCACAATTTAATTGTCAAAACCAACTTTAAAACCCAAAACATGCTAATGTAACGAGCAATACAAATATCCAATTGTTGTCTTGAAAAGATGTAATGCATTGTAAAAACTGTATAAAATAAATCAAACACGAGAATTCCTACCAGGGAAGTTAGGGCGGGTGCTTACATAAGGTGCATATAAACAAGACATATATACTGTGTATACAAATTACCTGTGGTTAAAAAGTCACTAAGACAGGTTGCTTTTTATTCTGGTTTCCCCCACTATTTCTCATCGTCAAGCCATAAATGAGTTAATCTTCACTTCAACGTCAATCTCCATTACTCCATTTATGCATTGATACTAAGTCGCATTGGTTTTATATTTCTCCTCAATTTATGGAAAACGCCCCCCCCCCCTGACCACGGTTGGCGGGCGGTTAAAAGTGTGCATTTTGGATTACACCACTTAGGTCTGAATTCCGCTCGTAGAAAATCCTAGTGTGAGAAACTCTGTTAGTTCCCTTACTAAAGTTCGATGTTTTATTCCGAAAATTACGTTTTTCTTCACCATCAATGATCTTACCGCCTCGATATATGTGAAAGTTCCTTGATTGTGGCGTAAATCTCCATCCAACTAAAATACATATGATTTATTCAAAACTCTTTTCTCAATTGCATGCAAGTTAACCATACACACGCAGATATAAAACATAACCTTGTCTTACTCAATGATAATTAGTATTATCACATTGACATTGATAAAAACAAAACACGAAATTAGTTTAGATACAGACGTTTTTTTTTTATAGTTGTGCATGTTATATAATTTCATGCGATCAAGTTACAGCCGGATGCAGCTGTAGAACAACACGCGTGTATGTACAGGACACACGGCAAAAGTTTTTTCACAAAGTTAACAAATTGTCGAATCAGGAGCTCATTTCGATCCTTCGTTTGTTTGATATCGACAGCTATTTCGTCAGCTATTTCGTCGGCCTTTTCATATTGTTCGGCTATACCTACTAAGTATTCAAAGGCCGACATCTCGGTTGTCGAACTTTGACTCCTTAACGTTAACTGTGTTAAATGTTTTACTGGTCTCTCCTTTATGTACCTCCATTTAGTAGTAAACAACACGTGTTCCTGATAATGCAGTTTATCTACTCGTTGCTGTTATTTGTGACAAATGTAGGATGCAATGCTCTTATAACAGATGAAAATGAAGGGATTAGATTTTTGGATTATTATGAAAGGTTTGCATCAGACTATTTTTACAAGAGTGTTTCGGCCAGTTGGAATTACTACACAAATCTCACCACCCATAACTTAAATCTTCAGGTAAGTAAATCATTAATACATGAAAACAATGAAAAAATACAGTGGTGTGTTCCATCTATATCGATACGTATCAATAAGGATAGATTTTAAAGGACTTATCCGATATATTATTGAATTTTTCGCGTCAGTTGATTTTTGCTTTTGCAAGAATCAGCTTAAAATATTCGCGTACTTTTATTTCAGCATTGTTGGATCTTGATCAAGTTAAATCGCAAGTTAAATATATCAGAATGAAGTATTCGTGCGTGTTTTATTTTTTCGCGTATTGATATTATCACGGATTAAGGGAAAGTTCTTGATTAAAGTAAACGCTGATTGCATTTTCAGACTGCTGCCAATTTAGAATTTTCTGCATTCGAAAAGGAAGCTGCTAAGAATGCATCCAGATTCGCCTGGAAAAGTTTCCAAAATGACACAGTAAAACGTCTTTTTCAAAAAATGACAAATATTGGATTTGCAGCCGTAAATGATACCGCTAAACTAAAACTAGTAAGTACTTTTCTGACTCAAAAATATGGGCATTTGTAGTTTATAATGAAAGCTTGTTATGAGATATGAATTGACGTAACGCCGGTACGCCCACAATGTTCCGACAAATGTCCGAAATACTTGAATTAGACGCAAGAAGAATTAAAACTCGACATGAATTGTGACGTTTAATGACGTCACTGACACTAGTATGTCATTAGTTGCCTTGACACTGCTTTGGTACCGTGATGGCAGCCAGTGTCAGAACATTGTGGGCGTGGTCTGCGAAACGTCAATTGACAGAGTTATCCTGGATATATATTTTAAGCTCATGGCTGTAAACCTTGGTTTCCAATATTCAAGGTTTTTGCTTTGCTTTTGGAGGTTTTGTTTGGACGTGAACAGGTGTGTTTGTGTTTGATTTTATATAGAAGTACAACATAGAACTGAGTTTAATAACCGATAACCCTCGTGGTTTTTTATTTAGAATTAACATTCTAAGAGAACCAGTAAAAAATCGTATTTTTCAAGAAGGTTATACCGGCTTTTCTCATATACCTCATCACAAATTGAACATCATCTCACACAAGTTTTAAGTTTTGATTTAAAACGTTTACAATTGATAAACATACGTTACCGATAACTTGGTTACATGTAGGTACTTAATAACTGTATAAGTCATGTATAATGAAATGAGATACATTTGGCGGGAAACAGTATCAGGACCGCAATATTTTGTGCCTTGCCTGAATATTGTCATCATTGTCGTCTATGCAATATTTGCAACCCTTCTGAATATAGTTTGTTAAATGCGTTGGTAATAAGAGGGCTGAAAATTGATGTAAGGACAGATTACTGAATTTCCACAGTAATTAGAGAATGTAGGATCTTTAGTGGATAGACCAATGTCATAAACCGACAGTATATTACAGACGAACTTAATTAAAATGAACTTTTTTATTTTACAATTAGATATACGACTTGGAGGCTAATTTAACAAACATATACAGTAAGGGAAAAGTCTGTAACATTCCAGGAATAGAAGGATGCTTGGAACTAGAACCAGGTAAGGTTATTCTGACTGTGTTAACTGATTTACCAGTGTTCCTCAAAACCTGACGTCAGGAATGCTGTGAAATATTTAATTTTCTTTAATGTCTCAATGTTTGTGTCTTGACTCACGAATTCACATGCCATCGAAGTAGTATATATTATAAACTTACATTTAACGGATACAAAAGAACACGAACAACAAATCTACATAATAATATTTTTATTTGAATCACTGCGGAAATAAAAATTTTAACATAGGCATCAGTTTCACAACCGTTCTTTAACTTAAATTCAGGTAATCTTTTTTTAGAGCTACTAATAAATGCTTTTGACATTACTAAATAAATTCGTTTGACATTAATAAATAATTTGCATCGCAATTTTGTTAGAATTGCCACTTCCAAAATCTTGTTTATACCCAGTAAATCTCAACATATTGAAAGTTATTTCTTATATTTACAATATTCATCGTTGACATTTCTGCTAATAATTTGCAAAAAGTCAATTAATTTAGTTTTACAAAATAACGATTCTTATCTGACAGTAAAATGGAATAGTGCCATTCATTCCTTCAGAGCATTCAAACCCGCCTTTTTTACGTCAATTCATCTCTCCAATACAACGTTTTTCTTATAAATAGGTTTATCTATGAAAAAATCAGTGATTGTAAACATAAATTGTTGTTTTCAAAATGCCACCTTAAGTTTCTAAATATCTTAAAAATTAACACAATTATCAAGAATAACAATTTTGTTAGATTGAAGTTGATGATTGTGAAACCGAGGCCTGATTCTAAAGGGAATATTCCTGTACTTACACACTATATATATATATATATATATATATATATATATATATATATCTCGACAATACACTATTTCATTGTAGTCTCAAGTAATTTGGGCATGGTGATAATAGTATTTGCTCTATACCGAATCTGTTTACTTACACAACACGTTAATGAGTAGTAATAAATTATTTCTGTTATATGTACATGGAATGATAAGAATGTCAGTGTTGTTCTAGTTATACTTCACTTAGGAGGCTGTTAGCTTCTCTTTTTAGCAACTTAATGAATGTTGCGATTTCGATTTGCCATTCTCAATTTACACGTGGCGGTTACTGCTGGATAGACTGGATATTCTTACCTGTCTGGAGCACTCGGATTCACTTCCTTGGCTTGGTAAAATTCCACATTGTGTTTATCTTACATTGTCAGTTCTGTAACCCTTGAAACCTTTAAGTTTGATTTTGCAATCAATATTAAAATCATTAACTTATGCCTAAATCATCCGTTTATTTTCAAATTTGTATTTTCTAATCAAAATATTTACAGGGTTAGTGCAATTATTGGAAAAAAGTCGAAATGAGAAACAGTTGCGTGCCGCTTGGACGGGTTTCCGTGATGCGACGGGTAAAAATATGAGGAATATGTACGAGAGATTTGTTAATGCCATGAACGAAGCAATTAAGTTCAGTGGTGAGTATTTTTAGTTTAAAACATGCTTGGTTAAGTATTATTTGAACTCATTTACTGTATACGAAAAAAACCCATTAGCGGTAGGAAATTTTCGCGGTTAGAACCTTCTAAAATATTTCATTGTAAGACATTTTCACGGTTTTGACCGTACAGAAAATGGACCAAGAGAAATCAGAAATTTTCCCTGAGAAGAAATATTCGCGGTACAAGTGTCATCGTGAAAATCGTGAAAGGTTTTTTCCTCGCCAACGTTTCTTCTTAGACAGTATTGTAATTCGAACATGGATTAGTGTGTTCGTTTTTTATTTTATGTTATACAATATAGATTACAAATCTGAAGCAGTCATTATTGACTTGACCTAATAAACTTTGTTGCATTGTTTTTATTTTAGGCTTTAACGACACAGGAGAGTATTGGCGAGCAAAGTATGAAAGTCCAACATTTGAATCCGATGTCCGCGATCTTTATAATGAACAATCTGAATTGTATCGACATCTACATTACTATGTACGACAAAAGCTGAAGAATACGTATAATGCTGACGTATTTCCAGAGACTGGCCACCTACCTGCTCATTTACTAGGTAATTGGAAAAATAATATTAATAATTAATGATAATTATTGTGAAAAATTACATATCTGAAAAGATAACACAGATTCTTTCCAACAACAATAACAACAACAATTAAATAAATAATAAAAATAATTGAATAAACGGATGAAAAATGTCCACCTATTGCTCCCAGTAAAATTGCCTTTAAGGGCAGATTGTTCTTTTTTGGAGAGCGTTTAAAGCAGGTTGTAAATTTGACCACGTTTAACATTTTTTTATGGTAATACAAGAGTTGAGTAATGGTATTTCAAGTCCAAGTTAATACTATTTCACTTATATCGAGATGTCGCCAGCTATAGACGAAGGTTAAGAAATTATGCCTGTAATTGCGCTGATGCCACTAGGACACGGGACCTCGTTTATTTCAAGTTCTCATCCGAAAGAACCTTGACTTTCATTTCTTATGAAATGCCGAGTGCTTGGCGAAACGACGGTAACTACACACTTTCAAGTAATGTGTCGGATTCGACCGGGGATCGAACCCACAACCTCCTACATATAATGCGAGCACTCCAACTAGTGTGGTAATATAAGAGGAAACATGGATGCATATGTTAAAGTTGAAAGTACCTTTCAGAGTGTCACCATAAATTATTAATAGATGCTGAACTTAATTTTCTTATTCATTTTCATTTATTTTATTTTTGCATGGTGCACAATTTGTAAATAAATTGAAAGAAAATGCATATGTCATAACGGGAATCGAAATATAATGACACCTAAAACTTGTTCAGATTTTATATAGTTAAAGCATGATCATGGGTCCTGGATTAAATATTAAATTGTAGACTAAATGATTTCACACATATGGGTTGGAGTTATCTTTAAAAGAGATGCTTACGCATCAGGGCACCCAGACCCATTTCCCCGGATGTAATTTTAACTCAATTTACCAGTTATCAAAGTTTCTACTTTGATTTTTTGTTTGTGATTTGGACTTGATCTGTTACGTTTGTGTTTGATTATTCTCAATGAAACTTGATATCACAGCTCCAATTTGATATGATTTCGTGTTTAAGGATTAATTGTATATTCTTAAAATAGTAACACACTACTCGTGTTATTTTAAAATACACAATGTAATAATTTAGAAAAAAAGATAATTTTCCAATGTCTTAATGAACTTGCAAAATATATCATAGCTCCAATTTTATATGATTTTGTGTTTTAGGATCGATTTATATACCTAATTCAGTTAATTCATACACATGCATTTTTTACTGATATTTCTTCGTTTAACTTTATATTAGGTAATATGTGGGCTCAATATTGGGTTAACATTTACGACTTGGTGATACCATATCCAAATGTAGGAAATATAGATGTTACAACGAAAATGAGAAACAAGGTACATGTACACATAAAAACAAAATTATTTCCATTATACTGAAAACAGTTTTCAATAAATCACTATTTCAAAGTTTATTTTACTTTTATTGGAAATGTTAATATTTGAATGTTGGACAATTTTAAGACCAATTCACTGATTTTAGCAGTGAAAATAGAAAACAAATAATAATTTACGAGGAGTATTAGGACCTTATTAGAAAGATATACAGTGATGTGTGGGTTAAACTAAGGTATAAGACCGGTCAAGCCATGTTTAGCATCAGTCTCAAGATTTGTTTTTAGGAGAAGTGAATGTGTTTGCTAGCTTTCAAGGTTTTTAAAATTGTTTTCAATATTGTAATTTAGACCGGAATGCTTGTTTTATTCTCTTGCTGATCATTCTCGCTCTAACTTAATTATGCAATTAAATTAATTTATTTCAGGGTTTTAATGTGACATACATGTATCAACTAGCGGAGGATTTCTATACATCAATCGGTTTATTACCGATGCCCGAAAAATTCTGGACAGGATCAATGCTTGAAAAACCTACAGATCGTGACGTTGTGTGCCACGCTTCTGCATGGGATTTCGGCAATGGTGAAGATTTCAGGTATAAAAACACAAGTTTTAAAAGTTAAGAAATTATTATAACAAAAGTATGATTACAAGATCACAAAAATAAAAGAGAAAGAACGGGTTCAGAAACAATAGCAAAAAGTGCCATAAAAACACAGACCGGACCCTCTATCTTTCCTCATTTAATTGAATTTCTGTTTTCTTTGGAAACCCTTCTCCACGGATTTACATGTCAACTAAATAGCAGTTTATATTACGAACCAACTTTAAAGGGTAACCGCAAACTAAGAATTTAAAACCCATAAACAATATTATCTGTCTTCGATCAACAAATTTTAAACGCTGCGAGAACAAATTGATTCTCAGTGATCAAATGCAAACATACAAGATGACTTAAGCTATTTTAAAAAAAGGTTAAAAGGTCAAAACTGTTTTTCGAAATCATTTTAACTGTTTCATCTTTGTTTTAAGGATAAAACAGTGTGCTTCAGTGACAGAGGGTGAACTTTACACAGTTTATCACGAAATGGGCCATGTTTCATATGACATGCAATACAAAAATCTGCCTTTTCTATTTAGAGACGGAGCTAATCCAGGTAACATTTAAATGCACAATTTGAGGTGTCAAATCTGTGTATAAAGACCACCCAAGGGGCCTGTTAAAATTGTCTCCATGGACAGGTGATCTTTATATGCAGGCTTAAAGAATATGAATAAAGGGCTGCATTGAAGTTTCACTGGCCTTTGTTGCCCTTATTTTTAGGTGGTTTTTAAGAAAATTTGGACTATAGTTATAAAAACAGTTTTCATTTCTTTTTGCGTTAAATGCAATACTTTTATAACAGAACCTGTGAAATAAACTAATAGCGTCTTCAAACAGCAAAATGCTGAATCTTAGCAATTTCTATCTGTCAATTTGCTTTTTTAATATTAATTTGAAGATGCATAATTATACACATTATTTTAGCATACATGTACTAGTTTATAATGTTAACCATGATGCAGAAAACTTGTTTTTGAGAAAATTCGCAAGTGACCAGCGGGAGTAGACGCGATTCTCGTTGGCAGTTCGTTGTACAATATTTTTACTGTAATAGCTTCGGAATTAAATGATGATCAATTTGACGCTTTGACGCCAGACGTTATTATTGTACATGAACTGAATTTCAGGATTTCATGAAGGAATGGCAGACATATCAACATTATCTTTGCAAACTCCAGAGCATTTGTATGAGCTTGGATTAATTGACAGTATTCCATCAAACAATGACACAGGTATGGAATTCCGTTAATTTTTTTTTTTTTTTTCATTTTTCACTTGTCGCCTTTTTATCTCTATCATACGCATACGCGGATACCAAAAGTGTTATGTAGTACATTTAACGGCAGATACAGCTATGGGTCTTACAAAACTTAAACTCCTTACTGAAAATAAATATGTCACTGCTCAGTTTATATGTTATTTTATATGTAATTTTCTAAATTTCCTGCAAGTTAAAATTTAAAATTTCTCAAAAACTAAAGTATACTCCCTCATGCAAAGTAATTCCTTAGCTTGATTTGGTAAAATATATTTTGGTCCTTTCGGTAGCTTCTATAGATATAATTGTGTTTCCAATGTGGAACCTTTCGTATAAAGTTACATCACTAATGCCTAGAGTGAGAGTGGTATTAATATTAACGTAGAAAATGGCTACAATTGATACCAGGCAACATTAGCCATCACATTTGACGCCAATAGTTCCATGTTGTTTTCATACTCTGTTTTTATTTTACACGTGACAGGTGTAACTAGCTAAACAAAAGGTGCTTACCCTCACCTCATTCTATGGTGGACGAACATTTGTCAGTTTCAAATGTTTGTTTTGCGATAATGAATTTAACAATGGGTTGGTGCGTTTGTTTTTGATTAAAAAATAATGGCAGACCAGGACTTCAAACAATTACAGTTAATTCACTTATGGTTTTTTTAACATTTAGATGCCGATATAAACTTTCTGTTGCGTATGGCTCTCGATAAGGTGGCATTTATTCCTTTTGGATACTTAATTGACCAATGGCGATGGAGTGTATTAAGAGGTGAAATCACTCCAAAGACCTACAATAGAAAGTGGTGGGAACTTAGGTAGGTATACATTAAAAGTGTTAATTCTATTGTAATTCCTGATCGAGAAAAACTCATGAAAAATGTAAAGAAAAAATAAAATACCTTGATGTTTGAACATTATAATTTTCTTACCGAATGTCGGTGGTTTTGAGTTCTCTCATTTTTTCTAAAACATCTTAAAAATGACTCAGACTTAATTGAAAGAATACTGTCTCGGGTTGGCGCTAAACACTACCATTCAAAAATTTGATGAAGTTAATTGGCTAAGCTCTTTAGTTGTAAGAAACATTCATACACTGAGTACTTTTTCATCATAATGTTTTGTCCTAAAGAAAAGAAATCGTTTTATACATATTTACACTCCATTTTCGCAGTAGAGCTCAGAAATCCGCAGAACTATTAAACGTGTTTCTAGTTTCTGATTTATCGAAAAAAAACTTCAAAACATAATTTATTTGTCCATATATTTATGAAATATTTGCAGTTTCTTCTTTAATTCTTATTATTTCTTAAATTTATATACCATTTTATTATATTTTGATAATTAGTAACGTAGGAGTGCAAGACATATGTATATTGCAGTGGTCTTTTGCGACTTGGGGGGGGGGGCTTTCAAGTAACAGTTAGTCAATTAACACAATATGTACAACGTTTATTATAATCCTTTGACACTTAAGATATTAATTTCTTTAGTTAATGTAAGAGAGTTTCGGATTTGAAAACGTTTATCATTATACTTTTTGAAGCGGTTTAAAATGTGTATTATACATGCTTATTGTTTTAGGTGTGAAATTCAAGGTATATCACCACCAGTTGGAGACGACAGAAATGAAGAATATTTTGATCCAGGAGCAAAGTATCATATTCCGGGTAATACACCCTACATCAGGTATGACTATCATAAATGGCGGACTAGTGCTGTAAAATAAACACAAGTTTAAAATGTAGTAAATAACAATCACAAGCACCTCGACATCGCGTCCCAACTCATAATATTACGTACAGAAATCATATACATGGCATTAATGTTATTAAGAAGACTAATGTTTATTGTAGGTATTTTGTGAGTAACATCCTCCAGTTTATGTGGCATAAAGCTCTCTGTGATGAAGCTGGTCATACAGGTCCTCTACATAGATGTGACATATATAACAGTGTAGCTGCCGGTGATAAACTCAAGTAAGTCCACCATAAATGAAATTAAAGTGCATCTTCCGAAAACCGGCTTCGTTTTGGAAAGAGTAATTCGGCCAGTTTTCAGAGGGACAGGTACAGTAGAACTTCGATAACTCGAAGTGCACGGGACTTCGATGATGACTTCGAGTTATCGGGGTGTTCGAGTTTTCGAAGTTGAAGAATGACGTCACAATGTTACTTTAAATTTCATTTCTTTGGGAGAAATATTGGATGGTGTAAAACTGTTTACCGATACACTGGTGTAATATGTACTGGTTTTATATAGAATAATAAATGAATTAAAATCAAATTATTAATTATGTTTTTATATAAGGACTGATGGCGACAACAAACGCATACATGAAATACACAAAATGTGTTTTACAAATGCATGACCGTAATGCATTCAAAGAACTGAATAAGATAAACATATCCATGTACATTGTATGTTATAATCATAATAATGCATATACAAAACAAGACGCACATTTTATAGAAATTATAAAACTAGTGTGCCTACCACGTGTCAGTCATTAACATCCAGCTTAAATCACCTATAAATTTGTTGTTATCTCCAGCGGCACGAAATTCGGCTTCTACTGCGGGAGTACACGGTTACACTTCATCGCCCATTACGGCACAGAGTACTTATCTTTTAATTGATACTAATTAATACAGTAGCAAAACCTTTGATCTGTACAACTTTTCCAATCATTAATCGGATTATACAGAAGTATTATAGTTTATTGTCGATTAATTACCGTGTTCTCACTGAAACGTTCTATTGGTCACCCATTGTTAAAAATATTTCGAGTTTTAGAAGTTTGTTTTTCCTATGATTTTCAATTTTGCACCTTAACATTACTCCGAGTTATCGGGGGGCATTCGAGTTATAGGAGTTTGAGTTATCGAAGTTATATTTATATAATTTATATAGAAAACCGGTCGGGACAAAATTATGACTTCGAGTTATCTGTGGTATTCGAGATATCGAAATTAAAGTTTTGTTGAAAGATGATACTAACCATTCTCATACAAAGTTTAAATTATTTGAACAGACAAAATAGCCAATAAATTAGCCTTTTCGATGCGTTTTGTCCTGATAAAAGGAATTAATATAATATAAATCGATTAGTCAACATTTTAAATTGGAACTGTACATGTTTGTGTTGACTCACTAATTTGAGTGTTGCGTTTCAATGCTTATCTCTTTTAAGGATGAATACTTTGATTAACGTTGACAAAAACAGATTTGAACACCTTATTTAGCTCTGATTCTCGTGACATATAGGTTATAGTTTATATTGTTTTATTTACTCTTTAGAGAAATGCTGCGTATGGGAGCATCAAAGCATTGGTCAGAAGCATTATACGTTGTTACTGGAAAAAGAAGAATGAGCTCCGAGCCACTTATTGAATATTTTAAGCCTCTTCTTAAGTGGTTGAAGAAGCAAAATGGAAATGGTGACATTGGATGGAACAAAATGTGTCCACATCATATTAAACCGAGATCGTCAGCAGCTGTCCACAGACTATCTGTCACATTGACGTTTGTATTTGCCATTCTAATGTTAAACCTTAAGTAAAACAAAAACATGCATCAAAAAGAACTAATCTATAAAATGATTTTGTAGTATGACATTCCCGCTAAATCTGAAGTAAATGCATATGGCAAAATGATGGGATTCGCCCGCTTTACCACGTTTTCAATAACTTAACTTTTTTGTAGAACGTCATGGAAATCGTTAACCTAACAAATTTCTTATAGGAAAACGTCATCTTCTGCGATTCCATATCCATTGGAAAAATTATTTCCGCAAGCAAACGTTAGGGGTAGCACGTGGTACAGCGGTGAACCCTGTTTGAAAGTGGTTATACTGATAATCACGAAATATATATTTGAAAATCGAATATACGTCAATGAAATATTTTCTACTCGAGATTTAATTTTTATTGTTTTATATTGTTCATTTTAACAGTAAAGCTGTAGTTAAAAATTCCTCCAACAGGGTGACAGTATATATCCAGTACAATATATAATGTTTTGTAGTAAAAATATTCCAAATGAAAATGTAATAAAAATCATCATTTTTGAAACTGTAGTCAATCGGTTCTATCTCTTTTAACCGTAATTTATCATGCGCAAAGTGATTATAATGCTGATTACAAAGGTAGCTTTGAATATCATATATACAATAAATTCTACAAACTTGATATAGCATATAGTATTTATTATTGAAAATAGTTTGTGTTTGTTTTGGATGATGATAAAGTAATTATATTCTAAATACGTTTAAAGTTGTTCCATTTTAAATGCTGGAGTCGGATACTTTGATTTCGATACTTCAAGAATTAAGAACAAAACTTTAAAAGTGTATTTGCTTCCAGACAGCTAATAAAGAAGAGACAATAATATTAAAGAAACAGCCATAGAATACAAAAAAAAAAAAAAAAACAAATATTAAATAAAAATCGAGCTCAGTAACAATGAAAATAATGACTGACATTACTGCCAATATCCAGTTTTATGGTAACATTTTATATAGTTTTAACTCTTCAATTTTTTTAAAAGCATTGATCCAATAAGACGCACATTTTACAATAAACAAACAAATCACAAACCTACATCCGAAAGCAAAGTAAAATTTAAATCTGGCAAATCAAGTGAAACACTTGAAGGAAGTTAGCTTGGTGCTCCGAAAGAGTAAGTACCTCTTTTCTAGCTAACTACACCCACAACGAGTGGTATCAAAATTGAGAAAGAAAGAATTCAAAATGGCACAAAGGACATGTGTGAATTCTTGATTAACTCCACCCTTTAAATTTAATATCAATTTGTTCAAAAGTATGTATATTTTGGTTTCTTACTTTCTGTTAGGCAAAACGATGTGCGAAAAAATTTGTTGTAATCTGGTTGTTCAACTACGAACACAAACAGTTGTTATTTAACAACTGATGTATTAAATGGGCTCCACGTGATATCTGCAATCAGTCGTATATTTTTAATTATTACTTTTATTAAATTTTATATTATTTTTTATTTTTTTGATAAATGGGTTACCAAAATTTCATTTATCAAACTACGACTTTGACTGTTTTCAGTTAAAGATTTTAGGACACCATTTTACAGTATTTTAATGACCAATTAAGTGAATCATTTGTCAAGTTTTTAGAAGCAGGTAATAAATATTGTTCGATAGAGCTTCGAGATAAAAATCTTTGTAGTTTCATTTTTGCCAACTAAAATGTTTCATTGAAACCTATGTAGCAACACTGGGTCCTAGATAAAATAGATACTTTGAGCCCTATCCCAAGCAGATGTAGATGCGCTTACGATTGTGGATAAGGCACACATTAACCGCAAGTGCTCTATTTGTAGAAATACCAGGTGCTTTCCAAAAATGCAGATACCGCAATGAACTGAAATTAAATATAATTGTTTGCTGCTGTTATTGTAATATTTTTAATACTTGAATGTTTATTATTATGAAATCCATACTCATGATACTGGTTCTGCCATCCATTTATAATTATACAAATTTATATTTCCCATTAGTTTATGTGACGGGTGTAGCTAGCTAAACAGCAGGTGTTTATCCTTCCGGAGCACCAGGTCTAACATTCCTGGTAGAAGTCCTCGTCTTAAATCTAACTTGTAGGTTCCAAAAAATTTATTTTGCTTCTGGATTGTGATTCGGATATAGAATGGATTAGTATGTTTGTTTTTGATCTATAAATTAACAACCTTTTTAAATTTCATTCGTAGAATTGCGAAGATATCATTACTTTATGATCTAAATGTATAATAAAGAAGTTGCTTTTCTTGAAATTTTATGAATGTATTGAAGAAATATATGTGGGGAAAGTATATTTTGCAAGATAAAAGTTACTTTAGATGAAAAACTCTATTTGTTTTAAGGATTTGCAGTTTGCAATAGCATACCAGTTTTAAACATGTATAAGATTCATGGATGATACTTGGTGAATTTAGCTGAACATAAAGTATGGTAATCTATGTATTGACAATCATTGAAGGGCTAGGTATTAATTATATTATTCCTAAACTGTATAATGTATTGTTCCATTATAGTTATTGTTAATTAAAATTATATATTACTTGTTTCATGGGTTGTTTGTTTCATGTTTTAAAGCAGGAGTGTCTTTTCTTATTAAGATGTATTACTTTTCCACTCCCGTGACTGGAGGCTTGTGGCGGGTGAATCTGGTTAGGCAGGAATTGCTTATCTTAAATAGATACCCCGAACTCACTTTCCTAGTACGGAGTTGTTTTAGCAGTTTTCAGACTTTTGACTTTGCTTTAATTTGGGATTTAAAATTGGTTTTTGTTCGATACGTGATTGTGCATATATGTCCTTGAACATTTATGTAACCTTGGACAGAGTAAATATACTGAAATTTATAATGGTCCAATAGATTATAAAAGATAAAGAAGGAGACACTTATTTCTCAATATCTGTCTATTTTCATGCTTTAATTTCTGTATGCGGTGGAATTATTGCGTGTTATCCCCGTGAGATATGAAAACATTTTTTGCGAACAGAAAGTAGCCTCAACAGCTCTAGTTAGTGACAATTACTCGAACAGAACCGAAGTTTTAACATATATACAAAAAGAATCTAATCTTACACGAACTCGCTCTATATCGTCCAACAACAACAACAACAACAAAATAATAATAATAATAATAATAATAAAAACAAAACTGACAACGGCAACTGAATGATAATTGCAATAACAACAATAGTAAATACAATTACTCAGAGATATTGAAAGCCCAGGCTTTTCGAGACTTTTAAAATGTTTTATGACCGTCATCACACTATTGGTGATAATTTAGATGTATCTGTGTCCAGGATTTCCCTGAATATATTTGACGTCTCATAGTTCTATGGTCCTTTCACACAATTTTGATTACACACGTGGCAGGTGTAACTAGTTAAACCGGAGGTGCTTACCCTTCCGGGTCACCCGGCCTCACTTCCTTGGTGGATGTTTAACCTGACTTGACAGTTCTAATGCGTTTACTTTGCTTCTGGATTGTGATTTGGAAATGGATTAGTTGGTTTGTATTTGAATAAATCATATAACCCGAATTCAGTTGCAAATGCATAACAAATGATTAAGACAAATTAAAAGTTCATTATAGATGGTCAAATTCTTATTTCCCGCTGTTTGATTTCTTAACTGACTCCGCCGGGCGGTGTAATAACAAAATAATGGATCAGCTTTTTAGTTGATTGGTAAAGATTTATGGTCGATTTTATATAAACCGGTGATAGAATGATCGGGTTTGATCTTGAACTAACTTGATAAAAATTCCTGCCAGACCCCATTACCAAACATATGTACCAGGCCTAGGTGTACCAGTGCTCAGATCAGGTCAGCAAAACATAAATTGGGGTTATTTGGATACGTCAAGATTGTTAAAATATACATATAAATGTGTATTATGTACATATATGTACCATGCTGTGACGGTACGTTTTTCTTAGTGATCTCCGATACACTGTCGAAATCTAATTTATAATTTATCAAAATAAAAATTATGCGAAAACAGACTTTGACGCATATGCAATTTAATTATGAGTGCTTTAATCACCATAGTCTCGGAAAAAGTAGACGCCTTCAAATATATTATTTAAATTTAAAAATATGCAAAAACACAATTTAACCACGATTTTAACAAATGTAAATTCTATATGAATTGCCTAGTGATCGTCACCAGAAGTAAATGATGTGCCACGTATAAACTAGAAAGAAAGAGTAGAGGTTTCGAAATTATTCAGTGCTAGTATATGAAGGTAGACTGGGATTGATAATAAGCAACCACGATTCGATGGTTCATATGGTGTCGCTCATTGTTAAAGCATTATAATTAACGCAAAATGTATTCATAACACCTAACACTAACTTAAACATCGGCCCATGTTCAAATTACAGACCCAGAAGCAAATTGAAAAAATATATTAAAAAACGGTAAAGTTAGTGAAGTTAATCGCTTGAACATCCAACACAGAAGTGAGGTTTAGTGGTTCGAAAGAAAGTGTACCTCCTGTTTAGCATGCTACTAATTATTTAGTAGACTCGATGGTCCGAGCGGTTGAGGAAAACATCGCTTTTTACACCGCCGCTATGTTCGCACTATACTTATATATTTATCCTCCAAATATATCATAATTATTTTAAGAATGGAGTTCAATATGCAATGGCATTTACTAGAAGAGTACAATTCACAATAAAGGACGCACACCTTTATCTTTTAAAAAGCCAGCCAATATGAATTCTTTCAAGCAAGCAAAGGCATCCTGAATTAAATTAGTTTCTATTGTATTTTGATGATGCCAATGAGAATTGCAAAGTACAAACGTACTACTAAAAACCATAATAATAAAATAAGAATTACTTAAAATAAACAAAAACAAACATACTTATCCATATTAAAATCACAATCCAGAAGTATTAATAAAAAACAAACAATTTTATGTCCAGACAAAAGTCAAAAAGCAAAGTATAAAACTTTGAAGCTGGAAAATTAGGTAAAACACGTGAAGTTCCACTAGGGACCTGAGGCTGGGTGCTCCAAAAGGGTAAGGTAAGTTAGCTTCACCCGCCACGTGTGTAATCAAATTTGGAAATAAAATTAAGGAACATCCTAACGGAGCTATGTGACTTCATATCTTAAGCTAGATTGGTTAAACACTCGGGGCAGTGTCACGTTAAGTTAAATACATTGGAAAGTTAGGCATGTTAACAAGAAAAAGACTATACTATGTGTATATTCAGTGTCAGTCTCGTTTTAAGGGACGTATCACTCCGTTTTCCTTCCAAATTCTGCACCGTCTAGACGTAAGTGCCGTGATTTTGAATGAGACGTTTTGGTTTTATTTTACTTATCAATTTATGAAAGACATGACTTTTTGCCGAATGATACGTGGTATGTATAGGAAGTTTAGGATCACGCTGCCTTTCAACACCTAGGTCTGCACCTACTCGGATCAGATCATAGTGTGAGAATTATTTTTTGCTGAAGGTCGGTGACATTCGTCGGACACTCCTGTTTTCTTCACACTCACTGATATGACCGCATTGAGAAATGTGTAAGATTCTCGACTGGGTCGTAAATCTCCATTACTCCACTCCGCTCTCCCTCACTAAATACTTGCGACTTATTCATAACTGTTCTCTTAATTCCATGCTGAGTTAATCATACACACGCACATAAAAACAGGTCCCTTAGTCAAATTACATTGTCTTAACCATTAATAATTAGCATTATCAAATAGACATTGATAAAACATTACAGGTACGTAATTTATATATGGACGTTTTTTCTAGGTGTGCATAGTACTAATTACATGTGATCAAGTTACAACCGGTTGCAAGTTTAACAGCATACAGTACAGGCTTGTTGAAAGTTAAACACAGAGCTTACGAAAGGGAGTCGAATTTAGGTTGTTGAGTGGGCGAGATATGGACAGCTAGTAACCAAAAGATTGGGAGTAGCTGCCAAAAAAAAACCTGTTGAGATGTAGCTAACAACGCGTCTGGATAAGTTGCCGATTCGGCACATTGGATAAGTGTTAAACTTTCGAAAGGTCCGTACTGCACATCTATAACACGCTATGCATATATACAGTAGACGCATGTCAAAAGTTTATCACTTAACTAACGAATTAGCACAGAATCTGCAGCTCATTTCGGCTCTTCTTTAGGTATATCGCGACAGCTTTTTTGTCGACTTGGATATATCTTAAGATAACGGGGTATAGCTATCCGAATCCCGAAAGCACCGCAGTCGAACTTTGACTTCTTTCTGTTAACTGTGTTAAATTTTCTACATGTCTGTTCTTTATGTTACTGTAAATTAGTAGTAAACAACACGTGTTCCTGATAATGGCGTTGATTTACTCTTTGTTGCTGTTGCTTGTGACAACTATAGGATGCAATAGTCTTATAACAGATGAAAATGAAGGGATTCGATTTTTGGATTATTATGAAAGGTTTGCATCGGACTATTTTTACAAGAGCGTTTCGGCCAGTTGGAATTACTACACAAATCTCACCACCCATAACTTAAATCTTATGGTAAGTAAAAGATTAATACATGAAAATAATGAGAAAAGCATTTTTGAGTAATGCATTCCATCTATATCGACACGTGTCAATATGCATCGATTTAAAAGGACTTATCCGATGGCTGCTAGTAGGTGAATTGATTGCGTTAGTTGATATTTGCTTTTACGCGAAGCATTTTAAAATATTGGCGTACTTTTATATAAGCAATGCTGGATCTTGGTCAAGTTTAATCGCAAGTGAATTATATCAGAATTTGTTATTCGTGTGTTTTAAATTTCGCGTATTGATATTATCGCAGATTTAAGGAAACGTTACTGATTACAGTAATTTAATTTGTATTTTCAGACTGCTGCCAATTTGGAATTTTCTGCATTTGAAAAGGAAGCTGCTAAGAACGCTTCCAAATTCGCATGGAAAAGTTTCCAAAATGAAACAGTAAAACGTCTATTTCAAAAGATGACAAATATTGGATTTGCAGCCGTAAATGATACCGCAAAACTAAAACTAGTGAGTAATTTTCGTCTCAGACATATGGGCATTTGTAGTTTATAATGAAAGCTTGTAATGAGGTAAGAATTGACAGCATTGTTGCTAAATGGGATATCTCTGTTTATAGAGTTATCCTGAATATATATTTTAAAATCATGGTTATAAACCTTGGTTTCCAATATTCAAGGTTTTTGCTTTGCTTTTAAGGTTTGGTTTGGACTTAAACCGGTGTGTTTGTTTGATTTTATATAGAAGAACAACAGAGAACTGAGTTTAATAGCAGTTAACCCTCATGGTCTTTATTTAGAATTAACATTCAAAAGACCGAGTGAGAAATCTTTATTTTCAAGCAGGTTATTCCAACTTATCGCGCTTACCGCACCAGATATTGAACATCGACGCATACTCGTTTTTATAGTTTAAATTAAAACTTTTGAAATTGATAATGATACTTTTTTAATAACTTTGTTACTCGCAGTCACTTAATAATCTGAACACGTTTTGCCTTGCCTAAAAAGTAAGGGTGCTGTTGTATGGTCATCATTTTCTTCTATATATTCTTTGTAACCCTTCTGAATATAGTTTTTTAAGTTTTTTCCAAATACATGTAATAAGAGGGTTTGAAATTGACGTAAGAACACATTACTGGAATTCCCAGAGTAATTTGAAAATATATGATCTTTGGTGGATGGATAAAGGTCATAAACCGACAGTGCATTTCAGATGAACTTTGTGATTCATTAATAGTTTATTTTACAATTAGATATACGACTTGGAGGCTAATTTAACAAACATATACAGTAAGGGAAAAGTCTGTAACATTCCAGGAATAGAAGGATGCTTGGAACTAGAACCAGGTAAGGTTATTCTGACTGTGTTAACTGATTTACTGATTTTTTGATGTTCCTCAAAATCTGACGTCAGGGATGTTGTGAAATACTTAATTTTCTTTAATGTCTCAATGTTAGTTGTTTTCCTGGTTATCTTGCCTCACGAAATTACATAACATCGAAGTAGTATATATTATAAGCTCAAATTAAACGGAAACAAGAGAACACGAATTTACAACTCTTTATTCGAACCACTGAAATTGGACATCATTGAGGAAATAAAATTTCACAATACCGGCATCAGTATCAAACTCGTTCCTTAACTAAGATTTTTCTTAACTAAAATTTAAATTATTGTTTTAGGAATACTAATAAATGTTTTTAAATGATTAACTAATTTGCATCGCAATTTTAAAACATATGTCACTTCTAAAATCTTGTCTATGCCTCGTAAACAATAACAAATTAAAAGTAATTTCCTATATTTACCATGTTTATCGTTGAAATACAGTGATTACGGCAGTAGCGGATCATTAGTGCAATATTCTGTGCTCTCCGAAAAAAAACATCGCAGCCGATTGTAATTTTTTGGTACTAGCAATTGACATTTCCCCACTGTTTCAAATTATCATTAGATGATAAAAATCGTCCTACTATAAGTATAGGAAAGCCACGCGTTTTGTACCTTATGTATTTACGTCAGTAACGAATCAATTTGTGAGTAGTGGATCACGCCACCTAGTGTCAAGAAAACGATAGGGGATGAACTCAAAACATGATTAGTTTGAGTTTTTATCATTCAATTGCAAAAATTACAAAATCATGAAACAATTTAAAAGAATTTTAACCGTAATATACCAACAAATAACATGATTTAAATAAATAAAAAAAACCAAATCATCAAAAGGTTTCTGTTATAATTGTGATAATAAATTAAGTCAATTAACATTGTCTGGAATACTGAAATATTAAAGCAAAGAATGGTGAAGAAAATAAAATAATATTGTGTCTTATGTTTTAAATATTATGACATACTGTTGTCCATGAAGATTTTATTTTAACAAGAACAGTGTGTACATACAATGATACATATTGGAAGTGTACAATGTGCATCATATGTATGTCCATAATTGTCCATAATTGTTACCAAACAAAAATATAGAATGAAATAAAACTTTAATGAGTATAAAGAATATATAGGGTTGGATATTAATTTATGAATTCAATATATTCGAATATTATACTGATTATTCTTCAAGATTGATAATTATGGTTTCTTTAAAAAGTCCATTGATCTGGTATATATTATCATGATAAATAAGATAGCGGCATAGCATGACAATGGACCCATCTTTCTCATGGGGTCAAGGAGGGAAACTTGGCACTGGTTCTCCAATAGTCTCTGCTTGTTTATTTACAATTAATTACAACATATACATCAGGCGCAAAATTTATTTTTTCTTAAGAAATATTGCGAATCCCTATTTTTATTAGCCTTTTGAGAGGCAGCAGCAGCTGATCCGTTACTGCCGTACTTGCACCCTTCGGAAAACGGGTTTATTTTTTATTGTCAAGAACTGTTAAGCTCAATAAAAGTTTATGTCTTGAAAGAAGATATATTAACGGTTGTAAATATCTGTTGCAATCATTTCAAATTACCTTTGAAAGTATTGAACACGTTGTCCGAATCGAAAGAATGTGTTTGGAAAACACACCCGTGTCGTTGAGACGCTTATGACATTCGCATAAAAAAGCCAAGAATTAAAATAATAGGACGTTTATTAACATAAATGATATGTAGAATGAAGTAAATTTATCAGTATTACAGTAATATATCCGAATTTTATTGGTTTCTTGTAATAATAGGGAAAAATCAACTTTATTTTAAAAAATGATCCACTACTGACCGAGATCCGCTACTGACGTAAGCACTGTAACTGCTAATTATTTGTCAAAGGTCGATTATTTTAGAATTACAAATACCGATTCTCATTTGCTGGTTTTGTCAGTGAATTGAACAGCGCCAGTCATTCCTTCAAACTATTTAGCCCCGCCTTCATTTGACGTCATTTCATTCCTTCAACGCAACATAATTTATAAGTTAATCCAGGTTTTAATCACAGTGCCCAAGTAAAGTTAAAACTTTTAAAGTGGCAAAAAAAGTATTTATTACTAAACCCGTTTTTGAGTTAAAACATGTATATTTAAGAATAAAATTACACACGTGGCGGGTGTAGCTAGCTTGGCATGATGTGCTTACTTTTCCGTAGCACCCGGACTCACTTCCATGATGGTTGTTCACATATCTAACCTGACTTGTCAGTTTCAAAGGTTTTTCTTTGCTTCGGACATGGATAATTTTGTTTTTGTTTTCTGTTAATTTCTGCAAGACTAATTCAGTGATTATAAATATATAATAATGATTTCAAAATGACACTGAAATTTCTTATTATCTTAAAAAATAACAAAGATGTTAAGATTGGTAATTTTGTCAAATTTAAGTTAAAGAAAGTTATAGTTAAAGTACGATTGTAAAAATCACGGCCTGACTCTTAATGGAATTTCCATGTACTTACACTATACAAATGACTGCATTATATATCTCAAGTTGACAATACACTGTTTCATTGTAGTGATAATAGTATCTGCTCTATACCAAATCTGTTTACTTACATAACAAGTTAATAAGAAGTTATTATAAATTATTTCCGTTATTTGTTCAAGGAACGACAAGAATGTCAATGTTCTAATTATACTTCACTTAGAGGGCTCTTAGCTTCTCTATTTATCAATTTAATGAATGTTAAGATCTTGATTCGCCATTCTCGATTTACACGTGGCAGTTACAGCTGGCTAGACTGGAGAATCTTACCTGTCTGGAGCACCCGGGCTCACTTCCTTAGCTTGGTAAAATTCCACATTGTGTTTATCTTACATTTTCAGTTCTGGAACCCTTAAAACCTTTAAGTTTGATTTTTCAATAATTAATAAAACCATTAACTTATGCCTGAATCATCCGTTTATTAATAAATTTATATTTCCATATCAAAATATTTACAGGGTTGGTGCAATTATTGGAAAAAAGTCGAAATGAGAAACAGTTGCGTGCCGCTTGGACGGGTTTCCGTGATGCGACGGGTAAAAAGATGAGGAATATGTACGAGAGATTTGTTAATGCCATGAACGAAGCAATTAAGTTCAGTGGTGAGTATTTTTAGTTTAAAACATGCTTGGTTAAGTATTATTTGAACTCATTTGTATAAGAAAAAAAACATTAGCGGTAGGAAATTTTCGCGGTTAGAACCTTTTAAAATATTTCATTGTAAGACATTTTTACGGTTCTGACCGTACAGAAAATGGACCAAGAGAAATCAGAAATTTTCCCTGAGAAGAAATATTCGCGATACAAGTGTTATCGTGAAAATCGCGAATGTTTTTTCCTCGCGAATGTGTCTTCTTATACAGTATTGTGATTCGAATATGGATTAGTATGTTCGTTTTTGATTAGTGTGTTCATATATAATATAGATTACCAAACTGAAGCATTTATTCTTGGTTTGACCTAATAAATTTTGTTGCATTTTTTATTTTAGGTTTTAACGACACAGGAGAGTATTGGCGATCAAAGTATGAAAGTTCTACATTTGAATTAGATGTCCGCGATCTTTACAATGAACAATCCGAATTGTATCAACATCTACATTACTATGTACGACAAAAGCTGAAAAATACGTATAATGCTGACGTGTTTCCGGAGACTGGCCACTTACCCGCACATTTACTAGGTAATTAAAAAATAATGTTAATAATTAATGATAATGAATATGAAAAGTACACATCTGAACAGATAACACGGATTCTTCGCAACAACAAATAGATAAAATTATAATTATAATAACAAATATAATAAACGGGAGAAAAATGGCAACCTATTGGAACCAGTAAAATTTGCCTCTGCGGGCAGGTTATTCTTTTTGGTTGTAAATTTAAAAAAATGGTACTTTTTTAACGGTAATGATGTTTAAAGTCCAAGTCAAGAATATTTCACTTATATCGAGATGTCGCCAGCTATAGGCGAAAGTACAGAACTTTTGCCTGTGATTATGTTGATGGCATTATACAGCAGGGTTCTTCATCGTGCCAGGCCTATCATGACACAAGACCTCGTTTATTTTAAGTTCCCATCCAAAAGAACGATGCCATTCATTTTGTACAAAATACCGAGTGCTTGGCGAAAGAACGGTCACTACACATTTTTAAAAATTGTGTCAAATCCGGCAAGCGATCGAACCCACAATCTCCCACTTACGATCACTCCATCAACTGTGGTACAGTAATACAAGCCAAAACATAAATACAAATATACATAAGTTGAAAGTACCTTTTACATGGTCATCATAAATTATGAATAGATCCTGATCTTAATTTTCGAATTGATTTTCGTTTATTTTATATTTGCATGGTTCAAATAAAAAACAAACATACTAATCCATTTCCGAATCACAATCCAGAAGCAAAGTAAAAACTTTAGAACTGACAAGTTAGGTTAGACACGTGAACTTCCACCAGGGAAGTGAGGCCGGGTGCTCCGGAAGGGTAAGCTAGCTACACTCGCCACGTGTGTAATCAAAATTGTGTGAAAGGAACATGGAACTATGAGACGTCAAATATATCCAAGGTAATCTTGGACACAGAGACATCAAACTTATCAACAATACTGTGATGACGGCCATAAAACTTTTTGAGGGCAATTTGAAAATAAAATGAAAGAAAACTCATATAACACCAGTGTATCGTAATTATATAATAACACCTAAAACGTAATAAGCTTGTTCGGATTTTATATAAATAAAGCATGATCGTTGGTTTTGGATAAAATATTAAATTGTAGACTGGATCAGTTCACACATGGTGAGTGAAGTTAGCTTGAAAATATGTACTTACGCCAAAGAGCACCAGGCCCCTACTTTTCCGTGTAGTTATAAATCAATTTGACAGTTATCAAAGTTTCTACTTTGATTTTTTGGATTGTGATTCGGACATGAATTAGTATTTTTGTTTTTGATTAAATTAAACTTGATATGATTTGGTGTTATGCGAAAATGAAATAGACTTAAAATAGAAACATCCTAATAGTGCATTCAAACTATACCAAATATATAATGTTGATTTAGTAGGAAATAATATGGTTCTCATGTTAACTGCAATGCACGAATCTGTTTATCTATACACATAATTGAACCTTTAATGTATTTATGGCTTCATATAGATTTATTTTAACTTTATATTAGGTAATATGTGGGCTCAGTATTGGGTTAACATTTACGACTTGGTGATTCCATATCCAAATGTAGGAAAAATAGATGTTACAACCAAAATGAGGAACAAGGTATTCAAATTAAAAAGAAATTAAAATAATTATAATACAATTAAAATTAATTCCATTGTACAGAAAACAATTATCAATTAATTATACACCCCCATGTTTTTTTACTTTTATTGAGGAGGTTAATATTATAATGGTTCACAACTGTACGCCCGATTTAGTAAGGAAATTTGTAATCGCATAATGTGAACGAGGAGAATCAGGAACCAAGTAGCTATAGAAAACCAGTGTGATCCATAAATACAATCAGTGCTCAAGACCGCTCGAGACATGTTTCTAGCTAAAATTAATCTGTAACATTAGTCTCAAGATTTGTTTCTGGATAGAGATAGAAGTTTCCGTGTTTGCCAGCTTTCAAGGTTTTTAACATTGTTTTCAAGATTGTAATTTAGACCGTTATGCTTGTTTCATTCTCTTGCTGATTATTCTCGCTCTTACTAAATTGTGTATGCAATTAAATTAATTTATTGTAGGGTTATAACGTGACATACATGTATCAACTGGCAGAAGATTTTTATACATCAATCGGTTTATTACCGATGCCAGAAAAATTCTGGACAGGATCAATGCTGGAAAAACCTACAGATCGTGACGTTGTCTGTCACGCCTCTGCATGGGATTTCGGCAACGGTGAAGATTTTAGGTATAAGTTAATAAAGTCTTATATACAACATATTATGTTATACATAATTATTGGAAAACAAATGAGAAGAAAACGAAAAGGTTCTGAAAAAATGTTTAACACATTGTGTCTCAAAAACATAAACAAGAGCCTTTATCATCTAGGCGTCTGAAATGGCAAAAAACGTCATTAACTGTGTTTGGTTGACTAGACGCATTAGTCCCTTAGGGTAAACGGCCTTATAGGGGTCTTGAATGTTTTCTTAGAAATCGTATATTACACTGTTGGCAAGGCACAAACCATGTAAGACGAATGAAGTCTCACCTCACATTTTGTCATTAGCCATATTTCATTATCCAAAGAATTTAAATGTTTTAATTCTATTTATAAATGATGTATTGCATATTTGTGTTCAAGGTGCAATGTATCATTAAACCAAGGTTAACTTAATTTCCGTGTTATTTGGCTAAGTGACATTTTGAATGTATATTTGAAACATTATTCCATTTCACACGCCGCGGATGTTGCAAGCCAAACATAAGCTTTTACTTCCAGAACACCCAGTCTCACATAGTTTTTAACTAATGTTGTCAAAGTTGTTCTTTTGCTTTTTGGATTGTGATTTGAAGATGGATTAACACTTCTGTTTGGGACATGAAATAAAATATGTAATTTTAATATGCCATAAGTTTGGTAGGAAGCAATAATTGCTAGTCTTAGGCCGATTTTTTATCAGTTTATTATACCCCCCGCTTAAAAAGTGGGGTGTATATAGTGATAGGGGTGTCCGTCCGTCCTTCCGTTACACCTTAGGGTACCTATCTCTTATCCGCAACTCCTTTTAAACCCTTCAATGGATTTTCATGAAACTTTCACGCAATCTTTGTTATATAATGTAGATGTGTACCTCCTATTTAAAAATTTGATCCGATGGATTTTTTATGTGGGGCAGCGGGGGTATTTTTTGTGAGCTTGTGGCCCACAGTTTTTCTAGTATTAAACTGTTTAATTGTTCTATGAAGGATAAAACAGTGCACTTCAGTGACAGAAGACCAACTGTACACAGTTCACCATGAGATGGGTCATGTTTCGTATGACATGCAATATAAGAATCTGCCTTTTCTATTCAGAGATGGGGCTAATCCAGGTAACATTATCAGACATAATCTTGAGTATTTATTAAAAACGTTTTTCATGTTTTTGCTTGATACAATACTCACACAACACAATCCATCAAATAACTAACAGCGTTTAGAAACAACACAAATTAGAAGTTTGAAGTAAGTGCGTCTTGATTTGTATCTGTCAAAATGATTCATATAGTTTTATCACCAACTGAAAAAACGCACATTATCCATTATGCATAAAACTCACTTTTTGAGAAGGTTCGGGAGTGGACGACGAGAGTAGTCGTAACCCCCCATGGCTCTAAAAAGCTTAGAGATGAAATTATGATCATATTGATGCTTTGACACAAGAATTATTATTATACTTTACTGTTTTCAGGATTTCATGAAGGAATGGCAGAAATTTCTACATTATCTTTGCAAACACCTGAACACCTGTATCAACTTGGACTAATTGACAGTGTTCCATCCATCAATGACACAGGTATCAAATTGCTTCAAATAACTTTCTGTTTTATACTTTTCCAATTGCTTATATTGATATAAAGGAACATTGGTTAACAAATAATTATTAAACGTATTTAAATGTTGCAGCACTAAATGGCCGTTTCGGAATACTATTTTTATCAGTAGTGATCGGATCAATATTAAGAAAATAAAAACATTTTAAGATGTCGAAATGAGAAAAGTAAAAGGGCCAAAATTTATTTTACCAAATCCATAAAAGGCCAGCATAGCTTGGTTATTAGGTATTTTAAAAATAATATTTTTGATAAACAATGCTCTTCCGACAATACTATATATAGTCTTTTGGGTGATCTAGGCATACATACACTTCATTCAGTTACGGTTTTGTTTTAACGTTTAGATGCCGATATAAACTTCCTGCTGCGTGTGGCTCTCGATAGGGTGGCATTTATTCCTTTTGGATACTTAATTGACCAATGGCGATGGAGTGTTATGAGAGGAGAAATAACTCCTAAAAGCTATAATCGGAAGTGGTGGGAACTAAGGCAAGTATATAGTAAAAGTGTAATTTTGTAAACTTGGAGGGGGGTCCAGTAACTGGGTATAGAATACACAATGTGTATAATAAATTCAGAGGCCAATTAGATGGAAAAGAGCGAAGGTAGTAACGTTTTTGATTTTACATAACATTTTGGTTCTTTAACATATTTCTAGAATCTTCTTTCTTTTTAAATTGATAAATTTAATATCCATGAGGGAATTGACATCGAAATGTGAGAACGAATTATATATAGTATGTCTTGGGTATATATAGATAGGTGTGTTTGCTTTTGGGGACTTTAAGTGTTAAAATGATTAGACAATTTGCATAATGTATTCAATACATTTGTGTTTACACTTCCATAGTAATAGTATCTAAACAATATTTGTCATTGGAAACGTTGTTTACTTGTATAGCTTTTAAATATGTATATAACACTGTGTCTAGGTGCGAAATTCAAGGTATATCACCACCAGTTGGAGACGACAGAAATGAAGAATATTTTGATCCAGGAGCAAAGTATCATATTCCCGGTAATACACCCTACATAAGGTATGACGTACATAAATTGAAATCATTTGCGCATCGCATCCTACCTTACCTACAAAACCGATATACATTGAATCACAATAAGTTACAATTACCGTAAACGACATTATATTTAGTTCTTGCAAAGTAAAGGTTTTCAATGTATTCCACACGTACTTTGATACGTATAGATCACGATTGTAAACCAATTCAATTGAAATAAGTTTCATTTCGATATATTTTAAAATTACCGTGTGTGTGTGTGTGTGTGTGTTAGCTATCACAGGCACTTCGCAATAACTTTGTAATAATATGGTATATTGAAAACCACGCATTATTATAATTTATTCGTATTATGAACCTAAAATAACTTATTCACACAATTGGCCAAAATTATGACCCAAACCGTTCCGGTTGTATTCACTTCAATTAAAATTACGTTTTATTGAGTTTCACATGATTCACACAGTTTAATGATAACTTTCATTTTTTTTTCTGAAATACAGGTTAGCAAAAGTTTTGAATTTCATGAAAGATTTTAAATTACAAATAGCAGATAGAGTAGCATACATAAGTTTGCCGTTTTTTATAACCCAAAATAAAGGTAACTTTGCAACATAGATGACGACCAATAGTATTACATGGCTGTTTTAAACTTCTTTAGACAGAGAAACAACTGATTGTTATGTTCCTTAAAATTAATTAGATGTTACCTAGAAGCATAATTTTAATTGCAGGTATTTCGTGAGTAACATCCTCCAGTTCATGTGGCATAAAGCTCTCTGTGATGAAGCCGGTCATACAGGTCCTCTACATAGATGTGACATATATAACAGTGTAGCTGCCGGTGATAAACTCAAGTAAGTCCACATTAAATGAAATGCAGTGCAACTTGCAACAATCGATTTCGTTGGAGACCGAGGAATTTGGCCGGTTTTCAGAGAGACCGATATTCGGAAGTTGCACTGTATTTGAAATTAGGAAAATTAGTGTCATTTATTGAAAATGGACTATCGGAAAATTTTGCACTTTGGAATAACAAGAACTACAACGAGACGTAAAACATAAAAATCTCATGATGTTTGATGTTTGATTGTATTAAACTCTGCTTTAGACCAAATGAAGTTTATGACTATAATTACATTTGCTAATGTAACGCCGTTTATATCTTGCTTTCGCCTATAGCCGTGACGTCATTGAATGGCTGTTCCAGCAATTGCAATTGCATGTCGTACACGACAGTGTTATAACTTTATTTCAGGATTCAAAAACAAAAATAAGATTTTCAAAAACTGTCTTGAAATGACGTGACATTCATAGTGTTAATACTTTCATTGCCGTAGAAATAACACTTACCATAACACTTACCTTAAAGAGCTAGTGCGCGTTGTTCTGTTTGCTTTGCACGGCAATGGAAGATAGGCACTATTAACGTCATTTCTAGACAGTTCAATGGTTAATTGGGTACTTCTTTTAAGGATAAATACTTTGATTAACATAAAGAAAAACAGATTTGAACACCGTTTTTAGCTCTGATTCTCGAGACATTTAAGACGATCTGTTAAAGTCAATATTGTTTTTATTTTCTATTTAGAGAAATGCTGCGTATGGGTGCATCTAAGCATTGGTCAGAAGTTTTATACGTTGTTACTGGGAAAAGGAAAATGAGCGCCGAACCACTTATTGAATACTTTAAGCCACTTCTAAAGTGGTTGAAGAAACAAAATGGAAATGCTAACATTGGATGGAACAAAATGTGTCCACATCATATTAAGTCCAGATCGTCGTCAGTTGTCCATAGACTATCAGTCACAATGATTTTTATATTGCTCATTCTAACTTTTAACCTTCAGTAAAACAACAACTGTTTCAGCAGCGTCTCGTTCCATGTGTACCAAACTATACCGACTTGATCGAGCTATATCAAGATTTTCACATAATTATGTTTATTCTGCGAAGAGCAAGCTGCAATGCAGACTGATACAATTATCATCAAACACTTACACACTGGTCAATTACATAAATAATGAGATATTAATGGAAACCGTACTGTCAGCTAATTCTCCAAACAAGTGTTTAATTCCAATACGTTTTAGTTTAAACAATATTTTATTTAGTTCATAAATACATAAGTAAATAAATAAATAAACATATACAAATCTAGGAAAGAGGATTGAGGAACAAGCCAGATGTTTATATTATTAACCCGTCTCCATATCTAAAAGTTACAATTTTGGACGGGAATATATATATATATATATATATATATATATATATATATATATATATATATATATGTATGTATGTATGTATGTATGTATGTATGTATGTATGTATGTGTGTGTGTGTGTGTGTGTGTGTGTGTGTGTGGTTAGAGAAAAAAATCAATTATGAAAAAATAAGACAGTGTACCATTAGCCGATGAATAAAGTTTTACCATCTTTGACGTTTCCATTAAGTAATAGTTAAGTACTAAGAAAGCGATTGTGAAATAGGTCCGTAATGCAAACAGAACTATAAAAAAAACTATAGTTTATACCTCTTGGCGTGTTTAAACCAAGATTGTAGCATTATATGGTAACCATTATCACCGATTATTTCCTTCTACTTGGTATGGAATATAACATATCACCGTCATGTAGGTATGTTTAAAATTGAAGGAGTTATTCCGCTTTTACGAAAGCCATCTCGCTATTCCACTAAAGCCCAAAATGTACGAATTAAATTAAATCTTAACCACCAAAATCTGATTGATTTTCACATAAAAAGTCACAAAGTTAATTATTGTATTCATATACAAATGTACTACATATACATATATATAATATATTATTTTTTAAAACCTCAGATTGATTGATTCATGCATTCATTCATTGATTTATTGATTGATTGCATGGGGTTTTACTGCGTCCTCAGTAGAAAAATGTCTATAACAAGTCTGGTATTATCAAAAACGTCTTGAGTGAGCTTGTTATTCGATATTTACTTATCACTATTCTTATTAGATTTGAAAGACGATTTGAGGAATTTTACTATGACGGCAACTGTTTAGGACAACACAAAACATTTAAAAACACCATAGAGTCAGGTTGATATAAAAGCGATACATATGCTTACTTTCTGTAATAAATAACATTTGATGGCAGTATGTCTGAAAGTTGTCTCAAGGCACTGGCATTTCAAAACAAAGTTGTCAACTTGCTACTGACTTGGTGTTCAAAAATGTATAAAACGTGAAAAAATAAACGTTTTATTTTGTGGAATGATAATGCAAAAATATCTAATTTCGTAACCTCAAAATCACGTTGGTGTAATATACCACAGAAATATAAAACCAATATTGCTATGGCAACGATAAAAATGGCAAAAAGTATACTGAAATCATCACAGGTATATTTTTTCGAAAAGACACTTAAATGTCTAAACACCGAATTTAAGCAGTTCTAGTCGATATTATTATTATAATATATAATTGGGGACTCATTTTGCTAAAGAACAAAACTGCTCAATACATATTTATGAACAAAACAAAAAGAAAATGAAACATATATAATTTAGCTTATCAAAGTCTATTGTTCTAGTGGAGCCTCTGTAGCCGATTGGTCTAATGCATCGGCTTACCGATCATTGCGTATCTTGCCTCCTATGTTCAATTTATATTTGAGACAGATCGTAGTATTTGTCTGTTGGGTTACGTATGGAAGAGTGTTAGTATCAGCCTATTCTGAAACGGGCGTCTAGTGCTGTAAAATTAAAACTGGTATAATATGTGACCTAGACATTTTTTCATGACTTACGTAAAACTTAATTTTTTCTCCTACGTAGGAGATAAGAAGTCTGACGTAGGAGAAACTAAGCATTACGTAAGCGAAAACTAACTCTTACGTGAGAGATAAAAACAATTCAAGGGCGATACTATTACACTTCCGTAGCAAAGAGTGGGTCATAATTAGTGAAATTTGTGCTTCCTATATAGAGACAAAGCATCTAACCACTGGTTAGAAGCATTAAACGTTGTCACTGGGGAAAATGAGCGCTGATCCTTTCATTGAATATTTTAAGCCACTTCTAAAGTGGTTGAAGAAACGAAATAAAAAATGGTACCATTGCTTGGAACAAAAAGTGTCCACATCATACTGAGCCGATAACTCTGCCATCATCGTCAGTTACCATAAAATATCTGTCTCATAGTTTTATATCTATTATCCTGATGCTTTATCTTAAAAAATATCGTTCCATCTGAATTGAATTGATTATTGTGTGTACAGGTAATAAAGAATTGTACTTTTAAGTTTTGATATTTGGAATTTCATTTAAAATAACATTCCACTAAACATAATTACGAATAAAGCACATTACTTAAATACTAACAAGAATGAATTGAAACTTTTAAAAAGTTTTAAAAAAAAAGACAAATGTACAACTTTTGTGCTAATCTAAGTAATAAAATGCATTATTAGTGCTCTCTTTTATTCATTGTAATTGTCTTAATGATGACACATGGGAAAATGTAATTCTACAGGCTTGGCACATTTATTGATTTTAACCATTACTTCATAGGTACAGGGTGCTTCAGAAACCATGTCCTCACTTTGCGTCTTAATAAAATTAATAACAATAAACACTTTATATTAAATCTTAGATTTGTGAAAAGCTTATCACTGTACAATTTTATTAGGATATTACTTTATGTTGAACACTGTATTAAGTAACCAACCAGCTACACATATCAAAATCAAAGATTTTTCATAATATGCAAAAAAATGCTGTTTATGTCTCATCGTTACCTCATGATCAATTGATGAGTTGCTTCAAATGACCGCCTTTGTTGTCCAATACCAATTTAACCCTCTCTCTAAACTTCCTAATTACATTCCCACATGTATCAACAGAAATTTTTCTCTTTTCCCTCCTGATGTGAATTTTAAGTTCACTTAAGTCGGTGGGAGGGGGAAAATATACACGATCTTTGAGATAACCACACAAGAAAAAGTATTAAATTAAAACTGGTGAGTGTGGGGGGGGGGGGGCAATCAATGTCGGAACGCATTGAAATACATTGTAAATTTCTAAATATACTAGAAAGCTCCTTGTGCTCATGTTTTAACAAATGTCAGTGAGATCACCTTTCTCGTGTATTTTATTTCATGTGATTACCATATGTAGCAACAAAGTTATGACCATATAAAGTGGGGACATATTTTCTGAAACACCCTGTAGCATATCTGAGACTTGCAAATACTATTTGATTTATTGACTGAATGGGGCTTAACGTTCCAGACAAGAATATTTCACTTGTACATGTATATCGAGATGCCACCAGTCATATGTAAAGTACATGTATCTAAGTTATACCTTTGCAATGTGTTCAGGGCAATGTGCAGAGAACGTTCTTTATCGTGCCCCGTTTCGGTTTTCTAAACATATTCCGAATGACCTCGTGAAACTCATTTCTAAATGCCGCGTGCATCGCGAATTCACAGCCACTTCAAATTTAAGTCTAAGTTAACTCAGAACCCGAAATTATAATCTCGCCCTCCCACAACGGAGCGAAAAGTTTACCAACTGAGCTATCATAGTGATATACAATTAATTAATATCGATGATTATTTCTATAGTGCAAATCATCTGAAAATCTTGTTTTGTTTGTTTCTCTGTAAAACAAAAAGTAAAGATAAAAATATTTCCGTCAAATGGTGTTTATGTTTTACCATATCGTATTGCATAAATGTGATTACTAAGCCATAGTAAAATTACTGTAAGTGTATTTATTTTCGCGGTGTACTATTTTTCGCCTATTTCGCGGTCGTTTGTTTTGTGCGAAAGTTAACATAAAGCGAAAATTATATTATACTTATTGTGTTATAGTGCATATTTCAAAATTCGCCAAAATTTAACTACGCGGATATGTCTAAATTTCCTATACCGCGAAAATAAATACACGCAAAATTAAATACGTTTACAGTATATTTTAATTAATATCCACTATAATATTTGTAAAAAAAAAAAAAAAAAAAAACAACTTTTACTGATAAATCAAATGCACAGTACAGTTCTTATGAAAATGAATGTAACACAAAGCTTAAGAATTGATGCAGAATCGACATTTCATGATCATGATGATGATAAACTTTAATAACATCTCTTATTCATTTATTGTTTGTATTCAATTTTATAATTTGTGTGAAGGGCCGAAACTTCGAAGGTTTTCAGTATGTATGTAGGTCTACCTGCACATACATGTACACGACTGGACTACTGTATAAAGTCAATTATTTTATGTGTCAACCCCCACCCCACCTTTGGCGACACATTAACGAAATTGGCGAAACAGTTTTTACAACTGGCGATTTCCTTGGCGTCAGAATTTTCCAACCCAGCGCTAACCCTGACATCTCAACCCTTAGTTGTCTCACAAGCAGCGTTTTGGCAGCCAATATATATCTCTCAATAACTTTTGCCAGCATTATCTATCAATATTCTGGTTACACGTCTCCTTTTTTGTAAGCTCTGTGTAAAATTTTTGACATGTCTGTATTGTTAATCTGTTTCTATAAATGATTTTAGACAATTTGTTTACTTTATATCACTTTTGCAGAACAGACCTGTCGAAAATTTAACACTTACGAAAATGAATCGAAGTCAAGTGACCGAGTTACGGATAGCCAGTGGCTAAAACAGCTACCAAGAGATAGATATCACCTGTTGGAAAGCGGTCAAGATGTGGAGCCCTAACGAGTAGCCGAGATAAGCTGGCGATTCGGCACTAATTCGTTACATAGTGTTAAACTTTCGACAGGTCTGTACCGTACTGATAAAGCAAACTGATGTTAGAAAAGAAAATAGAAAAAACACAAGTTGAATGACACATCGATGTTATTCCACAAAATCGTGACATGACAAAAGTTTTTCAGCTCCTCTGAGCTTATTTATCAACAACTGTCTTTCATTTTATGCGATTTTATCGAAGCATCACATGTCAGATGACGGGTCATAAATATTAATTACATACAACCATGTTATGTAGGGCAGTGATGGACATACTGCATATATAATACTAGTATTGGTCACTGCGGTAACGCAGATGCAATTAGTAGAGGGTTCGCTCCGTAAGTTGGAGTCATGGGTTCCATCCTCGTCACGTTAGATGTGGCGCGATAAAGAAATCCTCTGTATAATGCTATAAGCGCAACGCACAGGCAATTTTTTTCACCCTTCACCTATAACTGCTGACGTATCGATATAGGTGAAATATCCTTGACTGGGACGTTAAACACCGTTACTCAACTTAGCAAAATGTATGACTAGAACTATAGCGTCTAATTAAAACGAAATCCCCTACCGTAGCTGGTTTGATATGAGGTTTACACCCACATTGTCCCTACGGAAAACAATTGTTATAATTATTGTTTTTCACGATTGAACTAGGGATGCCCATTTACTCGATTCAATACATCTTAGTGCATCAAATGGCAAGCGATTAGATTCCCCATAGCCTTTCAAGTTGAGCAGTAAAATAAAAAAATATAGCATTTCGGGAAAGAACTGCAAAACAGCTAGCTGTTACGTAGGTTTGCATTATTATAAGAAAATATATCATGTCTTAGAGGTTTTTAAAACAAATCATAGCATATGTCATATCTACACGAAACTCCAATATCAGACAGAGAAATTCTGTCCGAAGTAGAAGTTGAGTTGAGTAATGGTGTTTAACGTCCCAGTCAAGAATATTTCACTTATATCGAGACGTCGCCAGCTGTAGCTGAAAGTGCAGAAATTTTGCCTGTGCGTTGCGCTGATGGCATTATACAGCAGGGTTCTTTAACGTGCCAAGCCCACCGTGACACGGGACCTTGTTTATTTTAAGTTCCCATCCGAAAGAACAGTGACTTTAATTTCGTAATGCCGAGTGTTTAACGAAAGAACAGTCACTACCCACTTTTAAGTCTTGTATTAGATCCGGCCGGGGTTCGAACCCACATCCTCCCACTTACGGTGCGAGCACTTTACCAACTGAGCTACCGCAGTGGTACCGAAGTAGAAGTTGAGGTCTGATATGACATGTGGTATGAATTTTACCATGTTTATTTTTATCGTATATTTGAAGTTGTGCATATATGGCGGTTTTTACATTTATTTTATTGTAATCACGCATATCAGGGAGAATGGGTATGCTATATATGTTTGGGGTGCCAACCAGGTGGTGTGGTTAGGGGAGAACGATATTGTTTTGTAGTTTGCATCAGTATTATATACAAAATTCCAAAACTAAATATTTTTGTACAAAGATGATAAAAATTAATATAGCTTGCTTTGAAGCTTTTCAAAAATCCTCTACCTCTAATTATCACAAAGTTGTAATATTAACGTTAAAGCACTCCGTTTACTAATAAAGCGTATTATTAGATAGTTCATATTGATAATGAATCTATTAATCCATTTCTATAATTAGCTTACCAAAGCTCAAAAATTCCCTTCATGCAACACATTTTAATTAGTGCATTTAACACTATAACCTAATTACGACATCTAAAATGAATAAAGTGATAATTAGTTCACTTTTCTGTGAAATTTTTAGTGATTTATTAGATTTGGAAGGTAATAGCGTAAATTCAGAAGAAAAACCAATTAGTAAAATATGATATTTGTTAATAATTAGTCGTCACATATAATGTATCCAACCAATCAAAAACAATCATACCAATCCATGCCCAAATCACGATCCTAAAGCAACTGGTTATTAGAAAAGTGAGACTGGGTGCTTAAGCCAATCAAAAAAAAAAAAAAAAAAAAAAAACATACCAATCCATGCCCAAATCACAATTCCTAAAGCAACTGGTTATTAGAAAAGTGAGGCTGGGTGCTAAAACCAAACAAAAAACATACAAATCCATACCCAAATCACAATTACAAAGCAACTGGTTAAACGTGTACAGGTGAATTCCTATTAGAAAAGTAAGGCTGGGTGCTAAAGCCAATCAAAAACATACAAATCCATGCCCAAATCACAATCTCAAAGCAACTGGTTAAACGTGTACAAGTGAACTTCTACTACAAAAGTGAGACTGGGTTTAAGCCAATCAAAAACATACAAATCCATGCCCAAATCACAATCACAATGAACTTGTTAAACGTGTACAAGTGAACTTCTACTAGAAAAGTGAGGCTTGGCGCTAAAGCCAATCAAAAACAAACATACCAATCCTTGCCCAAATCACAATCTCAAAGCAACTTGTTAAACGTGTACAAGTGAACTTCTACTAGAAAAGTGAAGCTGGGTGCTAAAGCCAATCAAAAACATACAATTCCATGCCCAAATCACAATCACAAAGCAAAGTAAAAACTCTGAAAAAATTCCTTTATTTTAAAATTGGTTTTAAAAATTAGAAAAAAAATCATACAAACTCGTTGATTTTATTTTAGGAATTCTGAAGTCCTTTTTTGGACCGGTGTAACATAACTTTACATTGTCGGATACAGAACTATTTCTCTATTAAACTAGCTATTTCAAAATTTTTGTCAGATTTTTTCATTTATACTCTTTCATTGCAGGTTGTATCTCAACATAACTGAAAACAACCTCGAGAGATGTTTCAAAGCATTTCACTTAAAAACCGGACTATGTGTTGTCATTCTTTTGAGCTAGCAGTATATTTTCTTATCGATTACATAGCTTGTGCACTTATATTCTTTCTTTTTACCAATACAGTTCCTTAGTTTGTAGAGTCTTCGCACAAAATGTGTGAGGTCCAGGCTCGAACCTCTAGCGTGTCTGATTTAAATCTTTGTAGTTCTTGCACCCGTGATTTAGAAATGAAAATCATTTCCTTCGGAAGAGACATTAAAACCAATATCCCGTGTCACGGCAGGCGAAAACAATCCTTCTTGTATATTTCTCTAACCGCATTATGAAGTTAAAAAAAATTCTATCACTTATAGCTGACGAGGTCCCGATATAAGTAAAAATTCATTTTAATCAATTATTTAAGTTACATACAGACTCGTCTCTTCAATGTCAGATTAGTGACCTATTTTTCTAAAAAAGCGGCGGTGTCAAGAAAAAAATAATTACGTTAATTCAAATGTGCAGCTCTTTATTTAGAGAATAAGCTTCTTATGAAATAACATATTATCTAAGAAAAATTACAAGCTCTGATTTGCAAACATTTTGATGGTTTTCTTGGATTTCCTGAAGTAAAAATGACAGTCATTGCGTTTGCTTATTCTGATAAATGTCTTGATTAGCTGAAAGATGACATAAAAAACGTCACGGAAGACGTATAAAAGTCAAAGCGAAAAACAAATATGCTCGAGGATCAGAATCCGGCTTGACATGAAATCAAATATATTTAGTCTTAACTATGTTTAGGTTGCTTAAAACTATTATCACCGAGACGGCAAACCTTTGAAATTTTACCAATTTGTAACTGAGTGTAAAATGTGTCGTCAGATGAGGGATTACAGGTACAGAAAACATGGCATGTACATGTGATGTCGTTTTTTTTAATTGTATAAAGAATGCATATACATAACTGGTGTAACACAGAGTTCGATTCGCTGCTGTGCCACGTGATCAACATCTTTTTACGTTCGTGTGGCACGTTTTTGAAAACGTTAACCTTGCAAATTTCTGAAAAAAAACGTCGTTTCTACGGGAAATTGTGAATACACGTGATTCCATATCTAATTAAAATACATGTTCCGCACACTCTTTTAGGGGGTAGAACGTGATATAAATACGAACTCCCTTGTGTTCTAACCTCTACCAGCTTTTATATAGATGTGACTTTCAAGAGATGTTTGACGATATAAAATGACTACAAAAACTTATTGGAAGCAATTACCAGAACCCTTTCTCCGGAGTACCAAATCGTTATTTCAATATGTAGCCACCCACTAAAAGAATATTTTAAATAAATGAAAAAAATCGTTTTAATACATACAGTACAGTTATGTCGAAAGTTTAACACTGAACGAACGAAAGAAAGTCGAAACTAGGTTGCTTATTAGCCAAGGTAAGGGTAGTTAATGACAGAAAAGCTATAGATGTATGGATAAAAGCTACCGATACCATGTACAGAAATTAAAGTAGCTAACAAAGTGCTGAGAGGAAATGTCTAATCGCTACTTAATGTTTAACTTTCGACAGGTCCGTATTGTAGTCACGTGATGGCTGCAAAAACAAAATCGACATATCAGAAAAAAAATTATGTGTTCGGGAATCGCATTTGCCTACGTACTTTAGTTCAATAAATTGCTTTTTTATTGAAGAAAGTAATGTTTTGCGCACACCCACACACACACACAGAGAGAGAGAGAGAGAGAGAGAGAGAGAGAGAGAGAGAGAGAGAGAGAGAGAGAGAGAGAGAGAGATATTAATACAACATTCACGTCATGAAATTTGAAAGCGCCATAGAATCCAAGTTTATTTTCTGTGATAAGCAGACGATTCACTGCTTAAAATCCCAGGTGTTTGGTTTGTTGGTTGAATGTTGCTTAACGTCGCATCAGCAATTTTTCAGACATCCGCTAGGAGAACTATTTATTAATAGTTATGAATTAATCTATAAACAAGTCCGTATTAGCATGTAAAGTGTGAGTCTGTTGTATGGTCTGTCTTGTACTAGCGCGCACTCAGGGCGACTTTAAGGTGCTAGCTCACCGAGCCAGTACGTCACAGACAAGACAAGCGTACCACTCATCCAATCCATTATACTGATACTAGATGAACCAGTTAAGGCCAATGACAACGAAAATTCACTTTCCTTCATGTGGTATGAGAGGGACTCGAACTTACAGCGGTGAGAGACCCTGGATTTGTAGACTAGTGTCTTATCCATTAGGCCACCGCGTTCTCCAGTATTCAGGTGTTGTATTGCACACATTATATAGTTTCCTACCTTAAACATTGCTTAAGTGCAGTGCTGCTTACTTTGTTCTGCTCACATTTTTAATCATTTGATTCTAGATCTATTGAATCCATTTCCTAAAGAGCGCATTGGTCTTATTTTTAGCCGTCAAATTGGAAAAGGTACGAAACAACATTTGACGAAAGTCTTCCACCGCCACAACATTTTTTTCACCCTTCTATCACCACTAGAAGCAATTAAAACTTTAAATGTGATATTTTATTCACTTGGGTTTTCAAAAAAGTCACATAACATATTTTGAATTTCAGAATATTATGAAGGTATAGGGGTTTTTAAGTAATTACAATATGTATAAAACAACAAGATTAATCAAGATTAAAGATCTTTATTTGTTTTTTCCTTACTACAATTACATCAAGACTGTAGATTATGGAAAATATTGAAGATAGATAATGAATTTTACAGGCGTGACTTAGTACTTAGGTTGACAACATCAAAGGAAAGATGGTGATTGGTTTGTTTGTTGCTTTACGTCACATCAACGATATATTTTTCAGCTGTACTCTTTTCATTATTTATAACATCCATGAGGTGCTTGACCTATATCTGATTTACAAACATTATATTAGATCAGAAAAAGTAATGGGCATATACATTTGTACCTTGACAACTACACATCTGGTGCTGTCAGGAAAAATTGTGCATCAATCTCACGTTTAACCATATTGAATTCTAAACCATTAAAGGCGAATGTCTTCTCCACTTGTAACCCAAAAAATTTGAACTCGGAGCCATTGACAACCGTTGTCCAGGGACAAAAGATAATCATTGCATCTAATATAAAAGGCACCAACTGTATAATACAAAAGACAGGGATCAGTGAACTAAACGTCAGAAATGGTATAAGAATTGACAGAACGTTCCTAATAGGACGGATGGTAAACTATCCATCAAGGACTTAGTAGATTATCTTCCCGTTTGTTATCGGAGGTTGCCCCCACATCTTGGGACTGCTTTGTTCTATAACAAGAATAACACGGGAAAACGGGAAATTGAAGTGCATTGATTACTGTTGTGTTATAACGATATCTAAAATCACTTCACCGTGGTGTCGTTCTGTAATAATTAATTTAAAAATAAACTTAGTAGCTGCATGTCATATTTTATATCTTTTTAATATTAAGATTAAAACATTATTCGTTGGTATCAGTTTCTCCAAAGTCTGTTTTGTTTTGACTTATTGAAATGTTAGGTAAAATGTCATTTAAATAATTCTTGGTTATGACATTATATAACTCTTCTTTACACAACAGTATATAATTAATTTTGAATACAGTTCTGGGTGGAAAACATACATGGCTTACCAGTAAGATAAATTACTTTCAACCAAATTAAACCAGAGCAAGATGTCAAAATCGAGTATATTTTGACAACACACACACACACACACACACACACACACACACACACACCTTTAAACAGAACATGAACAAATTTTACAACAGTTCTGCCTGATAAAATTCGGTTATTATACTCGAAGTTGGTAGGAGAAAACTAATGGTTCCCGGCTTCGATTTTTTTTATTTTTGAATTTCTTTTTATATTATCGACTGTTTCTTTGCATTCCAGATTCAACAATTAATGCAGATATCTCCATCCCAACCGTCCTGACCCACTGATAAAGGATAACGTTAATCTCTTTTTTCTGCCAAGATTGATCAATGAAAGTAAGCTTACTCCTGAGCCAAATATATTAGAACAGGGGTAGGGATTTCTCTATCTGGCACAACAAGAAGTGATAGATTCTATTAGTATTTGTTACAACCCATTTTGAAAAAAAATTACTCACTTTGATTTTTTTTCAAATTGCGTTAAATCTGGGACAAGCTCAACGCAATTTGAATTTTTTTTCAAAGTGCGTAATTTTTAAATGGGTTACTACAGTGTTTAAAACATCAACCCGGCATTGAAACAACTCGTTCATAAATTTTGTGGAACATTAGGACGGAACGCATTTTTTATTAAAAATAACAGGTTAATAAATTGTAAACCATTTTAAAAACATTAAAACATCAACCCGGCATTGAAACAGCTCGTTCATAAATTTTGTGGAACACTAAAACTGAACGCATTTTTTATTAAAAATAACAGCTTAATATAATGTAAGTGTTGTCAGTTTTAAATGGATTTAAGCTTAAGTGGTTGCGGATACTGTCAGTATTTTCCCTAGAGAGAATGACTGAAGCAATTCCAAAAACTAGAACGCATTTTATTTCAGCACAACAGTTGGAAAAATGTACGTAGAATGATTATTATACAAATATCGTTAAGCTTAACTGGTTTTATTGCACCATAATGAGATTTTACTCAGATATTGACATACAAAATGCACTAACGCTTTGCAAAAAGGTAACAAAAATGAAAATAATTTTCAAAACACATTAAGAGGGTTTCATTTTATTGGGAATTTTCATAAATCATGTCAACTGTATCCAATTATTCAGTACCAACTTTGTTATAAAAACATCAAAACTGTCATATTTAATCTGGAATAACAGTTTGGTGTTGCCTTTCGATAAAACCAGTAGAATTTAATTGAGGTTAAATCATACATATTCATTATAATTGACGTAATCACGCTTCCTTCAAACAATTAATAACATGTCGTATGTCGAATTTACGAAATGCACTTTGTATGAGTTGTGGGACCCCTATATGTAGTAACTACCACAAATGTAGTAACGGTCACAAATGTAATAAAATTGTGTCACATATGTAGTAACGAACCACAAATGTAGTAAGGTTTGTCACATATGTAGTAAATGTTGGTCACAAATGTAGCAAAATTTTACCACAAATGTAGCAACAAAATTTTACCACAAATGTAACAAATTAATTTTACCACAAATGTAGTAAAATTTAAAAAATGATAAAATATATTTTTTTCAAAATTGGTAACATCTAGGCTAGTGTTAATTAATGACAAGCACTGTGGTTTCTCTGCCAGGTAATTTAAGGTATATCTGTCGGGTAATTTAAGGAATGAAACCCCAAACCCATATTATGCCTCGGTTTCAACTATGTTTAGCCAGAGTCAAATGCAAGTCGATTTTTCAGTTCTAAGCTACTCATAGCGATGTGGAATGTCACGGTTCATGTTCATGTTAACAGCCATTTTCAGCTCTGACAAGGCTACTACAAGGAAGTCCCGAGATGAATTTCACGTCCCCAGTACATTTATTAGTCGCCACTTCGAAGAGATTTTTTTTTGTCATACCCCCATCTTTGACGGGTTGGGTTCTATTTATTTGTTATGGTTTGTTTATTATTCCACTTCCAGGAAGGTTCGTGGGTTCGCAACCCGGACAGGGTCTGACCAAGACTTAAAAATGGTATTTTAAAATGAAAGCCATTCGGGTAATTTGGAAAAGACCCTAAAACCAGGTGTGACGCGTTAAGAACCCTAGTGCATTCCATTGCACTCCATGGGTAAAACTTTCTGCCACTTCGCATATAGCTGGTGAAGCCTTGATATAAGTGGAACAGGATCGATACTCCTGCAAATTACATGACGTCGGATCGACATTGAGATTTGTATATTTATCAAAAGTCTTAAAAAAGTGTAACAAAATAGACAGTTTGTAGTGCTTCAATTAATCATAAAATGCATTCAAAAATGGTATTATTGTCATATATGACAATAATACCATTTTTGAATGCATTTTATGAATAAATTCAAAAAATGGTATATGACAGAGTGACCAGATGACTTCGTGTGCGTGTGTTGGTGGGGTGAAGGTGGGGGGGGGGGGTAGATGCATACATAACTAGACAATAACAAAATACAGAATAAAAAATTCTGATAATGGCTAAAGTATGAGAACCATCACTTATAACGTAGAAAACGCCAAATTACTTATTATGTCAGTTTTTTTTTTTTTTTTTTTTTTTTGGGGGGGGGGGAGGGGGGTTGGGTGGGTGCAGCATTGTTCATCTAGTTGGTCAAATTGCAATATTCAGCAGGCAACTGGACACCCACCCATAGCAATGCAAATTAAAAATAATAAGCTAAGAATTTAGTAACAAAATAAAACAATCTGAATTTTTTTTATCACTTCCGTTTAATTTAAACCGCAAACAAAAGAGAAAACCTTAAAGAAGTACCACACTATGGTCTGTTTCTAGCGGATTGGGTACGCAACTAGCCTGCGAGAAGTGCACTTAAACACTAAGCAGGGTACAAGAGTTGAGAGTTAAGTAATAGTGTTTAACGTCCCAGTCAAAAATATTTCACTTATATCGAGACGTCGCCAGCTATAGGCGAAGGTGCAGAAATTTTGCATGTGCGTTGCGCTGATGGCATTATACAGCAGGGTTCTTTAGCGTGCCAAGCCCACCGTGAAAAAAAAATCAGCAAATATTACAAAAACCTTTGTGAGGTTGCTCCCACATATTGGACCAAATCAAGTGTAGTCATCGTAAAAACATAAATTTCAGCGAAGCAAAATGAAACTTGAACTTGATCTGTAACACATTATGGTAGACCTACATGCCAAATCAGTTCAATATGTGCAACCTATTACGAAACAAGAGGCCCATGGGCCTGATACGCTCACCTGATAACTAATGGCTAGCTGATAGATTTAAAGGAAACATAGATACTGAAACCCCAATGACTTTTTTTACATCATAATGACCATTGTATCAATACCTACAACATTCTAATATACATGCCTATACAAAAAGTTGATAGTTTTCAAGATAATTAACCATTTCAGTATTAATTGTTTCACATCTGTGACCTCTGAACCCATGACCTTTTTCTATACATCAAAATGAATGTTGTATCAATACCTACAACATTCTAATATGCATGCCTATACAAAAAGTTTATAGTTTTCAAGATAATTAACCATTTCAGTATTTTTTTCGCATCTGTGACCATACCTTTGAACCCATAACCTTTTTCTATGCATCAAAATGATCGTTGTATCAATACCTACAACATTTTCATATACATGCCTATACAAAAAGTTTATAGTTATTCGAGATAATTAACCATTTCGGTATTGTTTCACATCTGTGACCTTGACCTTTGAATCCATGACCTTTTTCTATATATCAAAATGATCGTTGTATCAATACCTACAACATTCTAATATACATGCCTATACAAAAAGTTTATGGTTTTCCAAATAATAATTATAATCAGAGGTTAAAAAAATAGGTCACGACCTTCACAATTGACCTTGACCTCATTTTGAAGATACTAACAAGAAGATGTCAAAACTGTTAACCCCATGTCATTATCTGGTCAAATAGACAAGTTATAACAATTTGAAGCTATTTTACGATTTTTTTCAAAATTAAATGTAAAAAAGCGTAACCTATTTTTTGTCCGAATTTCACAAAATGAACAAACTATAGGCTTAAGACCCTAGAGAAGCCAAATATTACATCAGATTTTTTCTCCAATCAATACTTTCGGAGAAGAAGATTTTTTAAGATTTTTGCACCCCTAGGTCACCTTGACCTAGTTATGGTAGTCATGGCAACGCCACGAACAAATCTGAATTGCACCAGCCTATATATACTTCTGACCAAGTTTCATTGAAATCTGTCCAGTAGTTTCAGAGGAGAAGTCGAAAATAGGTGTAAACGACGCACGCACGCACGCACATACACACGCTGCGCTATACCATAAGCTCACATGACCTTTCGGTCAGGTGAGCTAAAAAACTGCAGAAAACTGTTACTAGTATTTCAATCAAATTATCAAAGACAGTAGTAAAACACAACGTTAACTTGATCTGCAACTCATTGTGGTTGACTCCCATTCAAAAACTCTAGTATCTGAAAGTGTTTAGGAAACAATGCGGAAAACTTAAAATTGACTGATGGACGGACGGAGGGACCGACCAACAGCATTATACTTCCTACATCTTAAGTGCCGTGGAGTATAATAATAAATACATGTACCCTACTAAAATCTGCCAAAATACAGAAAACACAGAAACTTAAATTTAAAAACTGAATTTTACATGTACTTTACAAACCGAAGTATAATGAAAATAAGAGGCCAATTGGCATTATCGCTCATCGCATTATACATAACATAGCCCTTACAAGGATTATCAGATACTAGTAGTTTTTTATTACATTTATGTCTGAATAACTATTACATGTTGTGCTAATCATTTTGTAATGTGCCGATTTATGTGACACTAATTGTTTTCAAGTAAACAGGAAAAAACCTAGCAAAATTAACAATTTATACATATATTTTTCTTTGGTATTTAATAAAGTCACTTATATCGGAATCAGAGCCACTTCTATCGGGATAGAATTCCCTTCTATCGAGTTAAAAGTCACTTCTAACGCGTTAAAAGTCACTTCTATCGGAACAACAGTCGCTTCTATCAGGTTAGAACGCACCTTAAATGTTGGTTTCTAACGTTCAGATTTCGAAATTTTCGCTACTACATATAGCGGTTTTCATTTACTACATTTGTGGTAACAAAAATTGTTACTACATTTGTGGTAACGGTCGTTCCTACATTTGTGGTTCGTTACTACATATGTGACACAATTTTATTACATTTCATTTGTGGTAGTTACTACATATAGGGGTCCCACATGAGTCCCAGTTCGGCCACTGCATTTTCCCCTTTCCTGTTACAATTACCCAACAGAGAATTGTTTATTCTAACATGATCTGAGGTTTGTTGAAAATGAAACATGAAGAAAGACAATCGATAAAGCCATGGCTATTCCGTTTAAATGACATACTCCCCTACTAACCATGTGACGTCATGCTATGTATCATGAACAATGTGATATTCTTTTCATTCAATAAATGATTCATTTCAATGGAGGTAATCGGAACAGCTGATCGAATTGCTTCAATGAACTTTTTTTCTCATAAGTCTTTTAAGGCTGGATGTCATATGTTTTATACTAATTGTACAAATTGTATGTATTTTATGTTTATATGACTTGTGACACTACATGTATAATAAAACACTCATATATAATAAATAGTAAAATGCACTTCCGAAAGAGTTAACAATGTTTTTGCACCAGGCATGTACCACATGACATGCATTGTTAAAATGTCATTGACTTTAAATTCTAAAAACCGAACTATTTATACTGTTGTAAAATCTTTTTGTATTTATTTTCTATTATATTTTTATTTAATAAATAATATTTAATTATTCATATTATTCAATAATTTTTAATATTTTGATTTTTATGAAAATTATTTATTTATTAATGAAATTTATTTTTAATAAAATTATTTATTTATTAATGACATTTATTTTTAATAAAATTATTAATTTATTAAAGGAATTTATTTATTGAAATCATTTATTTATTAAAATTAAAATCACTTAGTCAAACCTGACTATAAACGCCACCAAAGGGATCCAGTAAAAGTGGCCTTTTTGGACAGGTGGTCATTATATACAAATAATGTGAATAAAGAACAATTGGGATACAATTCTACTGGACTTTATAAGCAGGTGGCCCTAATATAGAGGTCTTTAAGGCAGGTTGGACTGTATTTATTAAAAGTATTAAGTAGCTATTAAAATTATTTATTTTATTACTTCCTTTTTCATTTTTTATTCATCATTTTTTGTTTTAACAAATCACTAAGCATTTTTCAGACGATTAGGATGTAACATCAAGATGGAAGAATCAAAGAAAACTTCCAAAAATACATCTTTTAATTGCTTATGCACAATTTAATTCAATAGTCCAATAATGAATACACTCCCTTCATGCTGAAAATCATTAATGAAATCGAAAACCAGGAACTTAATAAATATACGAGCATGAAAGTAAAATCAATCGCTAAATAAATAAGTATATTAATTTGAAAGTGAAATCAAATCAAGCTAATGAAGCAACTTCGATTTCTCACGAATTGATAGAAATTGGTGTTCTAATGTTACAGGTATACAAATGAAACGTGCGTAATCAAGCGTGAATTTAATGAAATAAACATGTAACGTTAAAGATAAAAATGGCTCAATATTCACGGTTCAATTTGGTAAACAAACGCCTTATTTACCATCGTAAATCATTGACATCTACAGTACATACCTGTCGAAAGTTTAACACCGAGCTAACGAAAAGAAGTTCGAAGCTCGGCTGCCGATTGGACGAGATATGGACATCTTAAAGCTGCCGAGAGATAGATAGCGACTTCCGAGACATACACAGCTTACCAGGGGCCTTCAGTTAGATGAGCTGTCAAGTCTGCTCTAAATCGCAAGTATGGCATTAAACTTTCGACAGGTCTGTGCTGTAAGTGTTTTTTAAATTAAATAAGATGGCGTTGTCAATCTCATCAAGGATGTCATGTTTCACGTTGCGGTTACCTTTGTGTATTTGTGCGTTTCGTTATTTTTCCTCTGATCTCGCTAATCAGTTTCGGTGTATGTCAAAAGAAATAATCTTGTGTTTGCTTATTTTGTCAACGTATCGTGATATTAAAGAAAAATATTTTGAGTACAAATCGGTTATATTGACACATTTATTTATTTGTTTATCCCGCTTGTTTACTTTCATCTATGTAAAAAGATTAATTTTTACACCACCGATTTCAATGGAAAAATAATAACAATAATATTATTGCAGTGTTTTTATGGTAAAATCATTTCTTAAGTATATGAGATTAATCGCCCCATCAGAAGTAACTTTTCTTGTTGTTTAACGTCACATCAGCATCTTTAAAAAGTTAATCTTGTCATGATTAAGTTTTAAAAATAATCTATGAATGGTGTCGTTTCTAGATGGGATTTGCGACTGTGTTTTATGGTCTGCCTTGTATTAGAACTGTCTTGGCGATTTTAAGGCGTTAGATCACAGAGTCAGTACACCACAGACAAGCTTATCACTCCTTCAGTGACACTAATATTAGATCAGCTGAACGAGTATACACGCTGTCCTCTTAATACCAAGAGCCAGCAAGCAATATCTCAAGTTTGATGGTCTTATGTTTTACCATGTCGAAGTACTCTGCTGGACATCCAACTGTTTGGGCGTTCTTTTTAACTCTATAACCACCAATCGCGTAAAGGAATCTCATGTTGGCTTTTACTAAGTTGTCCGTCCATATTTTGTAATTTGAAAATAAGTGGTCCAAAAATCTGTATTTTTTATGTTTTGGATGGATCCTTCAATGTCCCTTGTTGTGTTGACTCCTGCAAGTACAAGTGTTTTAGGTCAAACGCCCCTCTAATTATGTCTTGTGATAGGACATGGCGTTGGTAGCTTTGGGTGCTGTTGTTAACATTCTATTCAGCTTTGTTACAACTTACTTTGAAAAAAATACGTACTTTGTTTTTTTTTAAATTGCGTTATATCCGGGAGAAGCTCAACGCGATTTGAAAAATACTTCTAAGTGCGTTAATGAGGTACATAAAATTCAACCCACTTTAAAAAAATCGTATTGGAATTGTGTTTGTTTGTTTTTTTTCAAAACTCAATTATATATTTTTTTCACTTTGATTATATACAGATTAACATGTATTTTAGAAATCTAGTTTAGTGTCTTTTGTTACAACGTGCACCTGGTAGCTTTTGGGGTTGTCATTAATTAATGTGTTATTAAGTTTATTTTCTATTTTTCACTGTTATTGTTATCATATGGATATTGTTATATCCCGAAACGTACAAGCGTGATTACAGTACTCAAAAACGGTTTGTTAATCGCATAATAGTTATTAATCATTGTGAATATTCAATTACACTAAACGTGGCATTTCTTGGTCACATCACCCTTCCCTGTATTTGTCTAATTAAGCCAATTGTCACCGACTTTCGGAGCAAATTGAACTATTTTTACATTGACAAATGAACTCATTAGCGGCTACAACATACAATGAATAGACATCAGATAGGCTATTGTATTACCAGTAGAAATATTGCGATATTATGCAACACTAATTATAGTACAGGGGTGTCGAAACCGAGAGTTAGTCTCGGTCCGACTTTCCTTAGATGTATCTCTCGGCAGTTGTTATCCATCTCTGAAGTTTGTCATTCATTTGTATCCATATTTTGATTGACCACTCGGTAGCTTAGGCGCCTTTTCATAGCTCAGTGTTAAAATTCGACAAGTCTAAACTGTACAAACAAAATGTACTTAACCACCTTCGAATGCATTTAAATATTGTCAACCGTTCATTACCACGACACTCATAATGCATTTGTTATACAATTCTTCGGATTTTAGTGCACTTGTCATCATTTGCAACGTTTAAAACACATTTATAGATTAAGCATTCTAAAAAAGAGTATAGACCTGTTGAATTTGTAACAATAAACAAACGTTTTGGCACCTAATAGAGAGGCCATACTGGCCGTTCGTTATCTAATATATCCCTCGGCAGATTTTGGGTCACTAGATGTCGCTGTCTCGGTCATTCCGCAACCAATCTTGTTTTTTCATTAGCTCACTGTAAAATTTCCGACATGCCTGTACTTTACATTCGACTAGGAAGTACAAATCCGTTTAAATTCACTCGATCAATTGTCCACCCACTCTTAACACTCAATCAATGCAATAAACGCATCATGATAATGGAAAGACTAATAACAGTGAAATTCAGTGGTATCCCCTTGGTTATAGAGGCCACTTCGAAAGCTCAGCTGGTAGAGTACTCGCTCCTTAAGTGGGTGGTCGTGTGTTCGAACCAGGACCGGGTCTAACCTATGACTTGAAAGTGGGTAGTGACTTTTCTTCCGCGAAGTACTCGACATTACGAAATGAAAGTAACGGTTCTTTCGGATCGGAACTTAAAATAACCGAGATACCGTGTCACGGTAGGCTTGGCACGTTACAGAACCCTACTGTGTTATGCCACCAGCGCAACGCACAGGCAAATTTCTGCACATTTTACTATAGCTGACGACGTTTCGATATAAGTGAAATATTCTTGACTGAGACGTTAAACACCATTATTCAACTCATTACTCAACAAATAGGAATAGTAGTGATATGATTGCCGACATTTGACCAAACTCTTAAATCGTTTGACCTGAAATGTTACGTATAATACGTCAAGTTTGACCTGACCGTTTGACCTTTACTTTGAATATTAGAGTGGGCTAATAGACTGTGTGATTTGGTTAAGACAGCATGTCGCATTGCCACAAACACTCGGTAACCAATATTACTATCGTCTACCATAATATATCAACTTTATATATAGCCTCTAAATTACACAATGGGTATGTCTGCTTGAATATTCAATTTAAAGGTCAAATGGTCAGGTCAAACTTGACATACTATAAATTAATATGACATTTATTCCATCAAAGTACCAGTAACCAAGTGAAAATTCAAGCAATTTTAATTTTAATTGGTCAGTCCCGTTGAAACTTTTGACCGCAAATGTACAGTTTCAAAACTGGTAAATCATTTGTTATTTGCTCTGATTGACAGAATGAATTTCATTTAAAGTCTACCAAAACGCCAATAAACAACTTTACAGTCCAACTTGCCTTAAAAGTCACCTGCTTATTAAGGTCAGTAGAATTGTATCATGATTGTTCTTTTTTCATATTATTTGAATCTGTATATAAAAGTCATCTGTCCATAAAGTTCACTTTAATTGGTTCCCTTTGGTTGCTTTATAGGTATGGTTGACTGTATATTTAAATAACACTTTTGACCGTAAATGGCCAGTTTAAAATTCGATCTTGACTCTGATCTTTGGGACAAAATAAATTTCATTAAAAGTTTATCAAAGTGTTAATAAAAATGTTTTGTTGACGATTCGAGAACATGTCAGTTAAGTTGAATATAGCAAGTTTGTATTCCTTGAGAAACGCTTAATAGAATTGTTGACAATATAAACTTCCAGTAATTTAAATTGTCCTCTAAGTAACAATAATATTACTCTTGTAATAATTTTACCAGAAATAGGATCCTTTTTCAAATTAATAATTCTTGTTATAAGGGCATTGTTTGTGTGATCTGAGACTCTTAAGTGACAAAGTATCTATTGCTAATTTAATTATAAAAGGTATTTAATTACTATCAACACACGGACTCTATCGAACAGGGACAAACTTGTCACCACAAACACTTACAGTAAATTGGTTTGATAAGTGCACGTTGAACGTTTAACCTAAGAAAATAAACCTTGACTTCATTGAACAGGGACAATTTGTTCACCACAGACACCTTAAGCAAATTAGTTTGATCAGTTTTCGTTAAACGTTTAACCTTTGAAAATATACATTGACCCTTTCGAACAGAGGCAAACTTTTTCACCAGTAAAATCGTTTGATCAGTTTTCGTGAAACGTTTAACCTTTGAAAATATACATTAACTCTCTCGAACAGAGAATTTTTTTAACCAGTAAATTGGTTTGATCAGTTTGTTAAAAGTTTAACCTCAGAAAACACTGGGCTACTTATTAATGGCGTCTGGAATTCATTATTTGGTATTTTATTGGGGAATTGTGAAATAGTGAAAAAGACGCATTGTGGAAAAGTTGCTGCAAAAGTTTCCTGGTTGCATTATGAATGTGAAGATGATGGCTCAAGGTAGGACAGTTTATATTATTATCATATTTTTGTTAATTATTTTACAAATGTCTTTTTAATTTCCCGTAAGTGCTAGATACAACGGTTGGTCAGATTTGACCAATACAAGTAACGACACGAAAACTCAGCTAGGTCCTTTAAATAATAGTTATACTTATAATTTCTGCGGCTACTATCTCCCGGAAACTTTTTAACAAATAAGCTGTCGAAATCGGTTCCATTCCTCTACCACAGTGTTAAGTATTGGACAAGGCTGCACTGTACAGGCAAGCCTACCTTAAAGGCCACTTCTATATAAGGGTCACCTGCTTATAAAGGCCAGTAGAATTGTATCCCAATTGTTTTTATTCATATTATTTAAACATATATATATAAAGACCACCTGCCCACAAATGCCACTTTCATTGGTTCTCTTGGGTGGTCTTTATAGACACGTTTGACTGTATTGTGCTATGATGGTGGAACCCAATGAAAAAAAGTGCATCAAGTGGTCACGACAAATAGTGGTAGTGTAAAGTGTTTTAGCCTCTGTCTTGCCTCATAATATCCTGAACTTTCACCTTTTTTCCCCTGTCCTATCGTTTTATGTCTATGCTTCGCTCTAAAGTAAAACAACGTTTACAGCCTTATAGTTTTACAATCGTTTGGATAAAGTTTCCTCTACGTAAGAGGAGGGAATTGTACCCGAAAAATTCACTCCCTCACCGAGTGAGTGCCCACCTGAAGATTGAACCCATGTCTCCAAAACGAAAAGATAGCGCGCAACTAAACTTAGGCAAAGCATTCCCGGCCAGAACGTCTGGCATTAAATCATCATACTACAGGATACCTGAAGTACGTTACTTATTCAACATTGCAGCGTTCAACATTGAATAAGTAATAGTTACTTATTCAACATTCGAAAATATTTTTGTATCATTTTTAAAACATCCAACAGAAGGATTTTTATCACATTTCACGATTAAATGTCAACCCAAAGTATGATTACTCTTAGTGTCTCGAAGCACATTGGCCTAAAGCTTCAATATGTAAGCATATTTTATTATACAGTATATTTCCTATAGACGGAAAGTAAAGTGCCTGAGAAAACATTACAGTCCTGTCGGCCGAGTAGCCGAGATATAGAAAGTAAGATACTGAAATGCTGCCGAGGGAACGATTTCCACTGCCGAGATGTAACTAATGAAGTGTAAGAGGAGTTGTCAACTCGGCTCTAATTTCGTTATTTTAGTGTTCAACTTTCGATACACAACACTGCAATAACACAACTAACTAAATCCACTACATTTATATCCTTGAATCATATAAGCATAGCAATACCAATTTCAGACATTTTTATTACAAAATTGTGACAAGAACAAGATTCAGTATTTGATTTCTCTACTCTTAAATTCATTAAAAGTAAATGTTTGACTAAATCTCCACGAATTTTATCTGCGTTTTAACAATTGGGATTGCGCTGAAACAAACGAATTTTGACACGAGTCTATATGGAACATTTACGTTGGTTAACAACCAATTGGGGAATAATCAAATTGAAACGTTGAAATATTCTTTTTGAGAGTTTAATGTCATCTCTAAGACCTTTACTAAAACACTGAACATATAATTACATTAATTAAAATGTCTATTTGATATATATACATGTATTATGTACAGTACAGACCTGTCGAAAGTTTAACACTTAGACAACGTGTTATACCGAATAAAGGCTAGTCTCGCCCCTCATAAGCTATATCTTTTAAGCAGGTGATAAAACATTACTGTATTTCCACAAATTGGGTACACATGGAAAATGCAAGCATAAAGACGTAGTTTTCAACAAACACACAAAAAAATTGTCAAAACATGATACAAAATACACTGACCTAATAGAAAAATATTTTTCATTCATCCAAGAGTAAATTTTATTCTGTACATAGAGCAATTTTTTAAGTTTTTAACAAAACAAGAAATATAACTATGTCAAAATTACCCCTTCTGTACCTTCTTACTCGGAACAAATATAATGTTTAGTCAAAATTTGAAAATTCATGATGATAACACCTGGAAAAACCCGAACAACAATTTACCTACCTGACCCTAAATACCCTGATGTTATTTTGAATGAGGCCAAATTGGTGTATAAACTTGATAAATTTTTCCAAGTTTTCTCTATGCACAGGAGAACTGAATAACGCTGTATTTATTTACAAATATAATTTGGTTAGGCCAGAGCATTTTAAATGCATTTTGTTGATAGTTTAATAGAAACATCTTAAAAAAAATAATAAATAAAAATAATAATAATAATAATAATAATAATAAAAAACCATGTGCACTCCATTTATGGAAATACAGAAGTGCTGAATCTACAGTGTATTTCGATTCCTTGTTCATAATACAGTCAAACCTGCCTTAGAAGCCACCTCTATATAAGGGTGATCTGCTTATAAAGGCCAGTAAAATTGTATCCCGATTGTTCTTTATTACTACTATATGAACCTGTATTGTATATAAAGGCCATTTACCTATAAAGGCCACTTTTACTGGTTCCCTTGGGTGGCTTTTATAGACAGGTTTAACTGTATATCGAAAACTTTATTTGCAGGGGCTTCCTGTCTCGACAGGTGTTTTGATTACTAGATATCTTCTCGGTACCCTAGCTTCGACTACTTTCCATTACAAGTGTTGAACTTTCGAGGGGTCTTTACTTTATATCTTTTTGGCAGCTGCTGTCTATCCCCAAGCAACTTTTCGGCCAGACGGTATCCATATCTCGACCAATCAGCACCCGAGTTCGGATCCATTTTGTTAGCGCGGGTGTGTACTGTAGATGATATTTTTAAAATCAAATTCCGATATTTTAATACGAGTATTTATTGTTAACCAGTTTGGTATTGTTATATTATTGTTTTATTCCATCGTGCATGGGGAATGCATGACTTCGGGGTTCCATTCCAGGCTTGTCGAACGTTTAATACCATTGGCTCACAACGAAAGTTGAACACTAATCTAATGAAATTAAGCCAAACTATTTGCTAAGTGGTAGAGATATGGAAACCAAGCATCCAAAAAGCCGGAACCAATTAGTGCCGAATCGGAAACTAATCTCGCCCCTCGTAAGTTATATGATTTCGGCAGCTACTATTTATCTCCCGTTTTTTTTTGGATGCTTGATTTTCATATCTCTACCGCTTAGCAGCCGAGTTCGACTCCATTTCTTTAGCTTGGTAATAAACTTTTGACGGGTCTGTGTTGTAAATTGATCATATTTTAACAGTCAACTCCAGATAGATATGTATTAGTAAGAGTAATATGTGCCAATTAGTGAACCATTGTTAAGCAGTTGTTTATTGTTTTATAATTGCTGTACTTCATCATGCATGGATAAATCATGATTTCCTGGTTCCATAGCAGGCCTGTCGAACTCTTAACACTATTGGCTTACGAATACGTGCCAAATTAGAAGGTCATATCAGCTCCATGTAATTTATATCTTTTCAGCTGCTGCTATCGATCTCCCGGAAGCTTTTTAGCCACTTGGTATCCATATATCGACAACTTAGCATCCAAGCTTGGCTCCATTTCGTTATTTTAGTGTTGAACGTGTTGAAGAGTCTGTACTGATTTAAATCCTGAAAATAAGTAGGAGTATTATAAGTTTTAATTAGCGAACTATTGCTTACTAGCTCGATATTGTTTTATTTCATCATGCATGGGGAAAACATGACTTCCGGGTTCCATAACGAGCCTGTCAAACGTTACACACCATTGGCTCTCGAATAAGTACCGAATCAGGCACTAATCTTGCCCCTCGTAAGCTTAATCGTTTCGGTAGTTGCTATCTATCTCCCAGCCTTTTGGATGATTGGTTTCCATATCTTTTCCACTTAGCAGCCAAATTTCGACAAGTCTGTATTGTACATGATATTTTAATGATCAAATTCAGATATATTAGTAGGAGTAATATAGGTCATTATAAGTGAATGATTGTAGACCAATTATTTATTGTTTTAATATTGATGCACGCCGTCATAAATAGGAATTAAATTATTTCAAATACTGAAGCACTTTGTGATTGTTCTGTGAAATCCATGTGACAGTCATATTTTTAAGTTTTCTGTTTTTGTCGGATTTTTAAAAAATAAATACCGCCAAACATCCAATGTGCATTCATTTTATAAATACCGAAGTCATGTTTTCCATTAGTGAGATCTCCAATTTGTTCTTCCTCCTTGTCAATGCTGTCTTTTTAACAGCAAACAACACAGACATGTTGAAAATTTAACATTCAGCTGATAAGTTAGTCTTAAAAAGACAGCTTATCTCGCCCCCTCTCGTTACCTAAATCCCGACAAGCTTTCGTCCATTACCATCTGTCTCTTTTCGGTCATTAGCTATCCACATCGCCGCTACCTGGCTATCTAGTTTTGACTCCTTTTCGTTAGCGCAGTGTTAAACTTTCGACAGGTCTGTACTGTAGTCTCTTAGCTGAATTCCTATTCATCGGACTGTGTTAAGAATTTTCGCGTCAGCTTTTGTAACATAATAAAATGTCTTGTTGCGTAAACAAGAGGTTTTTGTAAATCAACTATCCTTAATGTCTAAAATATTACGTAACATAAAATGGTTCATACAAAACTCCCAACGTCTTTTTATGCTTTCTCTCTGTTTTTAATTCCCAATACTTTTTTTTAATTTCTACATTTTTATTAGTGTGGTATGACGTGTCAAAAAATAGCTCCCGTGCGATTTTTGTACTAATTTGTTTTTGTTGTTGTTGTTGTTTTGCTTTCGTATGATGTTAAGCTATTGGAAAAAATGGGGTTCAAATTTCCCCACCCCTATAAGCCCTTTTAACTGATCCCTGGACTTTGACACCTAAAAACCCCTTTTTGAACGCATCATATGTATTATGACATGGTATTTCGTAGATTGATGCTTGCTAAAATTGGTATTTTTGTGTATAATTACCGAGTTTTGATCAATTAATCAAAAAATGGTGGTGTTTAATTTATTATTTACCCCTGCTTCTCTTTATAAAGGGGGGGAGTAGACATACCCTTGTATGATCTTGAATAAAACACATAAACACATATTTAGCTCTTAAGATTCACACATTCCTTTTATTTTTTTATACTGAAGTAACCTTTAAAAAAACGAATCAATTTTAACCCCATAACTTGACCGGAAGCGGCTACAGTCTGCTTCTGGTTAGGTACATTGTGCTTGAACTTAAATAACAACAAATGTTTCACTCTTAAAATTCGTATGTTTCTTTTATCTTTTTATATTGAAATATAAAATAGCTTTTAAATTGAAACTGGTCAATTTCAACCACATTACTTCACCGGAAGTGACTTCTGTCTGGTTCCGGTCACGTAAATTGTCCTTTATGCTCTACTTCTCCAGTGTACTTATAATTTGGTTTATATCACTTCGCATTTTATGCTAATATCGATTGCTTGCTTTGTTTTACCAGGTCCCGTTTTTGGTCTACTTTGTTAACGTTTACCCTGGGACATTGTTTCATATATCATTATCTTAATTGTTTTTATCTTTTTGTTTAGCTCAAACGGAAGTTGTCAAACACATGTTCGTTCACAAATATTCCAGGTATAGAATGTAGTTTAATATTATATCTGACGACAAACGTGATCTAGATTTATATTAAGGTGATTGGTTAAGATTTTACTTACGTGAATAAACGCTAAATAGAAATGAAAGCTAACATACAAAGATTTATAATTTACCATTCTATTGTAATCAACTGTAATTACTTACGCCACTGTCGCTCAAATATCTTTCAGATAATGCCGATAATTACTGTCCAAATAAATAGTAACTTAGTGTTGCCATATGCATTAATTGGTGCTATTTTTAGCATTCCATAAATGTTAAATCTTAAAGTGTTGCATAAATCATATAACTACTATTATAGAATTACAGTCAAACCTGTCTTTGAAGGCCACTCAAGGGAACAAGTAAAAGTGGTCTTAAAGGGCAGGTGGCCTTTATATACAGGTTCAAATAATATGAATAAAAACAATTGGGATACAATTCCACTGGCCATTACAAGCAGGTGACCCTTAAATAGAGGTGACCTTAAGGATGGTTGGACTGTATACAATATACAGTGGTGCATGTTGAAAGTTAAACATTTAGCTGCTTTGGTGGTGCTGAATAGACAGCTTATCTTTATCACTTATGACCTAAATCAACCTCTGCGGTAGCTCAGTTGGTGATTACTCTCTCCATAAGTGGGATTATAAATGTTTCACTTACTAGTGTGGCGACACCTTTAGGGGTTTCGCGGGAAAGAATGGAACAATCTAGAGGATTTCTATTAGTAGAGCTCATCCACAGAACTTGCCACTCAAAAATTTAACACAGACCTAAAGGATAAGTGCCAAACCTACTAATAATTTGGTAAAAAATGTGTTACTTTATTATGGGTACGAATTTAAAACGGTACGTTAAACGTTGATGATAGGGTCGAATTTAAACACTTATTGTGGATTTTGTGTACAAGATAGAACAAATATGAAAATACCGTTTTTTCCGCGAGATCTTAATCTATCTTCGGCGCATTGACGACTTTTTCGTACAACTAACGGTTATTGAACAGGAGTCGGTTAAACAGAAAGTTTGTATGAAAAGTCCATTTTTTGCATGTTTTACCCCAAAATTAAGTATGATCCATATTTTTCACAAAAATGTAACATAGTTAGATAGCTAGATCGCATTAGACTCCATAACGTCTGAAAACTTTGGCAAAATCTATAGTCAAAAAGTTAACTTCCTCAAAGATGCCATAATATGCTGCTAAAAAGGGGAAAGTTGTCGCCTTTATCATTTCACATCCAGAGGATGTTCCGAATGAATTCGTCACTAATCCTCTAGATTGTTCCATTCTTTATATCGAGACGTCGCCAGCTATAGGCGAAAGTACAAAAATTTTCCCTGTGTGTTGCACTGATGGCATTATACTGCAGTTCTTTAGCATTCCAAGCCTACCGTGACACGGGACCTTGTTTATTTTAAGTTCCCGTCCGAAAGAACCGTGACTTTCATTTCGTAATGCCGAGTGTTCGGCGAAAGAACAGTCACTGCCCACTTTAAAGTCAGATTCGGCCGGGGTTCGAACTCACAACCTCTAACTTACGTACGGAGTGGACACTATTCCAACTGAGCTACCGCAGTGGTTAGTAAAGAAAGAGAACATGTATAATTAAATAAATCAATCAATTAATATTCCACTTTATAAAAGGGCGTGTTATTTATATTCGTAATTGGTAGTTGTGAGAGCGAAGTTTGAAAGTTTGAAAACAAATTTTTCAAAAAATTAAAAAAATAAATAAATAAATAAATAAATAAATAAATAAAATAAAATAAATGACCTACATACACTCCAAGTGTATTTTCTTTCTGTTTATAGGAATAATATGTCCGCGCTTCAAACAATGGATCCCCCTTGGATCTCTTAGCGTTATTCGTGGTGTCTTAGTGTCTAGGGCACACATGACTGTGTTTGCACCAAAGATTTCTGACCAAAAAGCTAAAATCAATAAACGATTTCATTTAATTTTTGATTAATTGATAAACGTATAAGATTTGAGAACAAATCTTTTGTTGGAATTTCTTAGCGTCATTTGTGTATCGCTATGCCGTCTTTGTATGTAAGGTGGAATGTAATGTCCTCTTGATGAATAAAGCCAGAGACATATTAATTCCGAGCAAATATCAAGTGGTTAGGCTAATTTAGAAATCATTTAAACTTGTCAAAAACAGTAATGGCCTCATGCGACGTTATGATATGTATAGCTAGGGTGAATACGTCTAAGCAAGTTGCAAGGATTAATATAAATACAGTTCAGACGAAAATGGAACACTAATTTAACGGATAAGTACCGATTCGGCTGCTTATTTCGGCTCCTCGCTGGCGATATCTCGACACTTCGACAGCTCTGCTACCTTTATTTCGGAAGCTTTTTGGCCACATGCGATCCACATTTCGATCACTCGGAAGCCGATCTTCAATATTTTGCACAGTTCGTGATTAGACCCATTAGGCTTATTAGTTTAGTGTTAAATTTTCGACAGGCCAGTGCTGTACCAGAACAATTGCTTTAACTAATTTATATGAGTTTATATTCCTGTACCTTGCTGTGGGAGGCGATGTATGGTGTGTGTAGCCAGGGTTAATAAGTGTAGAACAAGATCCCAGTTTTACAACCAAACCGAACCTTCTTTGAAATACCTTGATCTGGATATAGACTCCATTATCCCGTTAATATGTTTAAGCTGTAGGAGGGGGGTTAATTGAAGTTTGAAATTGTTAATTACAAAGTATTAATTGATAGCATGCAGTTAAAATTAATAATTTCGTGTATGTTCTGAGGGACAGAAAAAATATCCTTAAGTTCATTTGCGTCATGCAAGAGTTCAGCTTTCTAAACAAAATTTTTTTTCCTTCCAAAGAACCAGGCATCAATTCTATGATTAATTCGCCTGTTTTCCAAGTTTTTACTTTGCTCTTTTCAATTGTGATTAAGTCATTGACCGTCACAATATCACTTTTTACCTCGTAATATTTTGAAATTGAGAACAGATATATCACTGAGAATTAATAAATAATCTTTGTAAAATGTTTTTAGATGATTCTGAATATTACAACAGCTTCAAAAGTATATGCCCGATGTATGACCCTACTGCTTTTCTAATGGTATTTACCGTTAATTATGCTTATTAACAAGAAGGTTATTTACTGCCTTTTTCTCATGATACGGGCATTTATCTCTTGCAGTGTTCAGGTTTCATACTTATGTGCTTTGGTCATGTTTTCCTTATATATATATATTTATAGTCTAAAACGACGGAAATATATTGCTATATATTAGGGTTATCAAACACAAACACACAAATCCCCCCTCACAAACCTTATAGTAAATTATACTAAAGCTGTGTAAAATCAAAAATTCAGGAAAGCATTTGATAACTTCTGTGACTTTTCAAGATGTCGAATAAGAAAAACGATTTGAAACTATTTGTGGAGTTTACGTTCCATACGACATGATAATGACTTTTTTCGCCAAACAATCGGAATTACGAAATAAAAGTAACGGTTCGTTCGATGAGATGGAAACTCATATTAAACGAGGTCTGTAAAATGACATCAGTGCAACGCACAGGCAAAATTTTTGCATCTTAGCCTATAGCCGGCAACGTCTCGATATAAGTGAAATACACATGCCTGTTATGTTGAACACCATTACCCCACACAACTCCCTTATAATTATAAACAACCTATCCATCCCTAGCTTAGATCATTAGTGTCTTCATTACGATCCGATTCACGACACTGAAAAACTGATAAACAATATTCTAATAAGCCTAATGAGTACAATCACTAACTGTGCTAATGAAATAAATTACGGTCGATTCAAATTGTTCTAATAAAAACAAAATTTGATTAACGGTAGCTTTTGACATGTTTATTCAAGATCTTTGAAATGGTTCTTCAGCAATTAATTTTTGTTAGTATTTTTGTTAACCTGTCTCAAAATATCTAGTCAAATATGTCTATAAAGACCCACAAAGGAACCAGTAAAAGTGTCTTAATGACATGGTGGTCATTATATACAAGTTTAAATAAATTAAGAGCAATGGAGATAAAATTGCATTGTCCCTTATAAGCAGGTGACCTTTATATAGAGATGACCTTTTATTTAGGACAGGTAAATATATAGTATTTATAAACGATGTACAGTCCAACCTGTCACCTCGGTATAAGGACCAACTGTATATAAAGGCCAGTAGAATTGTATTCAAATTGTTCTTTTTTAATATTATTTGAACTTGTATATACAGCTCACCTGCCTATAAACTCCACTTTTACTGGTTTCCTTTGGTGTCCTTTATAGACAGACTGACTGTATTTCATGAAAACGAAGAACATTATTGGAAAAAATATGTAAAACTATATATCTGATTCACACGTTTTTGGAATAAACACGAAGTATACAGTGTAATTTTTGTCACGGAATTGTTTAAATATTGACAAATGTTCTTCTAAAATAAACAATAAAAATTAAATTTCAATGTATTTAAAATATTTTTAAAAGATAATTTATCAATTGAAAAAAATAATGCTATAAAAGAAAGGAAAACTTATGATTTTTCATAAATATTGGAAATTTTTTTTTACAAAAAATTACTTTGAACATGTGAATAAATAAACATATTGACAAATTAAATATAAACATACCAAATCATATTCAAATCATAATCAGAAAAGAAACAGTAATAAAATTTCCATAATTAGTTGGCAAATTAAGTAAAGCACCCTTCTACAAGATGTGGATTGAAATGAAATATATTCTTACATTTAGCCATTAAGGATTTTGTATTTTTATGTAAAATGTACTTACAAAATGTATATGAACTTAGTTGTAATTAGTTAGTAATAATGATTCATAAAATTACATCTCGTTGTCAGGTCATGTAAACACTGGTGATAAACAAAAACAAGATGATTATGATGTTATTCTGGTTTTTTTTTTTTTTTTTTTTTTTGGTATTTTTAAAAATTAAAATCTAAAATCTAAAATTATACATTTTTATATTTTTCCATAGATTGGGACGAATGAAATGAAATTTATTCTTACATTCAGCCATTTAGGATTTTTATTTCTATATAAAATGTACTACTGTGAACTTTGTTGTAATTAGTTAGTGATAACGATTTATAAAATTATATCTTGTTTTCACATCCTGTAAACATTGGTTACAAACAAAACCAGGATGATTATGATGTTATTCTGTTTCGTTTTTGGTAATTTTTATAAAGATTAAAATCTAAAACCTAAAATTATACTATTTTATATTTTTCCCTAGATGGAGACGAGTGTTATGAAATATATTCTTACATTCAGATTTGGTAATTTTTTATGAGATCTTATCGTCAATTAATCCTGTAAACATTGGTGATAAACAAAAAACAAGATGATTATGATGTTATTCTGTTTCGGGTTTTTTTTTGGTAATTTTTATTAAAATCAAAATTTAAAACCTAAAGTTAAATAATGTTATATTTTCGTTCGATTGGGACAAGTGTAATGAAACATATTCTTATATTCAGCCATTAAGAATTTGTTTTTTTTTTCTTTTATGCATTTATGTCAATTTAGTTGTAATTAATTAGTAATCTCATTAGACATCTCAGTGTCAAATCCTGTAAACATTGGTTATAAACAAAAACAGAATGAATATGATTTAATTCTGTTGGTCATCTCCAGGTTGTTGTTAAACAAGTCATATTTAAACCCTGGCACTGCACAGAGAGAGAAAGAGAGAGAGAAAGAGAGAGAGAGAGAGAGACACACACACAGAGAGAGAAAGAGAGAGAGAGAGAGAGATACAACAGGACTGAAGACATTTACAGTCCAAGACCCGCAGTCCAAGTCCAAGGTTGTTGGTATACAACAATAGGATACACACTACCCACGCCACAACTACTACTATCGAAAACATTAAACAAAGCACCAGTATCAACTAGCAGCCTGCAGTTTAGTTTTTAAATGTTTCATTACAGGATTAAAATTGAGAATAAAAGAAATATTGCATTATGAGCCGTCAAATATAGTAAAAAACAAACATACTAATTCATATCCGAATCATAATCCAGAAGCAAAGTAAAACTTTGGAACTGACAAGTCAGGTTAGACACTTGAACTTTCACAACTGAAGTGAGGCCGGGTGCTCCGGAAGGGTAATCACCTCATGTTTAGCTAGCTACACCCACCACGTGTGTAATCACAATTGTGTAAAAGGAACATGGAACTATGAGACGTCAAATTTATACAGGACAATTCTGGACACAGAGTTATCAAACTTATCAGCAATAATGTGATGACGGCCATAAAACTTTTTTGAGAGCCTTGATAAGCCTGGGCTTGCAATAGTCCTGAGTCGACAATTTATTTGCAAGCAGTCTGCTTCGTTGTACAAATTATCCAAGACAATTTTATATACAGAAGCAACATACTTATCAACAATATTGTGATGTTATAGGCAAACATCATTGTGCTGTACGAGTGACATTTAATTTAAAAACTAACCACGACCGACTACATTTATGTATAGAGATCATACGATTATTTAGTCTACATAATATGAACACTAATCATGTGCTAGTTTATATATGATGACTAACTGCGAATTATATCACTAACAATGTATTGGGTGGATGATTCTATATGAATAATCATAATGAATGGTAAACAGAGAGGTCAATGTTGCAGGCTAACCAATTTCCTAGATTTGTTCGTTTTTAAAAGATTTGTTCTATGAAAAAGGATAAATAAAAGGATAATATGCAAAGGTCAAATTAGACTGATTTTTTCCTATTTTGACGGGTTTTTTTAATTAAAAGTACTAAAATTTCAGACTTTTTGTATGGAAATTGTATCAAAATCAAACACTTAGCGATAAAAAGTACCCAAATAGCAACATTGCGCACAAAAAAATGTATCGATCTGGACAAATAAATTTATCTGATTGGTCAGCATGATGTTTGCCTTTACATATTACTGTATGTTATATAACATTTACAAGAACACTGAGGAAGACTACTATAAATCGAGGAAATGTTTGCATTTGAGGTCACAGTTCCCTTTTATCCAACTCATTATATTCTATGTAATTCTAATCTATGTAAATTTTTTGAGAAATCAATTTTTCACATAATTGTTCAAATTGGCTTGAATCTGTCATTTTAGACTATTTTCTGTTGACATTATTGGAGGGTACAAATGTAGCTCTTTCCGCATTTGATTTAATTAGAGGGATTTTAGGTCGAGTGGTACAAAGGGACGCTAACGTTACGCATGGCGTGTACAAATCTACATATATGCGCTCTGATGGTATTATTCTAAGCCCTAACTAACAGTAACTGTAATAATTTTTTATAAATTATTTACAGAGAATTAAATAGATTATGTCTATCAATTAAAAGATTAAATGAAAATATACTAGAAAAGTATCGTAAAAACCGCCAATACATGGATAAAGTCAACAGATACCAATGATTCACTAAGAATTGCCTTTGATGCCTACAATTCATCAAGGCGTTTTTTAACAAAATTTAATTGATGATATCTTTTTTTAATATTTATTCAAATTTCAAAATTCTTTCAGATTTTAAAAATGTAGAATTTTCATAGTTTCCATACACTATGACTTTTAAAATATAGTTTCAATGACGTCATGAAAGATTATGATACTGAAATAAAGGGTGTTTTGAATGATGCGCGAAATTTCTGAATGACATGTTTTTGAGCTCAGTGGTTTTCAATCACTTTTCTGGCCAAATACATAGTTTATTGGCTATATTAAGTAGTAAATCATTAAAATGATTTTTTATCTACAGTAAAAATTGTGTCTCAATAGTTCAATATATTTTAAATATTTCAAATGAAGCATTGACAATATTTCCCAGATTCTGACTGATCCCTTTTCTTGCATTTTTGAAATATCATCATTGACTCATTTCGGATGATAAGGCTTTGGTCTTTTGCTATTCCGAAGTAATAATGTTATTCCGAAGTAATAATGTTTCTTTATATCATTATTTCTTCAATCTAAGTGACTAGGAATAAAAAAAATCTAATTTATAAAGTAATTGTGTATACAAATCATTAATTTCTTTTACTATTACAACAAGACGCACAAATACGACTATCCTATTTTACAGCACGATGACGTTAAAGTTAGCAAGTTTGCCGATTCTTTTACAATATTGTCAAAAACATGACGTTGTTGCTCATTTTGGCCATATTTTCGCATCAGACCAAGTCTTCTAAGATTTATGGTGGAAAATCGAGCAAGGGGACATATTTTTCTTTACATTTTTTTAGAAAATTCAAATAATTAACTACATTATGTTAGTTTTTTAAAAACTTGTAGGACAAACTGTTATTTTTCTACACTTTTTACAATTTCCCGGAGCCTGAAAATTTGCGATTTCCAATTTAGCCTATGTTAAAATTTCAAAGTTTGTTACTTTTTTACGCTATATAGCTAAAAAAGTAAAAAGGGGGCCCGTATATTTTTTTACATATTCAGATGCGCCTCAAAAAGTTTTACAAGTATGAAAAAATCAGAAACGCGTAAGGATAGTGCCCATTTGTTCCACTTGGCCTTAACTAGATTTGAACAAAACATCGTGAATATCTAATTCATATGTTATTAATTTACTTTTGCAGTGACCGTCATCTTGCTAAGTAAATTAAAAACAAACATACTATCTATGTCTGAATCACAATCCAGAAACAAAGTAAAAACTTTGAAACTGACAAGTTAGATTAAACACGTGAACTTCCACCAGGGAAAGTGAAATCGTGTGCTCCGAAAGGATAAGCACTCCTGTTATGCATATACAAACAAGACGTGTGTAATCAAAATTGAGCGAATATATATTGAATGTCAAATATATCTAGGGTAATCGCAATCCTAGACACAGAGAAATCAAAATAGAAACACGCAAATAATTAGAAACGTCGCTAGAGTCTTGTAATCAGTTTGTAACCAGTACAAAAATACTCAATTGAAAACACCTAAATACACATGTTTTGTTAGTAATTAAGAGTTATATAAACACACATTTTACTTGGGGCTAATATCACAGGAATCTATACATCATTAAAAAATTCCAATTTAGTAAAAAGATTCATTTTTCATATAATTTCAGTTTTTTTTCTTGTAATTTTTGGTATTTAAAACATGTTTCTCTAGGGAAAAGAAGCATTATCTCACTAAAAAATGACATCATTAGTGCTGTGTACTACAGTACAGACCTATGCTAGCGAAAAATATTCGAAATTCAAATTACGGGTGTCTGAGATATTGTTAGCTAGTGGCGAACAAAACTGCCGAATGAGAATAAAGATAGCTATCTTCGAGATATAGCTAGCGAGAGGCAGACATGAGCTGCTAATTCGATATTATTCGTTAGCTTGGTGTTTAACTTTCGACAGGCTTGTAACCCATGTTCAAATTACTATTATTGTTAATTTGATGCATAAGAAGGGTTTATATTAGGAATTGATAAATTTGGTAAAAAATACTTTGGTCCTATGGGTATCTTTTTAACATCTTTAAAACAATTTTGGTTTCATAATTTTGGGTCCAGGCACTACTGATGATAAATTGTATTCCAAAACGAGCGACTAGTGCTGTAAAATTAAAACTGGTATAATAATTATGTAATATATAACTGTTAGAATAATGTAGTAATAATGAAATAAGATAATAGAAATGTATTTGACCTACATGGATTAAGCTTAATAAATGTTAAATAAAAGTAAACATATATCAATCAATACATGTTCAAATCAAAATAAAAAAGTAAAATCTTTGAAACTGACGACTTTGGTTAGACATGTGAAATTTCACAAGATAAGTGTACTCCGGAAGTTTAAGTTAGTCAAAAACAAACATACCAATTCATGTTCAAATTGAGATAAAAAAGTAAACACTTTGGAACCTGCCAAATTTAGTAAAACGCGTGAACTTCCATCCAAGTGAGGCCGGGTGCTTTGGAAGGTTAATCACCACCTATTTAGCTAGATACAAAACCGCGTGTGTCAAGATTTAGACGCCATATACTATTGCACTAAATAATGTTAATAAAAGATTAACATTTACTTTTCTTTGATTAAATGAGTTCGGTGAATTTTTAACAAGATATCACCACTAGTGTTGTCAAAATTCGGTATTGTATAATTAGAGGTCCGAATATCTACAAGTCGTTTCTTTCTCATCAGTTCTAGGTAACCACGAGTCGATATCTTTGCTGATTGATGTTTCCCCGAGGATATCACAAACTCCGATAGGTGTGGCATGATAAAGAAACATGCAGTATAATGCCATCAAAGCTACACACATGCAAAATTATGTACTTTTGCCTATAGCTGGCGACGCCTCGATATAAGTGAAATATTCTTGACTTGGACGTTAAATACTATTACTCAATTTAACTCCTTAGTTTAAATTACCAGAATGTTTATCAGTCTGTTTGATACGTTTACTGAATAACGTTTTTATGTTATTGTATAGGCAAACAACTTTGACCCATCCACTTGACCTTTTATTTAAATATTTATCACGGACCAAGTACATCTGTGAATAGGGAACACAGTTGTTTATTTTGTATACATCATGAGACATAAAGTACAGATCTGTCTAAAGTTTAACACTAAGCTGACGAAAAATTCGGCTGCTGAGTGACTGAGATAAGTAAAGCCAGTAGCCGAAAAGCTGGCGAAAAATAAATAACACCTGCCAAAAAACTGTCAAGATATAGCTAACGAGGCGCTGATATAAGCTGTCGATTCTGGCACTCATCAACAATAAGATGACGTCACTGAGAGCCAAAAAAATCTCACCAATCAAAATGCTTCTAACAAATGAGAAAGAGATAGATACGGCTAGCGAGAGGTTGACATGAGCTGTCGATTTGATTCGACACTAATTTGGTAGCTTGGTGTTTAAATTTAGAGAACTCAAAAATTTCGACATTTTGAGTAACCGATGCTAAAATTACCATTATTGTTCATTTGAAGTATACGAACAATTTAACTTCGATATGTATTTAATTTGTCAAAAAATACTTTTGTTCTTTGGGTATCTTTTAATATATTGAAAACAATTTTGGTTTCAATAACTTGGGTCCAAACACTAAGCTACCAAAATTTTGGTTTCATAATTTGGGTCCAAACACTACTGATGAGGAATTGTATTCCGAAACGACCGTCTAGTGTTGTAAAATTAAAACTGGTATACTATGTAATTTATTACTGTTAGAATAATATAATAATAATGAAATGGTAAGTTTAGAGAAATTTGTCCGAACTACACGCACTAAGCTGCGTTAAAGTTTATAAAAAAAAAAACAAAAATCCCCTTCCATGTTCAAGTAAACTCTTTGGAACTGACGAGTTAGGTTAAAAACGTGAGATTCCACCAGAGAAGTGAGACTGAGTGTTCCGTAAGTTATACCAATCAATGTTCAGATTAAAATAAAAAAGTAAAATATTTGGAACCTGCCAAATTTAGTAAAACGCGTGAACTTCCTTCCAAGTAAGACCGCGTGCTTTGGAAGGCTAAACACTACCTATTTATAGTTATACAACCGCGTGTTTAAGATCAAAATTTAGGTCTTATACTACTGCACTTTCGCCTATACCTGACGACGTCTCGATGTAAATCAAATATTCTTGACTGGTCCGTTTAACACCATTACTCCCTAGTTAAAATTATCAGAATGCGTGTCAGTCTGTTTGATAAGTTTACTAAATAACGTTTTAGTACAGTAAAACCTCGTTATAATGCTCCTCGATAACTTTGCCACCTCGCTTATCGCCACACTATTTTGAAGTCCCAAAATCCATTTTGTTTATGTTTTTCTTTATCCGCCTCCTCCGATTTATCGCCAAACCCCTTTATAACGCCAAAATTTGATATGAACAAATGGTGGCGATGAATCGAGGTTTTACTGTATTATTGTATAGGCAAATAGCTTTGACCCGTCCACTTGAACTTTCATTTAGATATAAATCACCAAGCCAAAAACTGTCAAGATATAGCTAACAAGGCGCCGATATAAGCTGTCGATTCTAACACTCATTTAATAACTAAGTGTTAAACTTTTGAAAGGTCTGTACTGAAGTCACCTCATAGACTAAACCCATGTACTGTGTATGTACTAACTTGGATCTTTACACTACCCATTTATTGGATGAACCCTCCTATATATGAATATTACTAATGACAGGTCAAGCGGACAGTAATATAATTTACTTATAACCCGTGTCACGAAACAAGATCTCCGATTTATTTTGATAAATATCGGAATCCCGGGTCTCTAGAGTATTTGAACTTATCAAAAACAACTTATTCAGTGAACAACACTCCGTATCAATATATTTGTTTTGTTGTGATATTCAACGTGTGACGAATAAAGTCTTTGTACAAATGTTGAGTTTTTAATATCTTTTTTATTGGTAATACATCATATGACTATTTATTCGAGCAAATATCAAATGGTCTCACGGTAGGAGAATCCAATAAACTTGTCAAAAACAGAAATAAATTCCAAATTGGTTCTATTATATCCAGAATGAATATAAGAGCTTATGTAGAAAACTGGATAAAAACTTGAATGCACTTCTTTATTTTGATGGCGGTAAAGAAAAATACTGTATTATATAGGTTTGAATACTAAGAATATAGTGAAAACAGTTTGTGGGGTTCTTTATATTGCTTTATAAAACCTAAACAGCACGGTTTCGTATATCATACAGTTCAATATCAATCAACCTAAATATTGAATTCAATACAAAAAATGACAGCTGAATAGTATGTACTTAAACAACAATGTTTACTATCAAAATAATCTGAAAAACATCAATTAGTTCCAAGAAAGGAAAATATCTCTATATAGAAATTTTATGTAGGTTGTCTAAGATCTGACTTATTATAAACATTAACGGTAACAACCACCAGCTATCTCTATCCCTTCCTCAAACACCTCGGACAGCTTAGGCGGTAGAGTATTCGCTTGGAATATGGGATTTAAAGGGTATAAATAATTTAATTTTAATTTAAATTTAAAAAATAATGGATTAGTAATAATGGCAACCACTGGATAAGTATCGCTGCTGGTAGACTAAGCATCACGGAGGATATCGTTAACACATGACCGAGTCCATAGAAGTGTCAGATATACATTTTTCATCAAAATCATGTGTTTCTCAAATTTTAAAATTCCTAAAAACTAAACTTCTTTATTCTTTAAAGTATTGCCTAAGGGGTATTTGGAAAATTAACTTTATTTCTTTTTCACTCATGTCAACATTTTAAAATATTTGGATTTTCCCACTTTTGGTTCGAGCACTAGTGATGAGGAATTTTATTCCGAAACGAACGATTAGTACCGCAAAATTGAATCAGTATCAGTAATAATTTACGTCACATCAGCATTTTCACCAATTGTCGACGAACAGATTCTTTCCTTCAATAATTACCATAGTTTATAAATCAAGTGAAAAAATACCAACATTGCAACTTATTTTTAGCATTTACCTTGCATCTTTGTTGTCTTTTATCTAGGCTTATCAAGGCCCTCAAAAAGTTTTATGGCCGTCATCAAAGTATTATTGATAGGTTTTATGTCTCTGTGTCTAGGATTGCTCTGGATATATTTGACGGCTCATAGTTCCATGTTCCTTTCACACGATTTTGATTACACAAGTGGCGGGTGTAGCTAGCTAAGAATGAGGTGCTTACCCTTCCGGAGCACCCGGCATCACTTCCCTGGTGGAAGTTCACGTGTCTAAACTAGCTTGTCACTTCCAACGTTTTTACTCTGCTTCTGGATTGTGATTTGGACATGGATTAGTATGTGTGTTTTTGATTTCTTATCTTATCTTATATTGCTCAATCTGTTTCAATCGCTTTGAGTTGCAAGCATCTTCTGTAGAGACCACAGATGGCATACTCTTTTTCGAATTCGTTAAATTAGTGTCTGTGATGTACACGGAAGTCATAAGCACAATCACCAATTAAATCATATCAGCTGGTAGCATACATAATTAGCTCATTGTTAGTCCATCAGGCATTTTCCAGAATCATTTTAGTTAATAATTGTCATCCATAAATAGTCCCTATTGCGTCATATTGTACAATAGTATTTATCGTCTTGTTAAAGATTCCCACAGGGAGAATATATTTGAAAGAAAATAAGTACATGTATATATGAATGTTACTTAATAGTTGCAGAAGATAGGTAATTTTAACAAAATAATTGCATGTAGTAAAATGAACTGAAGGCCAAAGGCAATGACTTATTAGCAAACAAGTGATACCGTTTTATAAAAATAACAAACTATTTGTTAGGTAATTGATATGTGAGAATAAAAAAAATAAGGAAGAAGTAAATACGTATTCAGTATATATAATACATTATGTTTCAGTAATTGGTGTATTTAGACTGGTGATGCTTTCATTTCAAAACTTCCCTGAGGAACGGACAAATTTAAGAATTATATATCATTTTTTATAATTTCATTGTTCATTATAAATATCTTGTGGGCAGCTTCCAATTCAAAAACTCGACATATAATGCATAAAATTTAGGCACAATTTTGTTGACGTTATAAATTGGATAAATAAGGGTTTGGCCGTCGCCAGTGTTCACAACATTATTGATGAATGCTTATCCACTTTGATTTGAAAGTAAAGCTTGGTTTGATCAAGATTGTAGCTATTAATTACTGGTGGTGCCTTCCATAACTATAATTGCTTATGGCATTGTCGCCATTCATCTCAGATTTTTGTTGTTCTTCCTGGACGGGGGTTTGAATGGAGTATTAACATCCTAATCAAGAATATTTCAATTACTGTAAATCACCTTTTTTCGCGATCACTTTATTTTCGCGATATTCACGATTTTTTAAAGAATACAATAAAATGCTAAAAACATATCATGAATTTGGTAAAGGCCAAGTAACTAGATGAACATCATAACATTTAAATCAATTGCTATAAGAAAAACCTTCTTTAATTTTGGGGTTCCACATGGGATATCGCGAAAATGTTATGTCGCAAAATTGTTTTCATCACGGGATCGCGAAAAAAGTGCCGCAAAGTTAAAGTGATTTACAGAATGTCGAGACGTAACAAGCTATAAATGACGTCGAGAAAACTTTTTTATTAACAACGTCTATTTTAAGAAAAACCCATATTAAAATTTCGTTATTATCACTATCACAAATTAAATCACATCATCTAGTGACATAGACTATTGGCTTTATTGTTAGTCCATCAGGCATTCCAGAATCATTTTCATGTAACAATTGTCATTCATAATTAATTCAAATTGAATGTTTCTGTACTAAATGTATTTATCGTGATGCAGATTGCTACAGAGGGAAATATTTGAAAGAAAAAAATATATATATGGATATAACACCATTGCTGAAAATTCTAAAAGTTAGATGATTGTAACAAACTAATCGCATGTCCTCTTATGAATTAAATGGCCAAGGAAATTACTTATTAACAGAGAACCGATACCTTTTTTTAAAAGTCATTTTCTAAGTAATGGGTATGTGCGAATAAATAAATTCGAAAAATTTGACAAAAAATGGATAAGTATACATTTACATGCAATTGATGTATTTAGACTGGTGATTGGGTTATTTCAATTGAAATATTCGTTATAAATAAGCTATGAACAGTTTTGAAGTCAAATTAATTGTATTATCTTTTCAAGATAATGCATAAAAAGATGAAACATTTTGTTTCAACATAATTGCATTAGATTGGATACATGGGGGTTGGGCCGTCGCCGTTGTTTTCAACATCATTCACGAATGCTTATCGACTTTAATTTGAAGACGAAGCTGGTCTCTTGTCATTATTATCTGATTGATTGTGTCTTACATATTTATAATCGCTATTAACGTTGTACCTGTTGTCGACATTGCCCTCAGATCGTTGCTGGTTTTCGACGGAAATGTCGAATAAATTAAAAACACACCAGCTCATGTTCTAATGCGTTTTAGTCTATTCAATTAATTTATTGATTTAATTACCATTTAAAATCCAGTAAAAAATTCCAACTATAAAACATGAGTTTTACTGTCGGAAAATGAGTTCTACTTGGCATCGCTTGCGGAGCCAGGTAAACGGTATTTGCGACAGTAAAATCCAGGTTTTACGGCGGAACTCTTCAAATGTAACATAGTTATCTCCATTCTAATGCAAATAAAAATAATGCTAAAATTAATTGAATAAATGAAGATTCCCGATGCTACAGTTACAGACGTGTATCGTTACGCCACAACACAAATATAGTTCTATCACTAAAGTACTGATATCCATAGGTATAATGATTTATACGTTCAAAATACAGATGCCGAATAAATATCAATCTTTAAATGTAACAAAACTTTTGTTTACAACGATAAATTATGGCATTACGTTTTGTGAACAAAAGTACGTGTACCGGCGTAGGAATACATAACATAATCGTAGCCTACACAGCATGCCACGTCATAACTCGGACCTGTTTACAAAATATTTGCATTAGAATGTTCATTTATATCGATATGTCAGAGGCTTTAGGTAAGGTGGCCGAAATTTACCATGCCTGTCGTACAAAGGACACCCTTATTTATTTATAAATGCCGAACCTACGATCTCCCACATACGGAGCGAGCACTCTATCAACCTAGTTATCGTATTGAATTTTTAAATATAACATTTGTTGCTTCAGAAGCTTTTGAAAATTGGAAAATCACGGTCACATGAAATTAAATGACGTGAATAGAGACAATTTCAGTATTTCTTTCTATGAAAAACGTTTAATCGTTGCCCAAGGCAAATCGCGTGGTAAGGTTTCTGTCGCTTTCTTAAATGGATTCTTCGAAGTCTGCAAACGTGAACTACATTTGCCTACCTATGAACTTTTAGGCATTTATTCACTCATTTGTATAGAGTTATTAAATACAGCAGCTTTGTTTAGGTTTTGGTGTTGCCATAAATAAATAAAACCACCATTATAATACATGTCCAAATTACAATCTCAAAGCAAAGTAAAACTTTGAAACATATAAATTAGGTTAAACACGTGACATTCCATCAGGGACATAAAGCCGGATGCTTCGAAGGGTTAGTACCTCTTGCAGCTAAAATAAATAATAAAAACCAAAATTATTTGAAACTTATAGCCGTTCCTTTTTCATCCTGTAAGAAAAATCAATGAAGAGTGTCAGCAAAACAATCAACAGTTGACCTTATAGCTTGCTTACTGCAGTGTCTCGCCATGGCTACTAAGGTAGAGGAGATGGTTTGTATCAGACGGACACCTATCAAGATATAGGCAACGAGGGAACTCTGTAGAACCAACTCGTCAGCTTAGTGTTTAATAGTCAACAATGGCACTTCATGAACCTCTTACGCATTTTATATACTTCCTTGTACAGAGCTGTTATATACAGTGTTGTTATGAATGTATGTATATTTCATTTATAATATTCCATTCAGAAAATTCAAAACTCATTATACAATAGTATTACCTGGAACCGAATAGTAGAATGTAATTTTTTAAAGCCAACTATGTTTCAATTACATATTAATTAACACATCTAATTAACAACGAAACAAACTAGCTCAGAAACGTTAAAAATATTTAATAAGAAATGTATATATTGACAAAAACACATAGCAATATATGAACACGAAAGTCTTAAGCACTATCACATATTACATCACATCATCTAGTAGCATAGAAAATTATCTTTATTGTTAATCCATCAGGCATTTTCCAGAATCATTTTTATAGAATAACTGTCACTAATAATTAGTTATAAATGCGTGTTTCTGTAAAATAATATTAGATTTGTTAAAGATTGCTAAAAGGAGTATATTTGTAAGAATGCAAGACATATAAACTAATTATTACTTAACCTAATTTAATTTTGCAGCTCTAGACGGCCTTTTCCTAATAACATCCCTTATCAGTAATGTCCAATCTTATTTTATTGTTAAATACATCAAATCGTTCGGTAATTGTAACAAAGTAATTGCATGTTTAATCATCGAAAGTAATCACATGAATTTACCCCATCAACACCAAAGAATTATACTTATTTTTGAAAAAAAAAGTAATTTGCTAGGTAATGGATATGCAAAAAACATATTTCAGGAAGGTGTTAATAAGTATCTATTATATAACACATATTTGCACTAGTAATTCTTGTGTTTAGATTGATGTTTTCATTCCATAACTTCTCATAAGGAACGGATATATCCCAGTTCTAATCTTTACAAACTATATGGTTGTGTATTACTAAGATATTTTTTAATTTGAATTGGTCGCTACAATGTTATTCGAAATCAAATTGGCTTTATAATTTTTGCTAGATAATGCATAACATACACAGTGTGTAGACATGATTACAGAAGCCTAATTGCATGAGGATTTGACAGTCGCCAATGGTTTTCTTCAAAATCATTATTGTATGCTTATTAACTTTGATATAATGGTAAAAATTAGAATTAATCTGGCTTGCTAATGCCATTTTATTATAGGCGCGAAATACGATAAAACAAATCATTGTATGTCTCAATCCTTTCTCAAGGTGGGAAACTTAAAATGTAAACAAACATTACCTCACCTCAATTACAGTCCAAAAGTACTTTTTATTTCGATTTTATTATGAACCATTTGTATATCATTCGTTTCAGGAATAATTTCTCGATCAAACGAATCAACGCACAAGTGTGAGCATTTTTTCACGTTTCAATGATTTTACATCATGTTCGATGCTATAATTGGCGTTGAATTAAAGTTACAACGTTTGCGTTACCAATATCTATTTTGACAAAAACCCGTATCAAAATTCCGTTATTGAATGAAATACACGGAAGTTATTAGCATCATCAAAAAATAAATCAAATCACCTAGTAGCATGGATTAATGACTTTATTGTCAGTCCATCAGACATTTTCCAGAATAACTTTTTAGCAGTTGTCATCCATAATGAGTTCCAATTGCATGTTTCTGTAAAAAAGTGTTTATCGTGTTGATAATTGTTACATCTAGAATATATTTGATCAAAATGCAAACATATTAAAGTTACATTACTGTTGCATAAGTTAGTTATTTTCAAAAATAATTACATGTTTTACAATAAACCGAAAAGCCCGAGGCAATTACTTATTATCAGAAAAGCGATACTTATTTTTAAAAATAACAAGAAGCCATTTGCTAAGTAATGGATACGAAAGATAACGGAATTTAAAGGAAGAGGTAAATACATGCACTGGTTTTAGGTGTATTAAGACTGTTGATGTTTTCATTGCATGACTCCCCAAAAGTACAGATCAAGTACAATCCAAGTTTCAATCTGCAAATTACATGGTTGTAAATAACTCAGAAATGATTTTTGATTTAACTGTCCGTTATATACATGGCATGAGGAACTTTGTCATTGTCTACTATCTGCTATCGCGAGGTTTGACCCAAAAAAACAGGTAATTATTATGTGAATAAATAATAACACGTTTTTTTGTGCTTTACATTCGATTGCAATCCTAAAATAAGAAAAAGATTTGTTGAAAACATTCCCATCGTATGATTATGAATGGCCTGCGGTATTTTATTATTTTACTAACGGTGAAATAATTTATATTTTAAAATCATCGCAAGGAAGTAAAGTGCATATGTAATGTTTTAAGCTCACGAAAATAATGTTTCATCAATTCAATTTCTAATTCACTATCAAAAAGCAGAGAAAAACTTTAACACCTGAAAGTACATCAGGGAAGTGAGTTTGGTGCTCCGGAATTATTATTATCACCCGTTCAGCAAGCTACAAACGACTATGTGAAATCAAAATGAACATGAAAATATAAAACATCTTACTTAATTTGTGGATACAGAAAAACCACGATGAACGTGAATACTGTATTTCAAGTTATAAATGATTTCTTTAATAAAACAAATGCAATTAAACTGACATTTAGTCCATGCAATGTTTATCAGTGATACAACATCTATTTGAACTGATCTTTCCAGTAGTAAGTGAATTTTCACAAGTAACACACGAAAATCTCTCAGCTCAAACTTGACAATCTCGTCAGTTGCACAAAATACTTCGTAAATGCTAATCATGTTCAAGGGTTTCAGATTAAAAAAAATAGTTAAAAAAATACAAAGCCAAATAATATAGCAAGTATTGTTTTTTTTTAGATAAAAATTATAAAAAAAGAAACTATCACAATTAATTAGATGTTCCGGTTTTTACTCGACATGCAATAGCATTAGTTGGTTTAAATTAGTTTAATTTTTTTTTAAATATACGAGAAAGAAATTTGAATTGTAACGAAACCATAGAGATTTATATTTAAAATGTAAACAAGAAACTGGTAATCAGGATAAAAAAGGCTTCTAATGCCTTTACAAGTATATGTAGTTTATGTCCAATACATGCATGTAGTTGAAACATGTTAATAAAAAAGTGTCCACTAATAGATATGCTTATAACTAAATTCGTGTATCCATTTGATCTCAGAATGAAGTTATATATGAACCGATTGTGAAAGAAGGACTTTTTTAAAACTATAAAGAACGTAGAGAATGTGTCACAAAAATATTGATCAAAACCCTTATTATTTTTGGTTTGATTAGAGGTGTCTATCTAGTCAGTAATGGTTACGACGTTGCTTTGACACAGAAGGTATTCTCAAAATGTGCCTGTTGGTGCCTAACACTACAAAAATTTACAGGTCTTAAATTTTTTAACACAGCTTACTTGTAAGAAAAAAAACCATTTAAGAAAAATTATAATGCAATCACATAATGTATCTGACATAAAGCCGACTGTAAACAAATGGGCCGCCACATAACTTGTCGACAAAACCGTTTAAACATACCACCAGTGATGAATAATAAAACAAATACGGTATATCATATCGTGACATGCTACTTCGGTAGAATTTTTCAATAATCAGAGTTAAATAAATTCTAGATCTGTTTGAACTTACTTTTTCAGTAATAGGTGCATTTTCACACGTCACACAAGACAATTCTCGCATCTTAGCCTTGTCAATTTCGCCAGTTACACAACACACTTCGTAAATGCTAATCATGTCCATGAGTTTCAGATTAAAAAAAAATATTTTAGCAAGAAATGTTGCTTTTTTAAATAAAAATTATAAAAAAGAAACTATCACAATTAATTAGATGTTTCGGTTTTACTCGACATGCAATAGCATTAGTAACATGTATCTGTTAGGTTAAAATTAGTTTAATTTTTTTTAAATATATGAGAAAGAAATTTAAATTGTAACGAAACCATAGAGATTTATGTTTAAAGTGTAAACAAGATACTGGAAATCGGGATATAGAAAATTCTTCTAATGCCTTTACAAGTATATGTAGTTTATGTTTAATACGTGTACTTGAAGCATTAAATCAAAAAAAGTGCCTACTAATAGATATGCTTTTAACTTAATGCGTGTATATCCATTTGATCTTAGAATAAGGTTATATAAGAATTAATTGTGAACGAAGGATTTTTATACATAAAAAGTAGAGAATGTGTCACAAAAATATTGAACAAAACCTTTATCATTTTCGGTTTGATTAGATGTGTCTATATAGTCAGTAATGGTTACGACGTTGCTATGACACAAAAGGTCTTCTCATATTGTGCTTATGGCGTCCCTAACACTACAAAAGTTTACAGGTCTTCAATTTTTTAACACAATGGAATAATAACTTACTTGTCAGAGACAAACCATTTAAGAAAAATTAGAACGCAATCACAGACTGTATCTGACGTAAAGCTGACTGTAAACGAATAGGTCGCCAGATACCTTTACCGTTTAAAACTACAAACCGTAAAAAATAATAAAGCAAATATAATCGAGGATCATATTGTTACACCAGTCAGTCCCTGCTTTTTAAGAAATTAACAGTAGAATCATTCAATAATCAGAGTGAAATAAATTCTAGAAAATCTATTTGAACTTATTTTTTCAGTGATAGGTGCATTTTCTAGTAACACTAGAAAATCTCTTAGCTCATCCTTGTCAATGATTAGTGAATTTTTACTTCATTTACACAAAACACTTCGTTAATGCTAATCATGTACCAGGGTTTCAGATTTAAAAAAACCCAAAGAAAACCAAGTGTTATACCAATTAATGCTTCTTTTAAAAAGGGAAAAACGAAAAAAGAAAACAATCACAATTAATTTGAATATTGCATTTTACTCGAAAAGCACTACGATTTTAAAAGTACTTGTAAGGTTTAAAATCTTTTTTTAAAGAAAATCTTTGTTGGTGAGAAAGTGATTTGCATTATTATAATACCATAGAGATTTAAGTAAAAAAATGTATTTGCAATCAGACTAGAATCAATCAGGATAAAGAAACTGCTTCTTTTTAGACTTTCTAAGAATATATGTAGTTTCTGTCAGTTACACGTGTATGTAGTTCAAACATTAAATAATGTGTCTACCGATAGATGTAATAACATGTAACAAGTCAATATAGATGCATTTCCAGTTTTTTTCCTGTGGAAAGTGTGTTGGAATCAGATTGTGCAATGAGGATAATTTAAGAAAGACAATTACCATTTGTTGCGAAACGTGTCGCAGTATATAGTTTCCATAACCGATTCATTAAAGACGTCCATCTAGTTTGATTAAATATGTTATATCTAGTTATTCATGATACGTTATATCTAGTTATTCATGATATCTATGATATATGGTACAAATTGCCCTTAAGCCCTACATTTACCTAGTCGTCCCTAGCAATACAGTTTTGAAGCAAATGAAATAAAATTAACAGTCTTAGAATTTTGACACCACCGTAAAATAACTACTTGTTAGACAAAAGCCATTTAAAAAGAATTACAAAATCACAGACTGTATCTGATCAAAAACAAGAAAGATTGCATTATGGGACGTCAAATATATTCAAAAACAAACATAATAATCCATGTCCGTATCACAACCCAGAATCAAAGGTTAGACACGTGAACTTCCGCAGGGAAGTGAGACCGGGTGCTAGCTACACCCGACAGGTATGTAATTAAACTAGTGTAAAAGGAACATGGAACTATTGACGTCAAATATATCCAGGGCAATCCTGGACACTGAGACATCAAACTTATCAACAATACTGTGATGACGGCCATTAAACTTTTTGAGGGCCTTGATAAGCCTAGGCTTACAATATCCCTGAGTCTGACCTAGAGCTGACTGTAAACGAATGGTCCGCCGGATAATTCGTTAGAAAAACTCCGGTTTTAATTAAATAACATCTATCCCATTCTATTTTCAATGTACATCCTCATCGTTTTGAAATTATTGTGTTTCTAATTTATTTAAATATTGATTCTAAATTTTGATTTCACACGTGGCGAATTGCTTTACCAGATATGCTTAATGTTTCAATGTATCTTTATAAAAAAAAGGAAAAAAAGAAAACAATTACAATTAATTTGACATTGCATTCTTTCTCGACAAGCACTAAAAGTTTGAATTCTTGCCAGGTTTAAATTTTTTATAAAAAAAAAATGATGGTGAGAAAGTAATTTGAATTGTTATAATACCATAGAGATTAATGTTAAGAATGTAATCGCAATGAGACTAGAAATCAGAATAAAGAAAATGTTTCCCTAGACGTTTTAGGAATATATATACATGTATGTTGTTTATGTTAATTATATATAGTTCAAACATTAAAGTAAATAAGAGTTTACTAATGGATGTGACAATATGCTACAAGTCAATAGTGTTGTTTTCAAAAGGAAGGCATGTAAGATCAGATTGCGTAATAATGATGATCAAATATTAGAAAAAAGGTCAATGCAGAACGTATCACAATAAAGTGATGATCAAAACCTATAAAGTTTCCATAACCGATTCATATGAGATGTCCATTTATTTTAATTGGATATGTCCATCTAGTCATACATAACGCCGACAAAAATATGACACATAGTGCCCTCCACCACCACATGTACCCAGACGCCCTTGGCAATGCTGTTATAACGTCATCATGAGAGAACAAATAAAGTAAAATCTAGAGGTCTTCAGTCTTTTGACACCACTATAGAAAAACTACTGGACAGAGAAAAAACATTTAACATTTGGCTGTAAAGGAATGGGCCGCCGGATAACTTGTTAAAAAACTATATAATTGCAGAAAAACTCCGTATTCATCAGCAATCCCAAAGCACTTCGTTCTAATAAAAGTAAGAGAATTTTGAATTGAGGCATAAACACAATTCACCAACTCCATTAAATTTCGAATGTATTGTCTTATCGTTTTGTAAACATCGTTTTTCCCATTTATAAACTTTAATTCTTATTTTTTACCATATGCGCTATACAAAAGGTGTATACCCTTCAGTAGCAACTGGCCTCACTTCTCTAGTTAAAGTTTGTTTGTGGCGTCACTTCTTATAGTTCACGTGTTAAGTATAATTTACCAGTTTTCAATTTTTTTATTTTATTTTAGTTTGTGATTTGAACAAAGACATGTTTCTGTTCCATTACATGTTTCACTAATAGATGGCGTGTCATATCATTCTTCAGTATATATGTATGATGTTGTAAGTCATGTCTGTATATCGATACATTTTCAGATAATCATTACATAACACAAGGAATTGCTTGTAGCACTGTCGTAACAATATAAATGGATTCTAGTTAGAATAACATTAGTCTGTGTTATTTGATAAAGACACCAAGAAAAGGTCTTCAATGAATTTTGATGTGTATAGAAGGATTGATTAGAAGTGTTTTACGTTGTACGCCATTATCCAATCTCTAAGGTCAATACTTCAAATCGGCTGTTAATATAAAGATATGGAATTTTCCAATATCTTTCTAGGAAGACTATAAGGACGACATGACTACACGAATTGTGTTTGCATATTTTCCTTTGTGTTTATGACCATCATTGCATTATTTTTGATAAGTTTAATGTCTCCGTATATATCGTTGTCTTGAATATATTAGCCATTTATTATATGTTCCTTTAGCTACCAATTTTGATTTTACACATGCCGGATACAGAAAGCCAGACGGAAGGGTGCTCCAGGTTACACTTCCTGGTATGAATTGAGGGTTTTAATTAAATCTGTGACTTTTCAATTTGTCAATTCTGCTTTAGGATTGTGATATATATATATTACATTAAATTAATTATAAAATGATTGATTTTAAATTTAATAGATCAAATAAAGACACTTTTTGTAGCACATGCCAAAAAGAAAATATGACAATATATTGCAATGAACATTACATGCAGACATAACGCTTTAAGGGAATGGCGAAATTAAATAATATGACACGACAGTAATTTTTTCTTCTTTTTAACAGACGTTAATTGTTCAAATAACAGTCCCAAAAGCGATATAAAAAACTAAGAATTGGCAAAGTAAGGTAAACAAATCAAATAACTTCAACCAGGGAATTGAGGAAGGTTATCCTACAGGACATTAAAGGATTGTTTATTTATTTGAATATAAAGCCGTTTCTATCATTAAATTGTATTGTGTCCGTCCGCTGTGTTAACAGCATTGATAATTATTTTGTGCAAGTGTTTCTGTTACATTTTGTTCCTTCTAATACACAATGATCTATATTCTTTTATATGTATAGATTTCTTTGTTGCATCAACCGACCTTACTCTTAAAAGATTTCATAGACACTTTTGTATAGATTCGGGGATTCTGGTTAATTTATTAAACTATTGTATTCGTTTCAATATTTTGTTATACTACATTATTTATCATATCACCGAATTTATTAAATGGTTCAGCCGCGTATTGATTAACAAAAACCTATCCAAGTAGGTCAAAGCATCACAGTGTCAATATTGACAAGTATTTCGGTTTATATGTCAGTTTCAATTGAAAAAAATATTTCTGTTAAGGCCATATGATAATGAACTCTATAGAGCCTGTTATACAGTATAGACCTGTTGAAAGCTTAATATTATGTAAACGCATTAGTACCGAATCGGTAACTAAGCCTAGTCCCTGTTAGCGGTAGCTCGGCAGGTTTTATGAAAACTTAAATTTGTCTTACTTTGGCCACTGGTTATCAATATCTCGGCGGTTTTTCGACAGTGATGCTTCTCTTCTTTTTTGGTAGCTATGTGTTAAATTAACAACAGGTCTGTATCTAACCAGTTCCATTATGTGTTATTTACAAAAATACATAACAAGGTTTTCTTGCTCTCGTCTGTCAATATTCAAACTGAATGTATTGAAAACACTACAAATATTGTTTCTTTTATGTATGTCATTCTTAATTATGATAAACACGTGGCTCTTTGACTTAAACTATATACAATGGCAAATAAGAGAGGCAAAAATTAATAATTATACGCATAAATATGAATCGTCTGAGCCTTTCTCCCACTCATGACAAACTGCATTATGATAAAATAACAGCTTTTGTATTTTTGACTTATTACAAGTACATGTACATATTGTATGTTGTTTTTGGTAACTGACTGCCGATTATAACGTAGTCCTATTATTTATCACCATATTTCCATATTTTACCTGTATGTGCGTAATTTTGGTAATTTGTAGAAAGGTGTTACTGTTGTTTTTATGATGCTATGGTTCATTTAATTATATAGAAAATTATTCAAAATTACCACACAATGTGCTACTAATACTGTTGATGGATTAGATGAGGTCTAACTTCCATCTTAAGAATAGTTCATCTATACTCAGACGTCGTTTAATATAGGCTTTTAGACAAAAAATAACTTTTACATTACACAGTGCTCGAAAAGAATAATCAATATTTTTCTCGAAACCTTGGCCAAATACGGAGCAAGTCGTTGAACTCAGTACCTGAGTGGTACGTTAACGTCTTATGAAGGACATATCAATGAACTGTCTAGAACACTTATGATCAATGAGCAATTGAGAAAAGAGATGATACTTCCATGCTATTTTCAAACTGCATTTCAAACATGATATTCAAAATGAAGTCACGCTGTACAACACATAAATAATGATTAATTGTCCATGTTCTTCTTATTTTATGTGCCGAAAATATTATAATCTTGCCGAATGTATTGCTTAACAAAGTTCTATGATGTATCGTACGCAACACTATCTTAACTATTGCTACAACACAAATTTTATTCTTCAACAATCTTTTCCTAATGATATCCCTCAATCTAAAATTTATCTAGTTTATATTTGAAGCGCATTCCGTTAAAAAGGAACGCATGGTCAATAAACATTGAAGTGTGCATATTAAGCAAAAAGGAACCGATTAGCTATGCTTTTGGCTATATAGGTCACCAATCATTTTTTCAGAACTTCTTTTTTTTCAATTACTTGTTTTTTGCGATCTGCATTTGTCATTTGTATTTTTTGAATTCACAATTCCATTAAAATAATAAAAGTATCAAAGTGATAAAGAAATGACGGAAGTAAATGGCAATGTAAGATTTAGTAGTATGATAAAATTCTAATTAAGCCCATTTACTGTTCATCATTGTATTAGTTGAAAGACCTTTGAGTTTTCTGAAATTATAACGAATGCATACTGTTTCAAGTTCATTTTTTTTAAATTAAATCATATGCTGAAATCCGTATAGGGAATGGCAAAATTAAAAACGAATTCGACACGACAGTAACTTTTTTCTTTTATATAATGCTGAAATCAAAGACGGAGAGTTATTTGTTCAAATAACAATCCCAAAAGCGACGTAAAATTTTTTTTAAAAATTGTCAAAGTAAGGTAAACAAATTATATAACATCCACAAGGGAATTGAGGCAAGGTTTTCCTAAAAACATTTATCGATTGTTGACTTATTTAGATATAAAACAGTTTTTATCATTAACTTGTATTATGTCCCTGCGTTTTTAGTTTCATTAATTCTTATCTTGTGCATGTGTTTCTGTTAAAACTTTTTTTCTTCTAACACAATGGTCGTTATTCTTTAATACGTATAGATATCTTTGTAGTATCAACCGACAGTACTCTTAAAAAGCTTTCATAAACACGTTTGTATAGATTCGGGGATTTTTAATTTTTTAAGCTATTGTATTCATTTCAATATTTTTGCTGGTACAGTATTCATATCGCAGCACTCATTTCATGGGTCAGTCACCTATTAATTTCTGTCTTAAAAAGAAATTAAAATATTGATAAATACAAACCGAAAAAGGTCAAAGCACCACAGTGTCAATATTGACGAGTATTTCGGTTTATATGTCAGTTTCAATTGAAAATAATATCTATGTTTAAGTCTATATGATGATGTACTACATAGAGCCTGTTATAAAGTAGACATGTCGAAAGATTAATATTAAGTTAATGAATTAGTACCGAATAAGAAGATAATCATAGCACCTGTTAGCGGTAGCTCGACAGGTTTTTGGCAGTTTGAATTTTGTCTTAATTTTGGCGATGTGTTATCCATATCTCAGCGGTTTTTGGACAGTGGAGCTTCTACTCTTTTTGGTAGCTTAGTGTTAAACTTACAACAGATCTCTACTGTATCTAACCAGTGCCATTACTTCTTATTGACAAAAATACATGACAAGGGTTTCTTGCTCTCGTTTGTCAATATTAAAACTGGATGTATTAGAGACCTCACATATAATGTGACTTTCAGTCTTTTTATGTATGCCATTCTTAATTATGATAAATTTGTGAATCTTTATCTTAAAACTGCGAAACGGTACAAAAGAACGGCAAAAAATTATATACAAATTAACATAAATCGTCTGAGACTGAGATTTGTTTTCCATTTATGTCAAACTGCATTATGATAAAACAGGATCTTGTGTATCTTTGACTTATTATATGTACATATGCATTAGTACAGTACAGGCATGTCGAAAGTTTAACACTCAGCTGACAAATTAGTGTGGAATTAGCAACTCCCTGCAGCGTCCTGGTAACCTATATTTTCGCAGTACTTCAACAACTACTATAGATCTCTCGGCATTTATGCGGCTACTAGGTAGCCATATATTGGTCACTCGGCAAGAACACATTTCATTAGCTCAGTGTGAACTTTTGACAGGACTGTACTGCATAGATTGTCGGCTCTTTTTTTGGTAAATGACTGTCGGATAAAGCGTTGTACCATTATATGTCACAATATATATACATTGCAACACCGCGTTTTTCATACTTTATGTTCATGTGAGTATGCGTAATTTCTGTAGCTTTAAGAGATGTATTAATATTGCTTTTATGATGTAGATTTTGGGTCCTTTATTAATATTTGTGCAGCAATCAAGTTGTAGATTACATTATAATTCCTACTTATGTTTATGATTGATTCAATGGGGATTGACGTCCCAGTCAAGAACATTTTACTAACATCAAAGTGTCATTAAATATAGACTAATTGAAAGAACGACTTTCATCTAAATGCCAAATGCTTGGCGAAAGAGCAATCACTATCTATTTCTAAATCTCTGACAAAGTAAGTCGTGGTTTTAACACTGTCATCCCAGATCACTTTATGAATTGAGCTACCTTAGTGGAGTATCAACTACTTATAAATAATCAAAAACAAACATACTGATCAATCCGAATCACAATCCAGAAGCAAAGTAAAAACTTTTGAACTGACAAGTTAGGTTATACACGTGAACTTTCACCAGGGAAGTGAGGTCGGGTGCTCCGGAAGGGTAAGCACCTCCTGTTTCGCCACGTGTGTTATCAAAATTGTTTGAATGGAACATGGAACTATGAGACGTCAAAAATATCGAGGGCAATCCTGGACACAGAGACATAAAACTTGTCAACAATACTGTGATGACGGCCATAAAACTTTTTGAGGGCCTTGATAAGCCTAGGCTTGCAAATCCCTGAGTCAACAATTTATTTGCAAGCAGAAACTTAAAATCCCCAGTACACTTTTTATCAATAGAGCAATGAAGAAAAGGGTTGGTGTTCTTTAGATTATTAAACAGCACACAAAACCATGATGTTCATGGTTAAGTGACGCAGTCCAACAAATTAAAAAAAATAAAGCATTTATATTCACAAATATTCTGTTGCACTATAGAATTAACCGAAAATATCCTAATTAAACCGAATATATAGATTAGCAACGTTATATGATGCTTCCTAGATAACATCATCTCTTTTACTGCAACAATATTACTATTCTCGAGTCAATTTTTGCAATTTCTACAATTCGTTTATATTTGAAACGCATTCCGTTAAATTGCCATGCATAGTCATCCACTTTGAATTATTCATGTTTATCGAGAATGACACATTTAGCTATGATTCCAGGTCATCAATTTTTTCAGAATTGCTTTCTTTATAAATTACTTATTTTTGAGTTCTGTAATTTATATTTTTTGAATTCACAATTCCATTAAAATCGTAAAAGTATCAAAGTAATAAAGAAATGACGGAAGCAAATAGCAATATCAGCCAAATATGCAGAATTTGGATTGTAATAAAACTCTAATTAAGTCCATTAAATATTTCTATCAACATCAATTGAAAGATTTTTGAGTTTGTTGAATTGATAATAAATACATGCTGGTTGTAAGTTCATTGTTTCTTAAAGAAGTGTTAAAATAGTTGAGAAGTAATGCTGTTTTACGTCCCAGTCAAGCATATTCCGTTTATATCGAGAAGATGCCAACTATAGGCGAAGATGCAGCAATTTAGTCTGTGCGTTGCGCAGATGGCATTATACAGCACGGTTATTTACCGTGCTACGCCCACCGTGACACGGGACCTCGTTTATTTTAAGTTCCCATCGGAAAGAACCGTGACTTTTATCGTGCCGAGTGCTTGGGAAAAGATCACACACTAGCCACGTTCAAATAAATAGTGTTTTGAAACCTGTTATTCCAAAAGCATTTTAAATTGAAAAATGTTGAGGCAAGAAAATAAAACTTTTCAAATATTGTGTTTTTGGAATAATTCACTTCCGTTAGCAATAAATTTCATTCGACGATGCAAAAATATATTACGTCAATATCTGGAAATGGAAATTGTCGCGAACAATATCTTCATCGGTCCCTTTGTAATTGAAATATAAGAACCAAAATATCTTACAACTTAACACAGAAGTTGTCGCTATAGCTAAATCTACTACTTAAGTGACTTGTGGCTCTATTGTTTTGCTAAATACACGCATTTGGCCACTTAATGTTTTTGAATTGTTTAATTATTAGAGTAAACGAGCGGTCTGAAGCGCATGCTTGCGTATCGGTATGTCTTATAGCTTATGTCAAAATCTCACTCAAACAGATTTTGTGTATAAAAATATGTCAGTTCACCTACCGAAGGTCGGATGTTATCTCGGATTCGTCGATTCCCTCTTCCATCTGTGAACTGACCACCTAGATACCAGTGGAGAAATGGAATTTTGTCAAAATCCGTTTCTCCACGTTATTCTTAATAGATAAAAACGTTGTATAAGTTTTAATTGATACAGTCTAACCTTCCTTAAAGGCCACCTTATATAAATGGACCACCTTTCCATAAAGGTCACTTTACTGGTTCCTTTGGATGGCCCTTATAGACAGATTTGACTGTATTCCATTCTTCACATATAGGATACAAGCTATATAATACAGTCTTGTGGTAATTATCGAAATCCATTTAAACATTCAAGAAATCAAAGGCAAAAATTAAGCAATAGAAAAACAGACACAAAATAATCAAGGTTTGCTAAAAAAACCAAGAAAGGCCATAAATCAGAGCAAAGAAAGAAGTAGTTACGAAGCAAAAAGTATCAAAACTGCAATTAAATTCAGATCTGTAAATTACCGTGTAGCAAATTGTCTCATTTAAATTACATCACTGGTTACATAATACTAGTTGAATGTCCGCTGTTTCTTGAGTTTATTTTAATGGACAGAATAATCTTGACAGATTGTTAGTTGAATGTTCGTAATAATCAAAAACAAAAATACAAATGTTTAATTCATACTTTATTTTTATTGAAATGTAGGTTTTAATTAGACACTTTTTGTAAAATAATAATTTTATAATGCCTTGAGCTATTAAAAAGTGGGTCATTAAGAGCAAAAAGAATTGGTGTGATAAGACACTCAGTTAAATGATATCATGGATCATTTGGTAGTTTGATGTAACTCACCACTGTAGCATTTGCGTATTATGTCATATGTCTTCATATCATGTAACAAAATCTTTACATTCAAACGAAAGTCACTGCGATTATATCACGAAAGTTTATCACTATTTCTTCGAAATGTGATCAAGATGCGATCCCAGCGACTCATGATTTTCTGAAATCGAGGCACAATCCCTTTTTGCTAGCTTATTGATATCATAAAAAACGATCGCATTTGGTAACAAAATACAAATTTGAACCAGAAGGAAATACCTTAGCAAACGTATAAACTATAAACAAAAATTAAAAACAGCGTCAATCGGTGTGTATAGGTAAACAACAATGTCCGCTTGACCTTTCAAAAGGAATATCCATGATGACATTATTTACTTGTATTGTGTATTGTGTCTGTTTGTTGTGTTAGCTGCATTAGTTGTTATATTGTGTAGGTGTTTCTGTTTCAATGTTTTTCTTCTTATACACAAAGAATCGTATTCTGTTAAACTAATAGATTTCTTTGTTGCATTTGTTGATCTTATTGTAAATAACTTTCTGAAACCACTATTTTATAGATTCAGGGATTTAGGGCAATTGGTTACGCTATGGTATTCGTTTTTATATGTTATGCTACTACATTATTTATCATATCGCAAAATTCATTTAAAGGGACAGGAACGTATTCATATCTGACTGAAAAAATAATATTAATAATAAAAATCTATCCAAAGAGGTCAAAGCATTACAATGTCAATATTGACGATTTTTCGATTAAATATCTCAGTTTCAAATAATAGTTGAAAATAACATCTCTGCTAACCCCATATGATAATGTACTACATAGAGTGCAATCCTGTCATTGCCTACCGACCTGTCGAATATTTTTAGATTATGTAAAGGAAATATTGTCGAATCTGGATCTTAATGCCTCTATTTGTAGCTGAAGAGGTTGTCGGCAGTTATCGTCTATCGTTTGGCTGCTAGCTAGCCATATCTCGGCTGTTGTACTGCAAACAGAAAAGTAATCTTGTGTTAGACTTAGGACAGGTCTGTACTGTATCTAACGAGTTCCAGTCCATGATATTGACAAAAAACTTAACAATGGTTTCTTTTGTCTCGTTTGTCAATATCAAAAGTGGATGTTTTGGAAACCTCACATATATTGTGACTTTTAGTCTTTATACATAAATGTCATTCTTTATTATGATAAATATGTGAATCTTTGTCTTAAAAATGCAAAACGATAGAAAAGAACGAAACGATATAATATACCAATAAGCATAAATCGTCTAAAACTGAGACTTTTTCCATTTATGTTAAACTGCATTATGATAAAACAACATTTTGTGTATCTTTGACTTATTACACGTACATGTGCATTAGGACAGTACAGGCATGTCGAAAGTTTAACACTCGGCTGACAAATTAGTGCGGAATAAGCAACTCCCTTCAGCCCCCTGGTAACTTATATTTTCGCAGTACTTCAACAACTACTATAGATCTTTTGGCAGATTTGCGGCCACTATTTAGCCATATATTCATTGGCCACTGGGCAGGCACACATATCATTAGCTCAGTGTGAAATTTTGACAGGTTGTACTGTATAGATCGCCGGCTGTATTTTTGATAAATGACTGCTTATTAAAGCATTGTCCTATTATATATCACAATATTCCGACCCCTTGTTTTCCATATTTTACGTGTATTTGCGTGATTTCTGTACTTTTGAGAAAATTATTAGTATTGCTTTCCTGATGCAGATATTGGGTCCTTTATTTATGTTTCTGCAGCAATCAAATTATTGATTACATTGTAATTGCTCCCTAATATTTATGAGTGATTCAATGGGGGTTTCCCCAATCAAGAATATTTCACTTACATCAAAACGTCATTAAGTATCGGCTAATTGACAGAATGACTGTCATCTAATACTGACGTCTTGGCGAAAGAACAATCACTATCTATTTCCAAACCGTAGACAAACGAAAGTCGTGGTTTTAACACTGTCTTCCTACATACGAAGATATCACTTTATGAATTGAACTACTTGGCGGTGTATTAACTACTTATGAATTACTAATAAACAGATTCCCCAATGCATTTTGTATCAAAAGAGCAAAGATTTTAAACAGCATGCGGAAAAATAAAATTCATGCTAAAGTCAAATGTCCAACAAATTCAAAATGATAAAGCACTATATTTACAAAATATTCTGTTCCACTAAAGATTTGACGGATAATGTTCTAATCAAACCGAATATATAGATAAGAAGCATTATGTAATGTTCCCTAGGTTACAATAACATCACTTTTACTACAACGCTATTACTATTCTTAAGTCAGTTTTTTTGCAAATTCTACCATTCGTTTATATTTGGAACGCATTCCGTTAAATTTCATGCATAGTCATTCACTTTGGATTATTCATGTTAATAGAGAATGAGACTTTTAGCTATGATTCCAGGTCATCAAATTTTTCAGAATTGTTTTCTTTATAAATTACTTATTTTTTGCGTTCTGCCAATTATATTGTGTGAATTCACAATTCCATTAAAATCGTAAAAGTATCAAGGTAATAAAGGAATGACGGAAGCAAATAGCAATATTAGCCAAATATGCAGAATTTGGATTGCAATAAAACTCTAATTAAGTCCATTAAATTCTTCTATCAACATCAGTTGAAAGACTTTTGAGTTTGTTGTATGATAATAAATACATGCTGGTCATAAGTTCATTGTTTCTTAAAGAAGTGTTTGAATAATAGTTGATTTGAGTTGAGTAATGGTGGTTTACGTCCAAAAAAATAATATTTCACTTACATCGAGACGTCGCCAGCGATAGACGAAATACAAAAAAGTTTGCCTGTGTGTTGCGCTGATGGCATTATACAGCATGGTTCTTTATCGTGCCACGCCTACCGTGATACGGTACCCCGTTCATGATAAGTTACCATCCGAAAGAAACGTGATTCCGAGTGCTTGGTGAAAGAACATTCACTTCCACGTTTAAATAATGTTTTGAAACCTAATTATTTCAAAAGCTTTGTAAATTGGAAAAACGTTGATGCAAAAAAATAAAACTTTTCAAATATTGTGTTCTTGGAATAATTCACTTCCGTTAGCAATAAATATCATTCGACAATGCAAAAATATATTTTCGTCAATATCTTGAAATGACAATTCTCGCGAACAATATCTTCATTGGTCCCCTTTGCGATTGAAATATAAGACCCACCATATCTTACAACTTAACACAGAAGTTGTCGCTATATGTGTTGTTTAATTACTAGAGTAAACAAGCGGTCTGAAGCGCATGCTTGCGTATCGGTGTGTCTTACCGCTTATGTCAAAATCTCACTCAAACAGAGTTTTGTGTATGAAAATATGTTCAGTTCACTTCCCGAAGGCCGGGTGTTATTTTCGGTTCCCTCTGCCATCTGTAAACTGACCACCTTGATATCAGTGGAGAAATGAGTAATTTATCAATTAACCTACTTAACTTCTGTATTTTTTATTAGTTACGACCATTATAATTTGAATTACTTTAAACAACCTTTATTGCTTCACTGTAAACCCAAAGTTCAAATCGCGAGTTAGTGTCTTATGAAATTTATTTGGGATTTGCAGTTGACAATAAGGTTTTTTTTACATTATGTTGAACAGTTGTTCTGGAGACGGGGTTGAAAAAAGCTTGCGCTTGTTGCTGAATCCAGTTTACAGTTTGTTTTGTATTGTATTATTTGTATTTACTGATAGATAAATATTGTTTAATCTAATCAGTGTAGAAATGAAATTCTGTTATATACCATTTCTCAAAATTATTCTTAATGGACAAGAAAGTCGTATAAGTTTTGATTGATATTTCATTGTTCATATATTAGATACAGGCTGTATAATCAGTCTCATTGTAATTTACGAATCCATTTAAACACTCAAGAAATCAAAAGCAAAACTTAAGCAAAACAGATACAAAAAATCAAGGTTTGCTCAATAAACAATAAAGCCCATAAATCAAGCAAAGTAGTTACCCAGCAAGAAAATCATCAAACCGACATAAATTCAGATCTGTAAATTAGCATGTAGCAAATTGTCTCATTTAAATTACATCACTCGTTACATAATACTAGTTGAATGCCCGCTGTTTCTTCAGTTTAATATTTTTATGGACAAAATAATCTTGACATATTGTTGGTTCAATGTTCGTAATAATCAAAAACACACATACAAATCCATGTTTTAAATTATCCTTGATTTTTATTGAAATGTACTTTCTAATGGGACACTATTTGCAAAATAATTATTTTTGATAGCTTCAGTTATTGAAATTGGGTCAATAAGGGCAGAAGAATAGTGTGATGAGAAACTCAGTTAAATAATATCATTTATTAGTTTGATGTAACTGACCTCTATAGCATTTGCGTATTTGTCACATATTTGAAACAACGTTTCTATACCAAGTTGCAAAATCGTTAGTTTTAATAGGAACCTTCTTGTGATTCTGATTTCATGTATAAAATCTTTATTTATCAATAATTTATGTAAATTTATAAATTGTATTAACAAGAAGGTCAGTCCTCCGGGATAATCTGATATTTATGTATGTACTATCTAGTTATATATATATTTATTATATAATCTACTGAATAATCCATGTAATACGGTCATACAATAAAAATCGTATTGAATGAGTGTGACGTCATTAAAGCATAAAAGTCATTCCAGAGTGACGTCACACAATTGACCTAGTTCACAGTTGTTTGTTTCATTTGATAATGTTTGTTGATTCTAATTTAAGCTGATACTTTGGTACTTTTCTTCTAAAAAGAAGATACATAGTATTTAAATTGAAAATGTTTGTTTTGTTGTTGTATCCTGCGGACAGACTATTGTTTTCTTTTAATATTTCAGCAGGATTACTTTTGGCGCATGTACACAGTTACGTGAATTTGTTGTGTTTCGGTCAATCGGTTGTTTTCTTATAATGAGAAGACAAGTTTTAAATCTACGAAAAACAGTTTTTATGGGATTATATAATAAATATAATCTTGCATTCGAGTTTATGCAATATTGAATTTTTTAAACTCGTTGAATATTTTTTTATGCATCGAGCCTTGGCTCATGCAAGATCCCCTATTTACTGCTCACTGTTATGCATATATTGTAATTTGTATGCTCTTAATATTGTTTTTTTTACAATTCGAGAAAAAAGAAATTAAAATGAATTGATTCATGGACGAAACTTTATCACTAATTCATCGAAATTAAATCAAGTTTCTACTTCCAGCAACTCTCGATTCTCTAGATCTGTCAAGCCACGAACCCTTTTCTCCAGTTTCTTAATACCATCAAAACAAATAACGCATTTGGTTAGAAAATTAAAACAATATGCCGTAGCTAACGTATAAACTATAAATATAAATAAATCATAGCGTCAGTCAGTGTGTACAGCTAAATAACAATAGCCTTTCCTCTTGATCTTTTATTAGCAATTCTAATATATGATGATCCACTGGAATACAAGGTACTGTTAGGATCCACAGGACAAACATAAACATTGCACGATCCTCCATTTTTCAGACGAAATAAGCGTCTGTGTTCACTATACATAAATGACCTGATCCACCATACATATTTAAATAAAAAAGTCAGACCAATGGTAACCACTGCGGTAGCTTAGTTGGTAGAGTGTTCGCTCCGTAAGAAGGAGGTTAAGGCTTCGAACTCCGACTGACCCAAGACTTCAAAATTGGTAGTGACTGTTCTTTTGCCAAGCGACTCGACATTACGAAAAGAAATTTATGTTTTTTTCGGATAAGAAACGAGGTCCCGTGCCACGATAAAGAATCCCGCCGTATATTGCAATCAGCGCGACGCACAAGCAAAATATCTACACCTTTCGCCTATAGTTGGCGAAGTCTCAATATAAGTAAAATTTTCTTGACTGAGGCGTTTAATACCATTACTCAACTCAAATCAATTGTATTTGTCTGTAGTCTTATTTCTTATATTATAATCCACTTAGAATCCTTACGTTAAGCCATTCCCGGTTCCGTTTCATGTTGATATGACTTCGGTATATTAGAAATAGAATCTCGATACGACAGTCAAATTCATATTTGTTCATCATCAGTGATATATATGTCTAATATGTTTAATACTTCCTTGTTCATAAATTAATAAAAAACTAAATTCCTTCGGATAAACATCCCTGCTTTTTATGTCTTTATAACTGTATGGAATAAAATTCAAAAAGTCATAATGAAAAGCCAGAATAAAGTAGTCTGGATTATAGAACTTCAAAAAAAGGCGAAGTATATGTTATTATTATTTCACTAATTAAGATCGTATAGGTACAAGTCTTTTATCAAACATTGTGTAGTGGAGTCGTTATTTTCATTTTCTTTTCTAAATTCGATGGAGTTTCTTTTTCTACTGTAGAAATTCAATATGGAATTTAGAAATCGGTCTGCAAACAAGTGTAATTAGCTGTTTGCTAGTAATTAGTGCGAAGTGGTTGGAAAATCGGAAAGCTCAGAGAAAACACAGGCGTTTTGCTTTGCAATCTAATTGACAAGAGTCTGGCCAATAGGGACTAGAATCTAGGTAGGTAGGCTAGGTGTGATTTTAATACCACTAGACCATTGAGGACTTATGTCAGTTATAATAAGCGTCATCGAAATTGCAGTTCAATGCATGTCTTTAATAAATCAGCTGTTTGTTTATCTACAATGGAAACTTGCAATTAAACACAAACATACCGGTCCATATCAACCTTTTAAGAAATTAAAAAACAAGTTGTCATTAGGCTATTGGTATATTGGGAGAAATTCGATCAGCAGAGATACATACCCAGTAGTAAAAACAGCAAACATACAGATCCATGTTGAATTAACAAAAGAAATGTAATAATATTGGGAAGTGAAACAAGATTCACAGAAAGGGTACACACGTGTGAAATTAAATATATATATATAAATTTTATCTATGTCAAAGATACTGATCCTAAATGGAGAATGAAAGTAATACGGAACTATGGGACATAATGTACATCAATGATAATTTTGGATATAGAGACACCATACTTATCAATTTCAATAAAATGTTGATATTGTTAGTCCAGTTAAATCAATGTCTTCAACTTGAAGCAGTTGATTTTCTGTCAGTATAAAATGTAGCAATATCGTTTCATATAGACCCATGTCTACAATATTCAAGGTTGTAAACAGACATAATCATTAAAAATCAAAACATCGTATAATGGTTTTATTTATAAAAAATATGTCATTCATTTGTACAAATATGCAAAACACCAATTTCGTACCATCTATATAACACCCCTACATCGCACCCAATACTACATACCCCAATGTTTTATTGATTATTTCATTAAATTTTAAGTTGCTACCTACATTTTATTATTTTATATGTGATACACCAAAGTGAGCCCTCGACTAATATGACAGCTTGAGCTAAAGCTCTCTATCTGATATTGTAGTCCCTGGCCGATATGTCATGTTGCTTTTACTAAGCTGTATTTTCTATATATCTTTTGTTGTGAATAACGAATGAAGAAACCATGATCAATTTATCAAAAACAACAAAACGTACAATGCCTCTATAAACACAGAATTTTCAATTTTCAAATGGTAGTAAATGGTCAGTATGTGAATAATCATATCATGGATAATAATTAAGTTTTTTTTATAATAATGACAGCGATCTTTGAATAAAGTTTATAACACACTTGTAATATATTATACAACACAACGATCAATGTTCGCAATAATGTATATTAAAGCTTGTCAAATTCCATTACAATTGTGAATGACACATTAACAATACAAGAATGATATAGAAACATCAATAAAACCTATTTAGCAGATTCCAGTTGTTCAGAAGATCGTAAATTAAAATATTATTTTTTAGGCCAAGATGTTGTTACCTACATAAAAATAAATTAACAATGTTTTGTCATCAGAAGTATAAAAAGCAAACTTTAAATCATCGAGAATTTATATTTTACATTCATTATAACTAACTGTTATAAAAGAAAGTGTATAAACAAAAAGAAACTTAGTTCTTTTAAAAAAATGCTTTAACTTCTTTTTGTGAAATCCAATTTAAGAAACATATAATTTATGATTATTATGATACTACAATGGAAAAGACCAGAACTTTAGGTAAATGTGTGCAGATGTGGCTGTTGTAAGGGTATGTCAACCAGGGTAAAACAAATACCGACATAACAAAAACCACTAAGAATCTGTACGTAATGGCAGTGTTTAAACTGTTAAAACAGTTTCCTCATGTTTGTAAATATATCTCCATTCTATCATCCCAAGGCAAAAATCACACATTTTAAAGCTTGACGATAACAAATAAAGGAATCTTTAAAGTGTGCCGCTGTGGTTAGAGATAATACAGAATGTTATGACAATTAAACATAATATATACGTCTCACCTTTTGTGATGAATAAAGCCTATAAGCTATGCTTAATGCATTAGCGTAAGTGGGACGTCGTGGGTTCAATCCCTGGCCAGGTTTGATCCAAGACTTGAAAGTGGGTAGTGACTGTTCTTTCGCCAAGCACTCGGCATTACGAAATAAAAGGCACGGTTCTTTCGGATGGGAACTTAAAATAAACGAGGCCCCGTGTCATGATGGGCTTGGCACGCTAAAGAACCCTGCTGTATAATACCATCAGCGCAACGCACAGGCAAAATTTCTGCACCTTAGCCTACAGCTGACGACGTTTCGATATAAGTGCAATATTCTTGACTGGGACGTTAAACACCATTACTCAACTCAACTCAATTTATTGCCTTATGTAGATTTTATAAAATATACGTTGGTTTTTTTTTTCTTATTTCAACATCCTGAAATTTTTAGAATTTCAACAATTTTGGCCCGAGCACTGGTAGTGTGAAAGGTTATTCCAAAACGACTGTCTAGTGCCTGAAAATTAAAACGGGTTTAGTAATAATTATAACTGGGCAGTTAAACTATAAAATTGAATATGTTCTACCAATTCTGATTTTGATATTTACATATTAGCCCAAATAAATAATTTATTGGTTGTGTAGCATAACAATAGTTAAAAGACAAAATCTATATTATGAAAGGCCTAATTCAAAGCGAAGATTTTTTTCTATGCAGGAATTTGCTTGCTTCTCCTGCTTAAAGTGTATTTCTTTGTAGAGTTTGTTCCCACTAAGAGAGAAAGAGATGTATCTCGTATTTTTAGCTCATTAATATAGGTGCATTCACAATCATGTATTTTTTCTTTTGAGATCCATGTATCTGTATGTCGAAATGAATAATCTGGTGGTAATCCGTTGCAGATTTAATTGGGTTCATGATGAATTTGTAAATTCTGATTTATAAATACATATATCAACTAACAATTTGTTCGCAACTGTATACACCAATGAAACCAACATTCAGTTTATGGTACCGTACGTATGCATATATTTGTGTTTGCAGTCGGTAAAATACATACTTCAAATCATTGTAAAAAACGACTCTACATCAACTCACGATGTTATTGATTTTAGGACTCTAAATGTACCTCTTATAACTAAGTACTGTAGTTTTAGAAATGATGAAATGGAATTGACGGATCGCCAGCCACGCCCGCAATGTTTCGACAAAGGCCGCCATTATGCTACCAAAGCAGCGTCACGGCAACTAATGACGTTCTTGTATCAGTGACGTCATTACATGGCGCAATTCAGGCCGAGTTTTCATTCTTTTTGCGCGTAGTTCAAGCAGGCATTTGTCGAAACATTGTTTGCGTGGTCAGCGATACGTCAATTGTAATCTTACTGGGACCTTAAAGAACAATTGAACTATAAAAAATATGTAAAATGAAATTACCTAGAAATATTGAATATTTAATGGTATATCTTTTCATGTTATATGGAATGAAAAATGTCTCCAGGGATATATCTCTATCATGAATTTAACCATCAGTGCCTCATAGGCAATTTCTATGTAACAAAATGATCTATTAAGAAAAACAAAACCAATCAATGCATCAGTTTTAAACTTAATTTTATACAAATTGTCCTCATTATAATATAAGCAGTTTCCTGAAGAAAATGCATTTAGGTGCTTAAAGCGTTTCACAAACATTTTTACATGATGGTTGTTTTACCTTAATTTCCAAGTCTTTATCCTTATGTTTCAAAGAGTTCATGCGTTTTGAAACAGATATTATATATGTAGTTAATATTGAATGCATTTGCAAAAAACAAATTAAAATATGATAATTTTTACATTTCAGTTTTACTGCTAGTTTAGGAATGACATTAACTATATGTATATATTCAGTATATAACTGATCATACCTAGTTAAATCTATTTATAGAACTGGCTTTAGCATTTGTCATTATATTAAAGAACATGAACATTTAAACACCTTAATTGATTTATTCATATTTCAACAAATATAGAACCTGCATTATAAAAACGGGCTTTATTTTAGAAAAAATATATTTAATGTCTCGTGGGTGGTTCTTTATACAGATTTTACTGTAGCAACATGTCATGGTTGTTTTTTAAAACAACGTCATTTTTCCAATTAAAAGATCGTTTGATCTGCTTCTTCCACAATGTACAAAAAACATCAGACACATGGAACCATATCAGTGTTCAAAAATAACAATATGAGCAGATGTACAAAAAGATATCAATGATAAAAAGAAATAGTATGCTATGGTATTGTATTTTTGTTTGAAAACCAAAACCAATCTGGATTTCTACATTGTTTACTTGCCTCCTTAATAACTGTATCAGCATACAGGTTTAAGCATAAACGGTTTGACGTAAATATCGGCATTAAATCCAGGTTTGTTCTCGATTTGTATCTTATTTCATACTGTATATATGATATTTGGACAATCCGATAATTACCAATTATTCTGCACATCAAAAAGATTTAATTTAATAGTTATAGCATTGTATAATAAGATGTAACAAACACCAATTCTTTAACCATTTAATGGCATTATATAAACCGTTTTTGCATGTTTCAATGAGTCATTTAACATAGGCTTTGGCAACAAATCCAGATATTGCTTATTTCTCATCCTGCATATTTATCGCCAGATCAGGTAAATTCTTTTATTTGTGTTTTTGTGTCACTAAATCCTTATTTTTTAAACTTTTAAACTAATTTTGATAAATTTTGTAGGCTGGAAAGAGAAGTATTTCCTGGTCTAAATTTTAGTTACAGAAAAATATTTTCATGTCTCCCTAAATAATTAATTTTTCATATTCATCGCCGTTTAGGGTTAATTAATTTTGTTTGAACTTGTAATTCAATTTTAATATCAAAGCCGATTAACAGTATTATTTTATTGCCGCGATTTTGGTAAAAGTAAGAATTTTTAATTGTTTTTAAGAAGTAATACTTTTTTTAAATATACATTTAGTAATTTGTCTACTTGTACATATATTTTGCATCTTGTATTTTCTAAATGTGAATTTAAAATTGAAATATGTTAAATAATGTTTTGTCATCATCACACTTTAATGATTCTTCTACTCCTTATTTCTTAATGAATTAAATGTGATGATCATCAAATACTGCGTAACATGTATGATCAATTTTGCCAATATTATTTAATTATTTAGACTAGAGATCGGATGCTAATAATTTTTATCATATTTAACATTGCAACTATTTTATAAATAGTTTTTACTTTAAAAGAAGTAATTTATTAGATGTTCTTTTTTCTCTTTTGAAAAAGGGCATTTGAAACGATTCTTATGTAGTTTAATGTGGGTTTTTTTTCTTTTATCAATTTCGCATTATATCATGCTTTATTTGACTGAAGTTTTTAGCGGATAACGGTAACATTCTATCGTTGAGCACCACTCCTCCAAGCAGAATCACCACATGGACAAGCAGTTACTGACGTCTGTAATATCCGGGTTTTCGCGCCGTTTTTTAAATACTTCACAATTAAACTTCTGCAGTAGGTAAATATTAATAATTAACTTTCAATTGCTCTTTACTACTGCGGTAGCTCAGTTGGTAGCGTGCTCGCTACGTAAGTGGGAGGTTGTGGGTTCACACCCCGGCCGGGTCTGACGCAAGACTTGAAATTGCGTAGTGACTGTTCTTTCGCCGAGCATTCGGCATGACGAAATGAAGTCACGGTTCTTTCGGATTGGAACTTAAAATAAACGAGGTCCCGTGTCACAGTGGGCTTAGCACGCTAAAGAACTCTGCTGTATAATGTCATCAGCGCAACGCACAGGCAAAATTTCTGCACTTTCGCCTACAGCTGACTACGTCTCGATATAAGTGAAATATTCTTGACGGGGGCGTTAAACACCATTACTCTACTCAATTGTTATGTTTTATGAAACAATGTAGATGACTTATGTTAAGAACAATATACAGCAAATCTAAGGAATTGCGAAGAAAATTTATTTAAAAAAATACACATAACAGCAAATCCAACCCGACCGATTTCAAAAATACTTTCATTGAATACTTAGCATAAAATCATAAAAAACCTAAAGTTCTATGTTGTGGTGTAATGAAGAGTGCCATTCTGTTCTTAGCTTATAAAATAACCAAACGGAATTGGAAACTGGTGTTTTTGTAGCGTTAACTTAAGTCAAATAACGCTTTGTCTTTTACCGCAACCGACGTTAGCGTTCTTTCCGAATTCCAAATTTATATCAGGGTATGTAATTAAAAATGAGGAGAAAAATGGAGACAAAATGGGGAATAATTTGCAGTGTTTTAGTTCATATTTGAACAAAAAAAAACCTGTGTACTATAAAGATAATCTTTCTTTACCATTAAGTCCTTATTTCTGAGGTCTTGTTGGTCTTTTTATAGTCAAACTAAACAAACTCATTCATCTAAGGAATGTTTTAACACTTCAATATTATAGATTATACATTTTTTGTTTAATTTAAACATGGACTTTTTAATGCATCAATTATTTTAAACCACAATCATTTTTGTTCAATTTCATTTTTTTTTTAAAAAGATGCGATACATACTTTCAATTTAATCTGATAATTTGTTTAACATCAAAATAATAAAATTAATAAAAGTATAAACAATAAAAACGCAATGATATATCTATTGCAAAAATACAGCTGCATTTTCCTTGATGACGAAACAATTGACGTCATTCGGCATGTGAGTGGGAGTGGCTGGTTAGCGGGCAAGTAGTTGATGAGAAATGAGCTGAATGTAGCCTTCCTTTTCTCAAAAATGAAATATTGAATACTTATTTGATAAACTGTAAAGTGGAAAATGCATTAAAATTCTAAAAAATATAGACAGCTACTTCTATTGCCATTGCACATTGCAATAGATACGAATTTAAAATTTAGAAAGTCCAACAGAATCAGTATAGATCCGGAAATCGATAGTTTGATTTAAACGTAACATCACAATGGCATCTATTCAAAGCTAGAAACTACTGAACATTCTAACATAAGGTTTTACTGAATAGTTGGTTAATAGCCCTTTAGTAAATATAAAACATTTAAATTAAAATTTTCAAAATTTTATTAAGTTTCGATTTGATTTTTTTATTTTAATTCGCCTTTATTCAAAACCATATTGCATGTATCATGGCTATTATACCCTATTTGTATTTTTAGAGTTTTTGTTCGCATTGTGTTCTCCGGAAAAAAAACAACTTTCTATTCAAAACAATTTTCGAGTTGATTCGATATATATTACGCATGGGTGTCTTTGGTAATGATTTTGTTTTAATATTGCTATATGTACCAATGAAATTGACCAATCAGAAAAAAAGAAAACACACAGTCACATAATAATATTGATTAACATGCACTACTTTAACACCCAAGTGTATATTGCATCATCAAGAGTGCTCTCTTGTTCTCCAGATATTTCTTCTGTACAAAATATTACTCGTCGCGACAAAGTTTTGCGGCTTCTTCAGTTCTACCTCTCAGCGATTGTATGCGGTCGCCATGATGGCGTCTTCATTTTATCAATGCTGATATCTTAACATTTCTTAAATCACAGTCTACAAACAATGTTCTTATATAATCAACTGAGCCCTATGGTGATCAAAATAAAAAGACACGAACACAACAAATTTGCTACCTTAACAAACTGCCAACGTAAGTCCTGATATATAACGTTTGATTTATCAAAAATAAATAAATAAATAAATAAATAAATAAATAAATAAATAAATAAATAAACTAAAAGCTCTGCATGATGCAAACTGTCTTGAATCATCTCGTTTTACTTTGTTTTAGGGTCGTGATTTAAAAAAATATTGGTCTGTTAATTTTGGATTATTATAGTATTTTCTAAGTGACACAGTTTAGAAAGTTAGAGGTATAACTGTCCTTGCTAACACACCACATGTGGTTCAACGTGGACCTTTTTTTTGCAAAATCTGTCCGGTTACATGCTAATGGTATTTTTAGTAAAACAACACAGGTTTATTACTTTGTAATTTGAGTGTTCCTCCTCAAACATTATTATTTTATAATATTTTATTGTATATTTCTTTATATAAATTTAGTCTTTAACAAAAAAAACGTTTAACATTAAATATATAAAGAACTTTTGTCCTTGTGTTAAAGCTTTAATCGTAAGAATTCTTTTACACTCTTGATTGAAGTTGTAAAAAAACATTGAATAAGATTTATTGTGGTAATTATGTTTGTAATAGTTATCTTTTGGTTCGTACACAAAACCGTTATACACAGGTCGTTGACACTCTGATATAACCACTAGAATCTGGATTGATTATTCGTGCTGTCAGCGTATATTATTGTTTTAAACGTTGTGTTTGATAATATAACTGGAATATTAGGTTTTTGCCTGTCTGCAGTGATTGAATATATACCATACATGTATATGCATTAACATTGATGCCTTTAGGGTCTGTTTTGTCTTTTTCTGAATAATTATTTAAAAATTATTTATTTTACTATTATATATATATTATATTAATGTATTTATTTATTTATTTATTTGTTTTTACTAAATTCTTATTCATCTTTTAAATTATAGTATTTCCCTATAGTTCTATTAGTTGGTCTTAAATCTTGAAAATATTCGGATTCCCGCAATTCAGATCCTTGTACTATCGAGGAGGTATTATATTCAGAAATGACCGTCTAGTGTTGCTAAATCAAAAGAATAATAATTACAAACTCTTGGCGGGTAAATCTGCTGATGGACTAAGCCTTTCCGAGGATAACGTTACCCAGGAGGAAATACATAGTACGACTGATAAATATTGTTCATTAATATCATATTCTAAAATCTTAAAATTCCTCGTTATACTTTATCGAAAAAAACTACATTTTGTTTTTTTTTTACTTATTTGATAATCTTCAAAGTTTTTAATAACAACAATCTTCCGTCAATCTTCCATCAACGCTTCCGGCGTACCCGGCCTTACTTACTTCCCTGGTGGAATCTCTCGTATATAACTAAATGTGAAAGTTTCAATGGCTTTGCTTTTGGGATAATGATTTGAACATACATGGACCGGTGTCTTTGTTTGTGACTTGTGTTGCTGTTTGAATAACATGGAAATTTTTCGTTTTCTCTATAACGATATCAAGATTTTTGTTTCAATTAAACTTTTTTTGCATCGCCGTTCAGTACAAACAAACTACACCACATGAGATTTAGAATTTAAGCATAAAATAAAATTTTTCAACAGTAAATGTCAAGAATGTCATAAATGGAAGTTTCGCTTCCGATTTTAATTCGTGCGAAAAATACACCAATACATATAAAAATAGAAGATGTTCTTTCTGAAGAAAACAATTTGAAAAAAAATGACAGGTTGCATCCTGTTAATTATGCATTCAATTACTATTCAAAAGTACGAATGTTAAAGCCAATCAAACGAAAGAGAGCGTAAAGATATTCATTGATTTAATTTAAGTTTTTTTATGAATTTATAAATTTCCCCCTGATCTGGTCTGACTCAAGACTTTAAAATTTGTAGTAAATGTTCTTTCGCCAAGCACTCGGTATTACGAAATTAAAGTCATGGTTATTTCTGAGGGAATAAAAACAAACGAGATCAAATTTCACGTTAGGCGTGGAACAATAAAGAATCCTGCTGTAAACTTCCATCAGCGAAACGCACAGAGACATATTGCTGCACCTTAGCCTATAGCTGGCGACGTCTCGATATACTTAAAAAATTATAACTAGGACGTTAAACACCATTACTCAACTCTTATAAGTTTGCATTGATGTATCTATTATTTTTTTTCTGTTAAGACACTATACATGACACAAATATAACAAAAGTGTCAAGTTTTGATAATTTATTCAAGGCAATATACTTTGTATCGTTGTGCAGTCGAAAAAAACATCATCGAATATAGCATAATATATGTTTTTTTTCTATTCGCTTTTGTCTTTGTCTTTAATTTTTATCTTTTTTTAACCTTTGTTAAACATCAAAGTATTTCTGTTTAATAGTTTTACATTAATATTAATACAGTGCTTACGGCAGTAGCGGATCTCAGTCAGTAGCGGATCATTTTTTAAAATAAAGTTGATTTTTTCCCTTTCATTACGAGAAACCAATAAAATTCGGATATATTTCTGTAATACTGATAAATTTACTTCATTCTACATATCATTTATGTTAATAAACGTCCTATTATTTTAATTCTTGGCTTTTTTATGCGAATGTCATAAGCGTCTCAACGACACGGATGTGTTTTCCAAACACTTACTTTCGATTCGGACGACGTGTTCAATACTTTCAAAGGTAATTTGAAATGATTGCAATAGCTATTTACAACCGTTAATATATCTTCTTTCAAGAGATAAACTTTTATTGAGCTTTACAGTTCTTGACAATAAAAAATAAACCCGTTTTCCGAAGGGTGCAAGTACGGCAATAACGGATCAGCTGAGCACTGTAAACAGGGGGCCTCTCAAAAGGCTAATGAAAATGGGGATTCGTAATATTTCTTAAGAAAAAAATAAATTTTGCGCCTGATGTATATGTTGTAGTAAATTGTAAATAAACAATGCAGAGACCATTGGAGAACCAGTGCCTAGCTTCCCTCCTTGACCCCATGAGAAAGATGGGTCCATTGTCATGCTATGCCGCTATCTTATTTATCATGATAATACCAGATCAATGGGCGTTTTAAAGAAACCATAATTATCATGCTTGAAGGATAATCAATATAAGATTCGAATATATTGAATTAATACATTAATTAATATCCAACCCTATATATTCTTTATACTTTTATGATTAAGACCATGAAAGTTTTATTCCATTCTATATTTTTGTCTGGTAACAATTTTGGACATATGATGCACATTGTACACTTCCAATATATATGTATCGTTGTTTGTATACACTGTTCTTGTTAAAATAAAATCTTCATGGACAACAGTGTGTCGTAAAACATAAGGCACAATATTATTTTATTTTCTTCACCAATCTTTGCTTTTATATTTCAGTATTCAAGACAATGTTAATTGACTTACTTTATTATTACATTTATATCAGAAACCTGTTGATGATTTGGTTTTTTTTTATTTATTTAAATCATGTTATTTGTTGATATATTACGGTTAATTTTTTTATATTGTTTCATAATTTGTATTTTTTGCAATTGAATGACGAAAACTCAAACTAATCATGTTTTGAGTTGATTCCCTATCGTTTTCTTGACACTGGGTGGCGTGATCCGCTACTAACAAATTGATTCGTTACTGACGTAAATACATGGGATACAAAACGGGTGTATTGCCCATACTTATAGTCGGACGATTTTTATCATCTAATGATAATTTGAAACAGTGGGGAAATGTCAATTGCTACTACCAAAAAATTACAATCGGCTGCGATAATTTTTTTCGGGGAGCAGTGAATACTGCACTAATGATCCGCTACTGCCGTAATCACTGTATACTAAATAAATTTACGGGTTTTACCCTTGACTGAATTTACCAACAAAATAATCCATGCTTGAATATTAAAAGTGCGTAAATATAATAATTCGTGAAATATTTTGATGATATTATGTTATATATAACAATATTATAAATACATCAGAGAAACGGTTCTGTGATCAGTCATGACAGCGTCAATACAATAACCCATGTGCTCTATATATGTTTCGTGATAGAAACGACAATATACAATCAAATGAACGTACATTTCAACTACGAAAGTGAAACCGCGTGCTTCAGAATGGTAATAGCAATATCCACCGCTGGTGTAATTAAAATTGACAATGAAAAGAACATAGCACTATGAGAAATCAAATATTCCCCTGCCATTTTTGGATACAGAGAAATCATATTTATCAACAAAACCATGATGACGGCCGCCAAAAGTTTTGAGGGTTTTAATCAACCTAGGCATTTTCCTCACCAAGTCAATCAATTGTGGTTAAACAACATTGGACTTCAATTAAACTTTTTCCGCTAGATGTACTTTGAACTTTGATTGTAACTAACCAGACTGTTTAAGAAAAACATTGACAATTCAGTAATATTTTTAGCCTAGATTTATCAAGGCTCTTAAAACGTTTTATGGCAGTCATAACAGTATTTATGATAAGCAGGGTATCCAAGATTACCTTGGTCATTATTGACGTCTCATAGTTCTTCTTCCTTTAATTCTAAATTGTAAACTTATACTTGGCGGCTGAAGCTTTCGAGAGAGAAGGTTTTAAATTTCCGGAACACTCTACGTCTGATTGCATGTGCTTTACTTCATTTCTCAAGTTTTCAAATGTTTTTCCTTTTGGGATGCAATTTAAACATAGATCGTAATGTTTGTGGTTAATTTAAAAAAAATAACATTTATATGATCATTTATCATTTATGATCAATACACTGATATTTTCTTAACTTAAATACTTGTATTGCATAATAGTATTTATAAATTTGCTTGTTTGCACTACGGTATAACATATATCTATATAGTAAAAAATAAATGAATACTGGAGCCAAAAACTCTTTATTAAGATAAAGATTTTACATGTATTTTTCAATGCATTTTAAAAATTTTGCAATCTAAGCTCCTTAAACCTTTTAACTTAAAAGTGTGTGTAATGTTTATCTAAACTTAAAGTTTGAATTTAAGCTCTACTTTCGAAATAAAAGCAATTAATTTTTCTCAAATTCCTCTGATACTTGACAATAAATTTAAAGTTTTTTTTTATTAATTGCTGAAAGTAATGTTACGGCTATGCATTACAAAAAGCCATTTGTATAAACAACTGTATAGACGATATTCTTAGTGTTATATAACAAACCTTTTAAAGAGGTACACGCATGGATGGATTGATAGGATTTTGGCCTTAATTGACTGTTTAGAATTTTGTAAAAACATATTTTTAAGCTAAACAGGCAGTGCTTACCCTTCCGGAGCACCCGGCCTCATATCCTGGTAGAAGTTCACGTGTCTTACCTGACTTTTCAGTTCCAAAGTTTTTACTTTTCTTCTGGATTGTGATTCGGACATGGATAAGTATTTTTGTTTTTTACATTGTTATACATTCATACATAAATGAAAAAGTAAACACACTATTATATTTGAATTGTTAGATATCAGATAATAAATTTTTCGGAGGGCCATTTTTAACGTTAAAGCTTATAACACTTAATTAAAAAACTGTTTATATAATATGTTTATATTATCACTGTATGACAAAAATAATAACACGTTAAAGTGTTCCATGAAAAAGCTTAAGAAGCAATCGATGAATCCGCATGCATTTATCAACCATACACGTTTAATAGACAAATATAAGTTTGGTAATATACTTCCAAGTTGTTCTACCTATCGCTTTAAATCATTTTTACACACGTGGCGGGTGTATCTACTAAACTGAAGGTGATTTCACCTCCGGAGCACCCGGCCTCACTTCCCTAGTGATTAATCTAAATTGCTAGTCTTAAAGTTTTTACCTTGATTTAGGATTGTGATTTTGAAATGCTTTTTATGTTTGTTTTTGATTTGAATTAGGAAAATGATCATGTTAAGAGCGGATAAGTTACTTGTTTGCAGACCAAAATATCAATATATTGAATCGGGTTTTATTTTAGAATATGTTGACATGTCAACACGATAGGGCCGAATGAAATGATGTAACTCCTTTAATTCCTATAACACGATGCCAAACATCATTACATATACATTACATTTCTGACAAGGTGACAGACTGTGACTATACATATTATCACCTCGACAAAATTATTGTTTGCCGACTTGACAGACATTTATAAATAAGTCTTATATTATTAAAAAGTGAAAAAAATCCTGAATTACATAATATTTTATATCCATAAAACATAAATAAAATATTAGTCAACGTACAATAATCGTATTCTAATTACTTTAGGAAAAATATATTTTCATAATGTGCAGTAAAGATGCCCGATAATTATTTGAAATGGGAAGACAGTCACTTAAAAATAAAGATATTAGGAAGGGGCAGTTGGTAGGACCCGGTCGTCCCTCTAGAGTAAAGGTTGGACACATTACTGATTTTAATCTTTTTAAGTGAAAATGTTATGAAAGTACTGTGAAATTTACAGTTTTAAAATGTCTTTGTACTCAGTCTCGATTGCTTGGTTGAAGTTGAGGTGCTTGCATTAGTGTGTTATTATTAAGTCGTTATTTCTGTGTTTGATTTGAAGTGATTTGAAGCATTTGTATCACATACCAAACCCTTTCTGATAGGTTCCAACAATAAAAGAAAGAAATCTGCTGATAAAAAGTTGTTTTTAACACTCATCCAGCAAATCTAAGGTCACAATACAAACTTAATATGGAATCAGTCAGTCAAATGAAATAGTGTATCAGAAAAACAAGCAGGGGATAATTTGGACTATGAAATTACACTAAGTAAATATCTAATGATTGGATACTGTAGTAATAGCATAAAACGACAATATTACTATTTATATTAAGTAGATAATTTTACGGCCTATGGCCAAATGATCTATATTTGACAATTAGTAAATATTAATATATATCAACTAAATATATTCCAATGGTTCATTAACACAACTCGATACAACAACCACATCAACAAATTAGTTATCGGGTGACAGGATTGAAATAGATCATTAAATATCTGTTAATAAGCATCTTTTATTGACGCTCCGTTATTGAATGACCGAGTTGCCGTTTTAAAGCTTAAACATAGTGTGCGTAGTTATTTCGCCATTTTAGCCTTTCTTTTTGTAGCTTTAATATAGTGTGCGTAATTATTTCGCCATTTTAGCCTTTTTAAGCTTAAATATAGCGTGCGTAATAATTTCGCCGTTTGAGCCTTTTAAAGCTTAAACATAGTGTGCGTAATAATTTCGCCATTTTAGCCTTTCTTGTTGTAGCTTTAATATAGTGTTCGTAATTATTTCGTCATTTTAGCCTTTCTTGTTGTAGCTTTAATATAGTGTTCGTAATAATTTCGCCATTTTAGCCTTTCTTTTTGAAGCTTAAATATAGTGTGCGTAATTATTTCGCCGTTTTAGCCTTTCTTTTTGAAGCTTAAATATAGTGTGCGTAATTATTTCGCCGTTTTAGCCTTTTTATAAACTTAAATATAGTGTACGTAATTATTTCGCCGTTTTAGCCTTTCTTTTTTAAACTTAAATATAGTGTGCGTAATTATTTCGCCGTTTTAGCCTTTCTTTTTGAAGCTTAAATATAGTGTGCATAATTATTCCGCCGTTTTAGCCTTTCTTTTTGAAGCTTAAATATAGTGTGCGTAATTATTTCGCTGTTTTAGCCTTTCTTTTTTTAAGCTTAAATATAGTGTGCGTAATTATTTCGCCGTTTTAGCCTTTTTTTAAACTTAAATATAGTGTGCGTAATAATTTCGCCGTTTTAGCCTTTCTTTTTGAAGTTTAAATATAGTGTGCGTAATTATTTCGCCATTTTAGCCTTTTTTTAAACTTAAATATAGTGTGCGTAATAATTTCGCCGTTTTAGCTTTTTTTAAAACTTAAATATAGTGTGCGTAATTATTTCGCCGTTTTAGCCATTTTTTTAACTTAAATAAAGTGTGCGTAATTATTTCGCCGTTTTAGCCTTTCTTTTTTAAAGCTTAAATATAGTGTGTGTAATTATTTCGCCGATTTTAGCCTTTTTTTAACTTAAATATGGTGTGCGTAATAATTTCGCCGTTTTAGTGTGCGTAATTATTTCGCTGTTTTAGCCTTTTTTTAACTTAAATAAAGTGTGCGTAATTATTTAGCCGTTTTAGCCTTTTTTAACTTAAATAAAGTGTGCGTAATTATTTCGCCGTTTTAGCCTTTCTTTTTTGAAGCTTAAATATAGTGTGCGTAATTATTTCGCCGTTTTAGCCTTTCTTTTTTAAGCTTAAATATAGTGTGCGTAATTATTTCGCCGTTTTAGCCTTTCCTTTTTAAGCTTAAATATGGTGTGCGTAATAATGTCGCCGTTTTAGCCTTTCTTTTTGAAGCTTAAATATAGTGTGCGTAGTTATTTCGCCGTTTTAGCCTTTCTTTTTTAAGCTTAAATATAGTGTGCGTAATAATTTTGCCGTTTTAGCCTTTCTTTTTGAAGCTTAAATATAGTGTGCGTAATAATTTTGCCGTTTTAACCTTTCTTTTGGAAGCTTAAATATAGTGTGCGTAATAATTTTGCCGTTTTAGCCTTTCTTTTTAAAGTTGAATCTTTATGATGTTAGCATACTATAATGGACACCAAAATAGTCAATTTTTTTTAAATTATTTGATATGAAGATGTGAAAAATATAAGAACGAAAAATATACCTATGTTTTCACTATTTATATTAATCATTGATTTTATTATTTACCAACTAACTAATTTATTTATGAAAATGTTTCAAAAAGTTTAAGGCAACGATGCGCCATAGGAAATTTCACTGAACTTGCTACAGAGGCATATGTAATAAAAAAGGATATGATGAACGTTTTAATGTTTATTTTCGTGGCAGATTTTGCTAAACTAATTTTTTAAAACATAAAAAATTCAAAATATATTTTTCCGTTCAGGTCAAGATGACAACTTGTTTGAATAGTAATAAATAATTCATTTATTTATGGGTATTTATCTCCTAATAATTGTTATTAGATTTTTGTTTTAATGTTTTAAGACATAACATATCTATCTCTTAAAGAATGTATGCCTATATTCGGCCATAAAATATATCTACTAATCAAGATTTGTAAGTGTGCCATATTGGATTTATTGCATCAACATATATAAAAAAGGTATAAAACTTTACCTGGCTTTAAAAGCACGGCAAGTTAATGACCATCAAAATCTTTATATTATTATCAAATCAGTGATAAAAAATGTTATTATTGTTTAAAATGAATAAAAAATAATATAAAAAATATAAATCTTTATAATTAGTTAATAAATCCAAGAGTTATTAGAAAGAAAATAGTGTTATTGTGTTTACGTTCTAAAATAAATGAGAGCAATTTCAGTCATAAATTTTCATCAAAGGTTTATGGAAAACAATTTATAGATATATTACCTAAATTGATAAAGTAGATTTAGATAATATTTTATGGCCGCAATCACAATATTATTAATAAGTAAAATGCTAATACCAAAATTATCCTGAATATGTTTGATGTCCTAAAGTTCCCTTTTGCTATCATTCTCAATTTTGATTTCACACGTGGCGGGTATGTCTATCAAAACAGGAGATGCTTACCGTTCCAGAACACCTTGTCTCACTTTCAAACAGTCCCAAATTGATTTGTTGTCAATGTTTTATTTGGCACGTAGTGTATGTAGGTGAAAAGTGGTGCTTGTCCTTCCGTGTTTTTCGGCCCCTTATCCCTTGTAGAAGTTTACGCGTTCAACTTTATTTGCTAGTTTTCAAAATGTTTAATTTGGTGTTACTTGATTTGGACATTAAACGGTATGATTGCCCAGGTGGAATTTCTTGGGTCAAATGGAAAGAGGTCGAATCTTAGTATTATTGTAGCATTTTTATCATAATTGAATGGATATTGTAGAAATTTGATGAAATTGCGCAAACGTTTAACATTTAATTATCATGTTTAGATATGCAGGTTAGAGTCAATATTTAATTAGAAATGAGGTAAATTTCCAATGTCTTTATGAACTTTCAAAGTATAATGGGCTATCTCAAATATTTTTTAAAAGCCCATTTTACTTTGCAAGTTCATAAAGACATTGCAAATTTATCTTATTTCTTATATCTACAATATTTATAAAAATAATTTATTGCCGCCTAAATTTTTTCCATGTTAATTTTAAAATAATTTTAAAATACAATAATGGTACACCTTCTCATAAAAATGAGTCGGCTCCCTTCAGTCAACGAGAGCATTTGACATCTGACGTCAAAATGGAGCGCCTGGAGCATTGTCTCTATGAAATTGCAAAGTATAGTCGATGTTAAAAACTTTATTGAAAGAAAGATATTGCAATTGTAAACATTGTGTTGTCAATCTTATGATTTTTTTCCCTTTCCGCTCTTTGTCTCGTATATTTTTTCAGTGGATTGTACAGTAATAAGATGTATTATAAATCTTGTATAGTCATGTAGAAAAGGTCAGGATCGGGTATTAGAATTGCTCTTTGTTTTTTGTGTCCACTCTATCTTTCCTATATTTCCCAATTGATTTAAACGAACTGTTCTGTAGATCTGTACGTGTGTACTAACAACAGATGTTTCATGGACAATGCTTATTCATATCCAAAGGTAAAGGCCACAAAGTCATATCAATATGCATTATGTTTCATGCTTATTTAATATCGCCTTATTTACTAATTTCCTAAACTTTGTGTGCATTTTTAGACAGACTATAACATGTTTGACCTGTAAATAAAATATTAATGAATGAGAAAACATGCACTTAATTTATTATCTTGATAGTAGTTTGAATCTGTGTAATATTCCAACACAAAGTACGATAATTGAAGGTATAAATGTATTTTATTTTCTTAAAAAAATTTCTATTTAAGTTTTTAATACTGATAGTCTGCTGCAGAAAAATGATGAATGCAATGAATAAATAACTTCCATAAGAAAGAAACATATTACCAACAAACTTCATATTTACATGGTTTGTCTTCTATAGTGGCGTGGTTAAAGTAGAGAATTGTGTCTACAACCGTCCTGCTTCCTTTATGGTCTTTTGTCCATATTAGCATCCAAAACTAAAGGTAAAGGCGACTAAGTCATATCGATATGCATTGTGTTTCATGCTTATTTAATATCGCCTTATATATATATATATATATATATATATATATATGAGCATCCAAAACTAAATATCAATCAGCGAATCAACAATTCTTCATGCATATGTTATCGACCAAATTCTCAGAAAATGATAAATAAAAAAACATGCATTATTATTTGGTATTTATGCAGTCTTAGGCTATTTTTTCAGGTTTTTTTCATGCTTTGGGATTATCATTTGAGCATGGATAAGTATGTTTGTTTATGATATAAGGGTCTGCAAGTCGAATGGATCAGTTTAAGTTTTCAATGAAGTTGTCTGGAATGATATTGAATATGTAATTGCAACACCTATGGAAGGTACTATGTAAAATTAAAAAATTACGTTTAACATTCCGGTTGAGATTGTTTTACCTATATTGAGGGGGTCAGTTTTAGGATAGGGAAGGAAACCGGAGTATCACCGTTCACAATAATTATAAAACAATAAACGATACTCACGAGTTGTCAAATACCATAGTTCATTTTATAAAAATAGACAGTCGTTTCAGAGTACAGGTCTTGATTAGTAGTGCTTAGACCAAAATTGTGAAAAACAATTTTTTTAAGGAGGTGTCACTATTAAATGATTTTTAATGTCTAATGAACTAGAATAATATAGCTTATAATTAGCTGTTTTCGAATGCTTTTCAGATGAAATACAACCAGTCGTTTTTTTTTTAATTTATTAAATATCATTTAAATCAAGAGAACGATTTCTATGCCTATATAAATTCCATATAATTTAATGATGTGTCAAGCATTCATAGGGATATGATTATATCATACTTTTTAAAAATGTTTTCAATTTTTTAAATTTATACATCAAATTGCATTGTCATGTCTTTAATAGATATAATGATTTAGGATATTTTATCTCGCTATATTTCTTTTTAAAGATAAAGGACTAAATTTCAACTCCAAACGTTTTATTGATTGATTGATTGATTAAATTGAGTTTAACGTCCCGTTTTTTTTAACTGATATCGAAACATCTTCAACCATATTTTGTAAATTTCCACTATGTTCAGGGTAATGTACAGAGTTATATAACATACAATGCCTGTCGTTACACGGGACATGTTTTAAAGATCTCTTTCGCAGACGCCTGCGATATTCATGTCTAAATGCTGAGTGATTGGCAATAAAGACTCACTGTCTATTTCCATGTTTTGGTTGGACCCCCGACCGTGGTTTGAACCCACGACCTGCCATATACGAAGCGTGCACTCTAGCGCCTGAGCTACCGGAGTGATAAAAAAGGAAAACTCTTAAAACCTCTTATAATTCTTTTAAAAGCAATTGATTTTTTGTTTCAAATTAATAAGAATTTCATATTTTAATCGAAAAGATCCGGTCTATGTCCAAAATATAATCAGAAAATTAAAATAAAAACATTAATCGAAAACATCCGGTCTATGTCCAAAATATAATCAGAAAATTAAAATAAAAACTGGCGGTATAAGATAAAGACACGATTCCACAAGGGAAATATCACCAAAATATAACATAAAATTGCAAGTTCAAGGTGTGTTTGGATTTTAAGTGTTATTCATATTTTGTCAATTTTCTCTTTAACTCTACATTGTTTTAATTAAGTAAAAGAAAGTTTATGTGTAAGATTGAAATGGAGCTGTTCATCGTTTTAACAAAAAGCAGCAATAGAACATATTGCCTTCTGGTATGTTGGTCATTTACTTAATGGCATTTCAATAAATATGTGCTACAGATATGAATTATGTTATAGGATATGATTGAAATGTTTCTTCTTGGTAACAATTCAACATTTTGATATTTTTCATTTCTATAAAGTAGATAGTGAAATTGACATTTCACATTACCATAATAGTTGATAGATTTTAAGTATGTCGCAGATGAAGAAATTGATAACCCAATTTATTAAATGGTAAATTTACTCGCTATAAAATGTTTAGTATTTCATTTTAAAAATTCATTTCATTTTAAAAAATTCATTTCATTTTAAAAAATCATTTTCATTTTTTAAAAATGCAATCTTTTAAAACGCCATTTCCGCAAACGCAATCCTTGTGCATACAATGGAACATAGTGTTTGATGTATCCACATTTTATTTATACAATATAGATCTTTTTATCTCTGATGACTTAATCAATATCTCGCCTTTTCCCATCCATCGATCGATTAACTTAATAAAACTATATATACCCAAAATGTTTCACATAATCTGATCTGTTACACATACTACGTCCCTTAAACATGACCTTATTTCGACATCCATTTCAATAAAGCAAATATCAGATTTAAGAAATCGTTGTTGTTAATTGTAATAATTTGGATATGGTTAATGCTTAAAAGGGCCTTTAATTGGGTCTATTGCCACTAATGAAATATTGAAAGAAAATATTTTAAAATACAGCAAATTAACGCTCGTATTGTCATTGTTTGATAAGTAATCAAGAAATGACACAACAAAATTTTCCCATGACAATACTTAAATACTTAATACAAACATACCGTTTTATGTCCGAATCACAATCCCAAAAGCAAAATAAAACTTCTCTTTAGCTGTCCCAATAGATAGTTTTTGCATTTAATCCAAAACAAACATACAAATTACATATTAAAACGGTTTTAATTTTACAACACTGGACTTAGACCAAAATAGTGAAACCATTTTCCCCAAGATGTTTAACGATACCCAAACAATCAAAATGTATTTCACTAAGGAAATACTTTGCATGAAGGATTATATGTAGTTTTTGAGGTATTTTAAATTAACTAGCAAGAAATTTAGACAATAGTAGCAGCAGGGTGTGTTTTTGTAAATCAAATGAGATTGAAGATGTTTTTCACTTTGTTTTAATTTGTCCTTACTATTTAAGTATTCGTAAACAATATATAAAACAATATTATTGGGTTCGTCCATCTGTTTTCAAGCTAGTTCAACTTTTTAGTATTCAAAATTCAAAACAATTAAGAAATTTAGCTAAGTATTTATTAGAAGCAGAGTTGCTAAGAAAATCTTATGTCACTTAATTATTATGTATCTTCAATAGACAAACTTAACAATGTATAACGTAATATTTATTTATTAATGTTAATCCTCCCATGTGTATATTATTATTATTGTTTATTTATTGTTCATACTTTTCAAATTTTATGTTTGCCTATGAGTTGTTACTTATGGCTGAATAAAGAATATGAATATAGTATATTAATACTAGACATTAATACACATTTATTGCCTACTTTGTTTTCCTTGGGCAAACATCCACCAGCAGAGATCCATGTTTAAACCACAGCCTCAAAGCAAAGTAAAATTATGAAGCTGGCAAATTAGGTTAAACCCGTGAATTTTCACCAGGAATGTGAGGCCAGGTATAATTGTGCTACTACTTCTGGACGAGACTTTTTTCCAGTCTTGTATATTCACTTAACAGTGCCGCTTGAAAAGTAATGTAAAATTTTTACTTATTTGTAAAAAGGAAGATTGTTGATTCCCATATAAAACAAGGATTTTTGCATTGAAGATATGATAGTGACCCACTAGATGAAAATCTGCAAACACAAGAGTGAAAACATTTTGAATTTTATGGCAATTGAAATGAGCTGCGTCAATCAATATCATTTAAACCAACTATCGATACAAGTTCATTACACATTTTACCTAGTTATTTGTATAATAACATTCATAGTGATCGTTTAGATGTACATCTCCAACAAATCGGCAAACATAATAGTTTTATACCTGGATAAGGTCTTTATTCTAATCTGTATTACTATATAAAAATTCTGACACATAGCTTTCATATACAATTCATAATATGATAATCACCTATAATAACTTTCTCTAATTATCTTTCCCCATTTAAATCAAAATTGAAAAATCACCTTTATTGATATTTTTGATATTTAGAGGATATTTAGAGCTATTTGTTGATTGCAATTTATGATTAAAAGAAAATATATAGTGATAAGCTTCCGCGAACGAATGAAATTTGAGCTTAATAAATCAATAAAGTCAGATATAGGGATAGTTTCATTTGGACTATATAAGGATGTTTAGAGAGAGGGACAGTCCTTCAGTAGGTCTTAACTCCAAGATTAAAGATCAATTAATATACAGATCGAATATCATATGACGGATATCGACAAAGATATGATGGGTAAGTTCATATTTTATCATTTAATCTGTATGACTAAATATGTTTTTCCCCATCTAAATAGTATTAGAAAAACTGACGATTTTGACATATTCAAATTTTATAGTTGGTCATATTTTGAGATTTTTTTTCAAATGCCATCTTTTCCATTATCTACTGCATTGCATTTTAAATTGCTTTATAATATCACACGTACGTTTAGAAGAAATGATTACTTAGAGATATTTCAATTTGATTGTTAGTAATGTTCTGAGAATTAATTTTTCCTGCAAATCTGCTGCCTTTTTGTGGTTATTGTGTGGTATTCGCTGTAACTTGCTTTATCATATCACGTAAATACTACTAGAAAAGCTAATTATTTTTGAGAAATCCAAGTTTTATCGTCGGTCTTCTTGTGAATATTAAAAGTTTTTCAGTTGCATCTGTTCATATTTTTACAATTCTCACTGTTAACTGTTTCATCATTTGCTTTTAATTATATTATTCTCCTGATAGAAAATTAAAGGTTAATAGGTCTTGGGCTCGGGTTTTCTAAGCTCCGTTAGTTTTACCAGTTGTTTGGTAATGTTAATACAATTTTTAGGATTCATTAAGGGTAGTAAGTTATGAAGTTATGACTCTTATATGCTGTAGTTGATAAATACAAACTGTGTACAAAAAGATTAATTACATTGCATAATACATGAAATTTTCACTTACGTATTTGGTAAACTAACATAATTATACCCAACCGGGTCCAGGAATATTGCGTTGAAAAATACAAGTTTTATTGTAGTGTAAACACAAACACAAAGCAAAAAAACTAAAACACAATTAATATCAATAAAATAAAAATCTTGAAAGGTATATTAATTGATATGCATGAAATTATAAAACAACCTCCTCGAAGCCAGGTTATAATGACAACAATATCTGAACAATTAATATGTTTTGCGTTTTAGATATTTATGTACGATTGTTTGCCCATAGGCAATATTTTAAAATTACTGTATTGTTTCTTTCCAATATTGATAGATAACTAATGTAGAAGGCTATAATATCAATTCCATTAATTAATATCAGTCAAAGAATACAGGAATTGAAATATACTGGAACAATATTCTCTTTTCTTGCCAACCTTCTTCTTTGAAATAACAGGACGCCTCGGTTACTGGGTGATTTAAAGCGCCCTATGCCGCAAGGGTTTTTATCTTAATTGGTAGAGTTCTAAGTGTAAGACAGATTGGCAGTTCAGTTCTGAAGATCGCTAATTTTGTCTGGTTAACACGATATAATCTATAATTCCAGAGCTGACAGTCTTTTTATACGTAAATAAACTTGAATTTGGCGTTAAAGACATTATCCAACTCTTTAGAATCGCAAAGAAGAGACAAGTATAAACCTATGATAGTTCCATCCGTTGCTAGCTTTAGTAAAAGCCCCGGAGCAAAAGTTATGTCCGATATAAACAAAAGCAATGACAAATAACACGTTATCAAAAATCCATTCAAACTGTTCCATCACATATAAGCTACTAAATTAACAGGCAGCACTTAGTTACATTGCCTTTAGTTTTTATAAATGTCTGAATTATATTTGGCATGCTACAGACACTTTATCTTAACTTGGACATGAAACCATCGTATTTACTTGTTATTGATAATTTCTTTGTTTTTAATTTCTGGATTGATGCGTTTATAGCGAATATAAGGAAAATAGAGTATTTGAAAATGGAACAATATATTTTTAAAGTATAATATATTTGAGTAAAGCATTTATCATTCAACGACAGTTATCTTAACCTGGCTGCAATTACTTATAAAACTTTACCAAAGCTTTTAATTTTCTTTAAAGTTAGTATTTGCATCATCTTACTTTTACACAATATATAAAACATTTTTATAGAGTATGCCGAACTCAACATTGTTTTAAAATATTTTTTTTAAATCTGTCTGGAGAACCCATTAGGCAATTGAGTTTACTTTGCAAAAACTCTGAATACTAAGAATTCCATTTACATATTTGTGTAGACACTGCAATTGGAAGCCAGATCGTAAAATGGGATTGGTTTATTGCGATTACCATTCCGTTGCACACAACCCCACTTCCCTGGTGAAAGTTCACGTGTTTAACCTAACTTGCAAGACAAAGTTTCCACTTTGCTTTTTGGTTGTAGTTTGGACATGGATTGGTATGTTATTGTAATCTATTTTGGTTTCTGACACACAATATTAGCATTTTTCAAATACAGTTTTAAATAACAAAACAAATAAAAATGACCAAAACGCGTAATCAACAACATCACAAAACGGCAATAAAATCACTTTATTAATTTTAAGGTTAAAAACAATTTTTGTACATCAATTCTCATACTTATCAGCAATTATGAACCTATTTCCAAGGTGACATTTTTCTCATTATTCACAAGTATTTATGAAGCAGTTTCCTGAAAGTTTTTATATTTTGCTTCTTTAAAGAGCGTATACATTTTCCCCGCAGTTTCACAAATAAACATCACACATCAATTGGTTCAATATATTATATTATACTGGTACTGTTACCACAATCAGTAAAAGAGGATACAACTTTTCCCTCCTTGCGGTATACCTTGGTCGAACTTACAATGAGCCGCATTAGATCAGAAGATCTATTTTGTTAACTATGTGACATCGCAGGTCCTCAGACCAATTGTGTTTCAATATAATTGTATCTCGCCTTTCATTGTATTTTATGTTTGTTTTGTGACGGGCATTTACTAATTGCTTACCCTTCCGGAAAACCCGGCCTCACTTCTCCGATGGAAGTTCAGGTGTCTAACCTGACTTGTCAGTTCCAAGGTATTTACTTTGCTTCTGGATTGCGATTCCGACATGGCTTAGTATGTTTGTTTTTTATTTAATTGAAATTTCTATATTCAACATCGTAAATTGGAATTATGTCAATCAATGTAATACTACCAATGAATTAATTATAAAACGCAACTCATTTTAGTGTACAAATTTTTATGGTGGTGTGTGTGGTATTAAACCAGACAGTTCTTAATAATGTAAAATGGACAAGAGAGAACAAAAAAAACCGCAATCAAATAACTATGTGTTCATTTGGCAGAAATTATGCAACAATCCAGAAAAGACTAATTAATTCCAAAATTGATATGACTTGTTTAATTTTCCGCTTTAATAAAACGTCCAAACAGCATGTCAAGTTAATATAATTTTCTTGGTGTTTTAATTTTCCCTACTATAATAGCAAATTGGATAATTACATAAGACTCAAAAAATCAAAAAATTCAAAAAAGAAAAACTCTTTACAGTACATGTCTAAATTCTATCCCAAACAAAAAGTAAAACTTTGAAACTGGCAAATTTAGTTAAACACGCGAACCTCTATCTATCAAGGAAGTGAGACCGCCTGCTTCGAAAGGAAAAGCAATTACGATTCTACCAAGATACATTCGCCACGGTAAACATTTAAATTAAGCATGAAAAGATCATGGAACTATGGAACGACAAATATATCTGGGATAATATTAATGTTCAAAATCCAAGTCGTTGTCACTATCAAATTTTACGTCTATGCATCGTGAGCAGTTTTAAGGTGAACCCATTAACTTATAAAGACAAATCTAGACTATGAATGTAAAATCATGCTTTGATTAATGAATATGACATCGACATCCAGTCTTCTACTGCCGATGAGAATAAATGTACGTCAAATGTAAGATGTTACGATCAATCAAATGTAGAGACGGATTTAAGACGCATCTCCCCTGAGCGGTGAGATAATCTGGTCAGTGATGAGAATTGCAGAAGGAATTTTTCCTCCTTTTTTTTTAAAAAGCGTTGCTAGTCTCATGAATTTTATGGAGATATGCTGGGCTATTTATCACACATAAACAACACATCGATCCGTGTTCAAATCACAATCCCAAAAGTAAAAAATAAAAACTTTGAGACATGGCAAATAAAGTTAGACACTTGAACTTTTATCGGGAAAAGAGACGGTTTTTCCGGACGAGAAAAAAATTATTGTCCATCTAGTTGCACTAGTTTTACCCTTAACCCATGTAATAAATTTGAGAATGAAAGCAACGTGAAACTATATCCGTACTGATCGCATCTGATATAAATTTCGAAGCTGTCTACCATGACTCGTAAAGAACATTATCCACTCGCATTTATTATTTTGGAAAAATATTTGTCTAGGTCGGATGTGTATTTGTTATGTATGTTTAGTTTCCTTCTGTATTGCCAACAAAATTTATTTGATAATTTTCAGAGCATTTCCGTTTTCATTTGTTAATTTCAAATCGTACCGATGCCGTAAAAGATGAAATTATATAATAAACCAATATAAACCAAAGGTACCAGTTTTTATTATGAATTACAGTCCAACCTGCCTTAAAGGCCACCTTTATATAAGGGTAACCTGCTTATAAAGACCAGTACAATTGGATCCATATGGTTCTTTATTCATATTATTTGAACCTGTATATGAAGGTCACCTGGCCATAAAGGACATTTTATTGGTTCCCTTGGGTGACCTTTATAGACATGTTTGACTGAAGTAGTAAATACATGGTTTTTGCATATCAGACGGTTTCAGTTTAAAATGTGATTTGAATTCCACCATGTTTTCTTCTCTTTTTTTAAAATTTCAATATACATGTACATTTACATTTTTTTCTATTAATTAAAGCACTATTTCTTGATAAGAACCGTAAGTGGGAGGTCGTGGGTTCGATCCTTGGCCAGGTCTGACCCAAGACTTGAAAGTGGGTAGTGACTGTTCTTTTGCCAAGCACTCGGTATTACGAAATGAAAGTCACGGTTCTTTTGGGTGGGAACTTAAAATAAACGAGGTCCCGTGTCACGTCGGGCTTGACACGCTAAAAACCCCTGCTGTATAATGCCATAAGCGCTACGCACAGGCAAAATTTCTGCACCTTCGCCTATACCTGACGACGTCTCGATATAATTAAAATATCCTTGACTAGGACGTTAAACACCATAACTCAACTCAACACTTTATAAAAAGTTAAAAAAAAATTATGTACTGTATCATGTTCTTTGTGAAACTGGCTGATGATATGTATATATCTCTCAAAAACAAAAGTATTTTCTATGCGTATTATCAATTTCAAATGTATTTCAACCGCATCACTATACAGTTTCTATTTTTCGTGTGTGTAAGTTGTAATATGTAAGTTGTTCCAAGATACGATGGCTTATGGACGAAATTGCAACACTGTTGCCGTCGCCGTGTTTTCTATTTTTCTTTTATTATTATTATTATTATTGTATCTCTGCTTCGTGTAGATCAGTTCCCCCTTTTTTGCGTTCGTGCTTACTTTTTTTTAATTAAATTGAAACAATATCCAGACACATACGATTCTCCTAAATGTAATTCCCAATGGTACATGTGATCTTAAAAACGCCGAAGTTGCGTAAGTGACGCATCATATCACAAAAGACATTACTTCAGTTATTTCCAATTTCATATTATAAAAGATTGTATTAATCGGGATTACACAATATTTTATTATATAACGCCATCAAAGTGTCTTTTAAAAGTGATAGTCTTAACAAGTTAAAATTGCCATGATCGTCATCTAGAACCAAAACTAATTTTACATCACAATGGCGTGTATACCCATGAGTTATAAGCTCTCTAAATGGTTCTTGGTGATGTGTTAATTTTTTTCGTGTTATTCCATCAGTAAAAGACCAAAATTACATATCGCACTTGTTAGAAGCGAATTTTGATCGGACTTTCTATATAGGATGTAACAGCTAATTCCTTGGAGATCTATATTGGTGACAATCAAGGCAGTCTTACATAAATGGTATGATAATCAATGGTGGGCTTTAGTTAACGTGGTGTCTGATAATCTAATAGACTAAGTAAATATCTATATTTTCACACATTTTGTATAAAAGTGTTAAACATTTACACAACAAAACAAACAGCCTATACGTACTTATAGGACAGATTCTATCCGTCACAGTAGTAAAGGCGATACTTAATCCTACAAAAGGATAAGTTGTTCATGTCCTGCATATATAAATATTCACAAACAAACCAATCAATCTCTATATAACAATAATTCACTTCTCCTTTGTTCCAAGAATTTTGATTGGTCATATTTGATTCTAGTAACGATTGCATAAATGAATAGGGTCTCAGTGATGTCATCTTATTATGGATGACGCAAAAAAGGCATTTGAAATCTTACGCCATAGTAGTGTTATTTTTGCCTTCCTATGACTACATTGTTATTTAAATTGTTGATGTGTTGTTAAAAACATCTTTAAATTGAATTATAAGAAATAAAGTTAAATACTAGTGTAACACGTAATATAATAAGCTACGCGTGTTATTCGGTGTGCAAATTGTCCAATTGTTTCATACTTCCATAACAAAAAGAAAAATTTACTTCAATCCTATAATCCACAAAACAAAGTAAGACCTTAACACGTAAACTTCCACCAGGAAAGTGATTCCGGATGCTGCGGGAGGTTATGCACCATTTACACGCTTGGGAATGAATTCTTTGTTTTTACAAAACTTAATTTTAAGGAATTAAGTGCGCGCTTGCCTAATTTGAAGAGGAGTGTTTGGAAATTCAAAATCTTTCTTACATACGTTGCTGGTGTTCGAGCCATGGTGAAATTGTTTATACTCAGTCTTAATTTCTGTCCGTAGAAGAACAATATTAACAACAGTCGTGGTTCCATTGGTAATGTTATTATGCAATCATCCTAAGTTAATACGCAAGATGGGGCAATACACAATGTATACAATACCTGTCAAAAGTTTTACACTGCGCTAACGAAATGGAGTCAAATTCGTGGTTCCATTGGTAATGTTATTATGCAATCATCCTAAGTTAATACGCAAGATAGGGCAATACACAATGTATACAATACCTGTCAAAAGTTTTACACTGCGCTAACGAAAAGGAGTCAAAGTCGGCTGCTAAGTGGTAGAGATATGGACGCAAGTTTCAGGTAAGCTGCCGGGAGAAAGACAGTAGATGCGGAAAAGTTATAACTTACGAGGGGCTGATATGAGCTTTCAATTTGGTACCAAAGTCCCGTGTTCTCCTCAATTTTGATAACCAAGGCAGCAAGTGTAGCTAGCTAAACAGTAGGTGCTAACCATTACTGAGCACCCGGTCTCACTTCCTTTGGGTACGTTTAACCTATGTAGTTTCTCAGTTTCAAAGTTTGTTCTTTGCTTCAAGATTTTGATTTGGACATGGATGAGTATGCTTGTTTTTTATGTTAGTGTTAAACATTCGACATGTCTGTACTATATTCTTGTTTTTATGTTAGTGTTAAACATTCGACAGGTCTGTACTGTATGTTGAGACTAAAAAGCGATTTTACTCATCTTTAAAACATTAAAGCGACTAAAGGCATGTGTCTAGATTTACATATTTGTAATCTTTACTGCAATATCTTAAGATGTATGTTATTGTCACTTTGAATTAATCTGAATTTCATCAACTTATTTTATTGCAATTTATATTGAAGATTAGGAATAAAATCCATTGAGATTTACCAATTTATAGCCAATTTCACCTTACAAATTACGCATAATTTGGCTCTGTAATTGCAAGAAATGTAACATGGACAGAACTTAAAATATTCGATATTCGGTGTTTTAAGGAAACATTACAACCCACATTCATATTCTATCTATGACAAACAATTTAACGGAAATACAACCAAGAGGTTTTTGACAATGTGATATACTTGCATGTCAATATATTCTTGTAAATTTTTCATGGTGACATGCTGTTTATTTAATAACCTATAAGGATATTAACTGATGAATAAAGAACATGTAATTGGCGTCTTAACTATGCCGTCTAAGATTTTGTTCGGCTGTTGCTTCCGTGATTTTCAGGAAATGAATTAATGTATAAAGTTACACAATGCTTATTTAAGACACGCTAACTTAACTCTTTAATATCAGAACACGAAAGAACAGAATCCGAGATTACTATAAATTTAAATTTAATTAAATAACTAAATATTGAATTGTTTCCCATTTAAATTTTATTAATAACTGTGTCCACAAGGAATGGATTTGTTCAAAAGATAGTATTAATATGTCGGTGACTAAGTTGGGGTGGAAACAAGATTGCGTAACTCGTATGATATTATATAACAAATAACAATTTCTATTAAGATATAATTTTCTTTTCTTTGTTTACCATAATAATTTCCAAACAATTTCTTAAGTTATGCTAAACTTTTTTTTATTCCATGTTAATATTCTAAGGGCTTAAGTTCTTCAACTATAGGTAGTTTAACATACATTGTAATTCTTCAAAATACCGGTAATATTATTAATAATAATAATGAAAATTAAAAAATGGAAAGTTTAAATCTTTTACATGTACACGATTCCCTTCCCTCGAGATTAATAAAAAATTAAAATCAAATTCCAAAAAAATGAATCGTTTCCCATTATCATTTTTTTAAAAGATGTGTCCATACGGAATGGATTTGTTCAAAAGATATTGTTAATATTTCGGTGATTAGTTTAAAGTTAGAAAAAATGCGTAACTCGTTGGATATTAAATACATTGACAATTTCTTTTAAGAAATAATTTTCTTTTTTCTATCTGCATAAAACAGACCATAATAGTTATATAATAATTTCTTAAGTCATGCTAAAACGTGTTTTTTAGTTCCATGTTAATATTCAAACCTATTCATAAGACGTCATTCATGGTTTATTTTGAGATTGTCCTTTAAAAACAGCCTCAAGCAAGTGATTTGCATTCATCTGAAGAATACAATAAAAGCTATCAACTTGTATCTGAAAAGTGTGTGCCGCCATAGCAACCACTTAATGAAAGCGTGGGAAAGAAACAAACAAACAAGACAAAAGACGACATTGTGGTATTGAGAACACTGATTATAAAACGTTCTACATCAGTTCTCATTCCTAGGAAATGAAATACTTAAAAAAAGTATAGGGCAATGAACTAATTTGAATTACAGCTGCATTCGATATCCATTTCCAGTCGCTTGAACAGCAGCCAAATATGACGTCACAAATATGTGCATTGACAAAATATGAATGTGACATCAAGTTATCAACGATGTATTACCTATAGTCTCAAACAGAGTTTCATATAACAAAATCATGACAGCTGTCAGTATTTATAAATATAGCCACATCCTTGTTAATATAAGCAAACAACATTGACCTGTCTGTTTGACCTTTCATTAGGAATATTCATATAAGAGGGTCCACCCAATATTAAGGGAGCTTTAGGATTCGCAGTTAATACGTATATACATGTTCACATCATATAGACGAAATATGCACGCGTGATACCTATTATTGTTTCTTCTTCCATCATGATTATTTAAATCAAAGGTCAAGCGGACAGGTCAATGTATCTAAAGTAATATGAATGCTTAATGCTGTTAAACAAATTGGATTTCAAAAGTAACATATTTTAAGGAGAAGTACACCAATATATGTGCAGTAATTGCTTACACTGCTCAAACTGTGAAACGTCTTTAAACTGCCACCAACCGATCGATTAATGCACTAATATAAGCTTGTATTAGAGCTCATCTGAATGATTTTTACCGTTTTATCTATGATTTTAAAGCCACTTCATGCTAAGTGCCGTGCCGATAGAAGCTTTGATCATTAATATTGTTTTACGTTCAATATTCAATGAACCAATGCTCATTCATCGAATTATGTAAATAGCAGAGGAAAACACGAAAATTCCATTTGTCTACACCGTGTGATAAATTACCAAGTCCAAATTGCAATAAATGATAGTTTTTATATCAAAATGTTCAATAACCGTGTTGAGTATTACGGAAAGGGTTGGCTCTTTGAAATGGTTGCTTTATTTTCATTATGCATATATAATACGACATCGTAATACGAATACATGACTTTTTCATCTATCTAAATAATCACCTGGTTTTTTTTGTATGTTCAGATATTTTGAAAAAAAAATATCTAAAAACTTTCATTAAAATATATTATGAATGCATGGCGTGGTATTGTGTTCAAAAACATCACTTTGCCATCCAAATCTAAAGCTTTGTTGAAAATTCTTAGATCCAATGCCACTTAAGATGAGTCCATTAAGATTTTGAAAGGGTTTTCTTTTGAACAATAACGGCAGTGACTGCAACACAATAACGGTCCATCTACAGTGATATGATGCCTTTTGTCTGAAGACAACTCGCTTCATACCTTTTGTTTGCTATCGCGTTATAAAAGTCACATGGGATATTGATAAAGTGTAAGTGTGGTATAGAGTCACAAAGATTAATATAGAGAAAATTATTAAAGATATTAAGATATTAATAGCTTTTGAGATTGTGGGACTTATCATCCAGGGTATTTATTAGTACATGGGATACCTGTATATTTCTTATAGAAGATCTCTCTCTCTCTCTCTCTCTCTCTCTCTCTCTCTCTCTCTCTCTCATTTCCATTTATAACCAATTTTGGCACATAAAATGACGGTATAGAACCATTTTGAACTTTTTTTTTTTTTTTTTTTTTTCCTTTTTTTTGGAAAAGCCATTATAATAAAATATATATAGAAAAATAGGGATACAAAATCAAGCTTTAAGAGAGAGAGAGAGAGAGAGAGAGAGAGAGAGAGAGAGAGCAGTGATACTCAACATAGATCTGTATAGAAATATAACTAGCATTTTCGATAAAATATATAGTTTTACATATATATATATCAGACACTTTATTGTCATTGTAACTGGATAAAAATGAGGTATTTAAGTTTCTGTGCTCATATAGATTCTGTAGAGTGACTAATATTCAAAATAGCTGCGGAGTTACATAATTATGTAGCATATATTATATTACACGTTATTCCACGAAAAACGAAACTTTATAAATAATATATATAAATGGCATTTAGGTGATTACACGATATTAACATGAAAACAAATGAAAACATCAAAATTGTTAAACGCGTAACATAGAAAAAACTAAATTCGACTAATATTACAAAATTAAACTTGTAAAAATGTCACACCAATTTTTTTAATAATTTATGAAGCTTATTATAAAACAAAACCCGCATATATAATATACGCTGTATTTTAACGTGTTTTGGATATGTCCATGTGGTGATGTGTTTGATGGAGGTGGTGTCGCAACGATGGAGTATACCGGATTAATTGAAACGGTAAGTGAAACAGTTATTTAAGTTATATTTAATGTATAAACACACTTTTGCCATTGACAAATGTAAACAAACTGAAAATTGACAAAGACGATCCTGCATGTAATATTTTGATAAAATTAAAATTTTAGACAGCAAGCCTTGCAAGAGTTGCATAAATATTTTGTTCTACAAGTTTTATAAATTCGGAAATCACGTGTTCCCTAAAAAATGACGATCCGTGTCACAGTAAGCGTAGCACGCTTAATAAACTATCCTGCGCACTGCACAGGTCAAAATGTATGGTACGTCATCCATAGGTTTTCAACGGTTCAGGCTCAAGTTACACTAAGTCTTTCCCTTTATAATACTGAAAATATTTTCTGAATAATAGATGGCGGTGTCATTTTGGAGATTGCTCAAAGCTTAAAGCATCTACATCTATTTTTTTTTTTTTTTCATTTATAAAACGACAAAAGTTACTAAGAATGCATTAGTAACACATGACATTTCTCATCATACTCGACCACCGCCCACTGTGATAGCTATATACTGCATGTAGTAAGTTGTAAGAACGAGTACAAATGGTCTTTTCTTTACAATTCCTGGAGCACCGATTATCCATGCCTTTAATAATTACGAAATACTTTTTGTGACTACAGGGAAATTAATTCCCTCACAAAAAAACCAAAATAAGATACGTTGTACTTTCAGGCTTTTGCAATAATATGAACTTCGTTTATAATATGATATTGGTTTCATCAATTTGTTTCTAACCCAATTCAATTACCACTACGGTAACTCAATTTGTATATTGTCGCTGCGTATGTGGCAGGTCGTGGGTTTCGAACTCCGTCTGGGATCTGACCAAGATTTGAAAAATAGTGGTCAGTGTTCTTTCACCAAACATAATAAAAGTCACGGGGTACTTCGATAGAAACCTTAAAATCTATGAATGCTGCCATGGCAGGCGAGGCAGAACCTTCCTTGCATATTTTTTGGCACATTGCAAAGGTCAAAATATATGATATAGGGGTAACAGCTGTCGAAAAGCTGACGATAAGCCTATGTTGCATAGTAATTTATTTTACAAAAATTATACAGTAATCCATGTGAAAAAAAAATCTTTAAAATAATACTAGTATATTCTGTGCACATGTTTTTATTTGTTAATACAAAGTTATACATTTTTAAATAATATTTATGTACACACATTTAATTTGTTTTTGCATATAAATTTAAGGGCAAGATCTTTGAAATAATATATTGTATGCGCACGTTTATTTGTTTTTGCAGAGGTTTCCATACAGGCCCGGAACCGGAAAGAGGCATTTATTTACAATGAATCTATCCACAGCGACAGCCGGAAACGAAGCAATGACTTCTAGTCTTTTAATAACTACTGAGATGACGTTCGGAAACTACACCAGTATCAATGATACAGATGCCTCCCGAAATGAAACGGTAACACCCCTACCGGTTAAGCCAGGCGAATATGAGATACTGATGGGGTTCCTACTCTTTCGATTGGCAATTGATATCAACAAACACTATCCAGTGGTTTTATATGGAGTCGGCGTCCCTGGCAACGCGGCAGCCCTAGTAACAATCTGTAGCATGCGGCCGCTTACATCATCATACGTCTACATGGCGACCTTGGCTGTCGTCGATACCCTTAGTTTGAATGTAAAACTTTTATACATAGGTCTCCAATCGTATAACTTGTTTGTCACTGACTTTGGATGTAAAATTCTAATGTTTCTTTCCTCTTTCTGCATGCATTTTTCTAATTGGATCTTGGTTGCCATGACAATCGAAAGGCTTATTGCCATCTGGTTCCCACTTAAAGTTGCTAACTGGAGCACCAAAAGAAGAGCTTTTATTGTTTTAGCTCTTATGGGTCTAGCTCTCAGTTTAATTAACATACATAGAATGATTATGTGGATTGAGGTTATGCGTTGGGCCGGAGGTTCCATGTGCGCTTACCATCCAGATTACACCCATTTTAATGTTAACATACTGCCTTATTTGCATGCAACCGTGTACTCCTTCATCCCGATAGTCATTTTGGTACCATGTAATATCATGATCATAATATCACTGAAACGGTCTAGTAAAAAGTTACTCAAACTAACAAACAAGGTCAACAAGGAACAAGCTATGGAAAAGGACAAACAACAGAATCAAATAACCGTTATGTTGGTCAGTGTTTCCATTGTCTTCGTTGTCTTGACCTTACCCTATGTTATTTTCTTTCTGATTGCCATATATTGGGAGTTTCGCTACACCTACAGGGGAGTGGCCCTATATTTCTTTCTAGAACAGGTGGCTTACTTGTCAGCAGAAAGTAATCACGCTATAAATTTCTTCCTCTATTTTCTCACGGGTGAAAAATTTAGAGATAGCTTTTTTAGGCTTCTTTGCTGCGTGTGCAGAATCATGAGGAAAGACGAAAAAGCCAGAGCTTCTACTTCGCAGAGTAAATACAATGCCTCAAACACTAAAGACGTCAATAATCAAGTCCAAACCGAGCAGTCTATAATAGACTCTACCCATTTCGATAAATATTAAGAAAATGTGTAACGGATTTCTCTACTGTAAAATCATCTATTTCGTGAATCTAAATTGGGTTTGGCGCTAAATTCGTGACTCTTACCATGACGAGAAATATTTAGGACATATTTAACGGATTTTATTTGATGAAAATCATTTATTTTTGTGTTACCCAATTTTCGTGAATCTAAGACAAAATACCATTTGAGTTTGTTCATCCAAAGCAGAGAATTGTTAATTAAGTTGTCCTTCTTGTAATTTCGTTTTTAAAATTAGAATCTCATTTGACCAACCATTCACCCATTTCTTTCAATCTTAGTTTAATCTTGTTTCAAGCATTTTGATTGGTTAGATGCCAGTTAGAATTAGAATCTCATTTGACCAACCATTCACCCATTTCTTTCAATCTTAGTTTAATCTTGTTTCAAGCATTTTGATTGGTTAGATGCCAATTAGAATTAGAATCTCATTTGACCAACCATTCACCCATTTCTTTCAATCTTAGTTTAATCTTGTTTCAAGCATTTTGATTGGTTAGACGTGTTCTTTCATTTTTGTATGAAAGACTTTCGGTAACATTATGATATTATGGACGACCCATATAGTGACATTTGAACTCCTTCGCCGTTACGATGGTTTTTTTTTTTTTTTTTTTTTCAACTTATCATGGTTGCATTGTTCAAATTTTTAATTTGTTGTTTGAAAAAAAAATATAAATTAAATTATTGGAAATGGATCCAGGCAGCGTAGCGAATTGTGGAATGCGCAAAAGATTTTTTTTCATTTTCCAAAAACGAAAAGAAAACCTAATTTCATTTTCATACCATCATATTGTTGCGACATCGGGTGATACAGACGCCTTCTTTTAAATGATTGAACACTTTTTTTCGTCTTCCATTATATGTTTATCAAATTTGTTACTGAAACTGTTTAATGTTTGGGTTGTGACAGTTTCCTCGGACAGATTGTCCCAGATTGTAATTGTTCTTATTCAAATAGATACCATTATGGTAACTTTGATGGTAGAGTGATCGTTTGTTTTATGGGGTCGTAAGTTCGACTCCGGCAAGGGTCTGACCAACACTTCAAAATAAGTAGTGAATGTTCTTTCGCCAAGCATTTACAATAAAAGTTGGATGCTACATAGGAAAAGACTAAAAACCGATGAACAGTGTCTCAGAAGTCGTGGAACTTTAAATAAAACATTTCTGCACATTGCGCTGGGCGCATTGCAAAGGCAAGTGACCTATAGCTGGTGAAGTTTTGCTTAGTCCTGAAAAGATCATGCTGTTAGTAAAATCTTCTTTGGTTTAATTATGGTATGCTTTTTGGCATAGCCTCATTTATAGCCAACAAAATAACAGTGTGTGCCTTAAGCCGTTTTGTCCACAAAAACACATAGTCATGGTTATTTATAATTATTGTTAAAGTAACTGTAAAATTCAGAGTAATGACCACGTTGGTGTTTGTTTGGTGATGTGACACTCATAGCTATGGTTTTTATTTATTGTGTTAAGTAACCCAGATATATTGTGTTTATCACCATGATAGTACTGTCACTAGAAGGGGGTTTTACCGGAATAATTGCGAAAATCCGGAATAATCAGACCAAATCCGGAATAAACCAAATTGATCCGGAATAATCAGGAAAGTCCGGAATAAACCGGTAAAATCCGGAATAATCAGGCAAAATCCGGAATAATCAGGCAAAATCCGGATTAATTGGACTATTTTGTTACGGTAAGTTTTCCGTAATCTAAAAATTACGGTAAGTGTCTGATTATTCCGGAAAATGACCGATTATTACGGAAAAAGTCTAATTATTCCGGCAAATGTCCAATTATTACGGGAAATTTTCTAAAAAATAATAATTTTTTAAAAAATTTTTACCGTAATAATTGGACATTTGCCGGAATAATTAGATTTTTACCGTAATAATCAGTCTTTTACCGAAATAATCAGACAAGTTACCGTAATAATCAGATACTTGCCGGAATTTTTAGAATCCGTAAAATTTACCGTAAAAATATTCTTATTATTCCGGATTTTAACCAATTAGTCCGGATTTTGTCCGATTATTTCGGATTTAGTCTAAAAATTCCGGAATTGATCTAAACATTCCGGATTTTCGCAAAGATTACGGAAAGTGTCTTACTATTCCGGAATTTCGCAATTATTCCGGTAAAACCCCCTTCTAGTGTGTGTTGTGATACCCCGCAAACTAGCAAACAAGTTTAAGGCGGTATATAGGAATCACAATGTCTGTCTGTCTGTCTGTCTGTCTGTCCGTGTGAAATCGTGTGCGGACCGTATCCCATAATTGCTTTGGACGACTGTCATAACATTTTACATGAATAATCTTAATGGTCCAAAGATGTGTCATGACATTGAACCAAGGTCATATCAGAAAGGTCGATGTCGCGGAAAGTATTTAATGTTGGAGACATGAGGTATTTGGCTCTCTAGATACAGTTCCGGTTTTGTTAAGTAATCCAGATATAATGCGTTTATTACCTTAATAGTGTTGTTTATTTGTTAATTTGTTGTTATTACCAGCCTGGAGGTGACCACAGGGTAGTCCGGGTAATTTTATTATTTATTGATACCGAAAAGTTGAGTAAATTTGTATGTTCATTTTAAAATCAAATTTGTTAAAAAATAATAGCTATATTCTTTATTATTACATTAGTGCTAAAACACATTTTTCCGACAAAAATATTGGTATTTTTTATAATTCAATACTTATGAATGTACTCAATTGACCAAAATTTGACTTGTTTTTAATGCTTTAGGCAAACATCTCAAGAAATTTGATTTAGGCGATTTGAGCAGAACGTAATTGAAAACAAATTCAATCAAAGCTACATTATTATTTTTAATGTTCCTGAAACACTTTAATTTTAAATATAAATTATAGAATTTTTCCAATTATTTTTGTAGTGAATCGGAGAGCTCATTTAGTAACATCTATTGTGACTTAGGTTCCAGGTTCGATCCGTTCTGAAAATATTTTAATCTTTCTCTTAGCTTGCTTGCCCTGGGAAGTGGTAGACTAGCAATGCTGTGGCTATATAAAAAACCATCTGACTGACTTTTGTGATATTACCCATTAGAAACCTTGATATCGCAATTGGTACACCACTCCCAGTCCCAATCGTAGTCTCAAGTAAACGTTGTTTGATCAAATTGTTTTCAAGGCTAGTTCATGTCCTAAACTTTTGTGAGTCAGGTGTTTTGTAGTCAGATTCATTAATCCGCGAAATCATCCCCTTAAAGAACCCGCTGAATTAGATACATGTACAGGAGCTTTTAAACTGTAAGCTTATCCATTACTCTCAGAGATGTAGGCCGCGGTGGCCTAATGGATAAGACGCCAGTCTTCAAATCCAGGGTCTCTCACCGCTGTGAGTTTGAGTCCCGCTCAGACCACCTGTGGGAAAATGAATCTTCCTTGCCGTTGGCCTTTACTGGTTTACCTGGTATCAGTATAATGGACTGGGGGGTGGTACGCTTGTCTGTGGCGTAATGTCTTTGTGAGCTAGCACGTTTAAAGCGCCCTAGTACAAGGCAGACACTCGCACTCCACATGCATACACGAAATTGTTCATAGATTAATCCATAGAGATTTATAAAATAGTTTCCGTCGCAATTAGCCGAAAAATTGCTGATGCGAGGTTAAGCAAAATTCAACCAACCAACGATAACTTTCAGACGCTTTTTAGGATTTTGGGATCAAGGCAGAATTATTATTTTTTGTTTATTTATTAACTATGTTTTTTATCCCCTAACACATATTTTGTTGGATAAGCATTGCAGGAAGTTGTAGGTAGGGATCGACCAAATCACTTTATAACTGTTCTGCTTATTATTTAATGAGCCAGATTTCTCAAAACCATTATTATTATTATTATTATTATATTTGAATAAATATATATTATTGTTTGTAGTATTTTTATAAAATAAAAGAACAGAATATTGTTTCATATAAACACCTGTTGTTAAAATTCGTTGGTTGTTTATTCAATATGTTTTCACGTTGTGTATAAAAATTGAATTTAAAAACAGGTATCGATATTTTTGGTGTATTATTAAAAAAATTTAGTTATATTATTTGTGCATATACATGTATTTAGATGTTATTATTGTCAATATCAACTATAACCTCTTTGTATTGGCAGACAACATTGGCCTGCCACTATATAGCATATACACGTTGTTAGGTGTTATGATTGTCCCTCTTTGTATAGGCAAACAACCTTGACCTGTCCGCTTGACCTTTTATTTTGATAATTATAATTGACGAATATGTATATCTTTAGGGATTATAATTGTTTTTTGTCTACTCGATGAGAAAAAATAATTAAGTACATTGTTTATATATTTCAATGAACTCTGAATCATAACACTACCCATGTATTGAGTCGATCTTTCTAGCTATAGGTAAACAACTTTGACCTGTCCGTTTGACCTTTATTTAAATATGTATTATGGACGACTGCATTTATATATAGGAATGACACAGGTTTATTTTGTATACATAATGAGAACACTAATCACTTATCTTGTGTACACAGTATTAACTTTGAATCCTACTACTAACTATGTAAAGGATGGACTCTTCTCTATGAATATTCCTAATAAAAGGTCAAACGGACAGGTCAATGTTGTTTGCCTATACATAAAAGATCAAGCGGACAAGTCGGTGTTGTTTGTCTATAACGCCGTGTTATGTTTGATTCTTTTAACATTATTATTTGACTATCGTATTCATTTTGTGAAATAATAAATATTTATATGGGAATTGACTTCAAGTTTTGTTTTCAATTTTATGTATGTTGGTTTATCCAATAAAAAGCAATTTTGTTTGACCATGTATGTGGCCTTGTTTGACAAGTGGGCTAAAACGATTTCGTTTATCCATGTAAAGGTACACACTTGACAAGGGGTCTAACCATAGGGTCTCGATTGGCAAGTGGTCTCTAGCACCGGGTAACAGCGCCCTCATCGTCTGATTCCATTTTAGTAATAGTTTTTGACATATATATTGGACACAATTTACAGAAAGTTTAGCACTGAACTAACGAAAAGAGGCTTCTAAATACCAAAAAGGGTAGCTACTGGACGAATGGCTGTCTAAAGGGTAGATAGCATTCGAAACTGCCTAAAAGCTATCGAGATATACTAGTAGGTATTAGGGTCCAAATAAGCTGCTTATTCTTTACTTATTCTCTAGTTTAGTGTTAAAATGTATACAGATTTTTGCTGTTTTGCATTCAAATGATTTAACCACTGCGGTAGTTCAGTTGGTAGACTGCTCGCTCCGTGGGAGGTCGTTGGTTCAAACCCCGGCCGGGTCTGACTTTAAAGTGGGTAGTGACTGTTCTTTCGCTAAGAACTCGGCATTACGAAATGAAAGTCACGGTTCTTTCGGATGGGAACTTAAAATAAACGAGGTCCCGTGTCACGGTGGGCTTGGCACGCTAAAAAACCCTGCTGTATAATGCCATTAGTGCACTGCACAGGCGAAGTTTCTGCACCTTCGCCTATAGCTGGCGACGTCTCGATATAAGTGAAATATTCTTAACTGGGACGTTAAACACCATTTCTCAACTCAACTCATTCAAATGATTTAGCCTTGCAATATTGCTCTTTTATAAATCATGTCCCAGCACTCACAAATTTTGCTTAACATCGAACATTTTAGTTCCATTAAGGATCAATTGTAAAATCAATTGTCTCAGAGATCTTCATACAATTTTTTTTACGTTTTTGTCTTTTTTACAAGCAACGGTGCTAGGCGGCATTCGTCAAAGGGGTTGAATGACGCCATCAATATTATTAGTGATATTAAAATCTGCTGTTAATATGTTATTATGCGATATGAATTAACCATATCTTCAATTTTCATGGATTTACAGCATTTTTTAATGAACTCAGATTTAATTTTTATTTACAAATTACAAAATTAAAAGAAGGATATGTGAACAGAAATATAAAAGAATCAATAAAACGAACAAAAATTGATAATGATGAATATAAAATAAAACTATATAATGGCATTTCTTCCAAACATTATAATTATGCCTACATTATTCAGAGTTAATTTGTAAATATCATGTCGAATATGGTATAAGTTCAGAGGCCCGAAAACTGCTCATCTTATCCACTGCGATCCGCAACTTTTTCCGTGCCGACAGGTTTTTCGTATTCCCCATTCAATGTTTGGTAGACTGGGATTGTAATTTGGACATGGGCAGATATAATATTGTAATACCTTACTTCATTAATTATGATCTATTCCTGACGACACCATTTTCAAGAATGTTTTGGCCGTCATCACAATAAGTATAATATTCAACATGGATATATTTGACGTCCAATGTCGCTTCAATCCTTTCATTTCCAATTTTTATTAAATACGTGGCGGCAATAGCCAGCTAAAGGGGAGGTGTGGTGCTTACCCTTCTGGAGCACCCGGCCTCACGTTGATGGTAGAAGTTCACGTGTTAACCTAACTTGTCAGTTTGAAAATTTATACTTTGCTTCTGGGTTATGATTTGGACATGGTTTAGTTTCAAGCTACAGTACAGACCTGTCGAAAGTTTAACACTTAGCTAACGAAAAGGGAGTAAAACCTCGGCTTCTGAGTGGTCGAGATAAAGATAGTTAGTGGTCGAAAAGTTGCCGAGAGGTTGATATCAACTATCGAAACTTTTATAGCCAAGGAGCGGGATATGATCTGCCGATTCGGTACTTATTCGTTGAATAAGTGTTAAACGTTCGACAGGTCTTTACTGTACAAGTGTTTGCCCTACATTACAGACCTATCAAAATTTAAACACTAAGCAAATACCGACGCAACTTATCTCTTGTCTGAGCCGGTCTGTTTGTGACAATAAATAACGCTTTATTTCTGTAGAAAACCAAATAAATTTGAATAAAAATTGATAATATTCACTTACTTGTACATAGTCGTAACAGGATTTCTGTATGGGCAACTGCGATAAGCTTAGAATTTTTCTGCACAGAGCAAAACGTTGACGGTATGGGGATTTAAAATGTCGAAAACCAGGCAAATGACGGACCCTGTTGCGCATATTACGTAAAACGTCACCAAGGACATCACATCCGGTGTAAACGTCGTTATTTTTGCCATGTAAAATACCCATAGCGCCAACAGTTTCCTTTCTACAGAGAAACGTTTTGACAATTATGGATGCGCATAAAGATTTTTAGTTACGACTTGGCACAAATAAGTGGATAATATCAATTGTTTTAGATTTATTTAGTTTTCTATGATAAAAGGCGCAATCCATTGTCACAAACAGACCGGCTCTGATAATAGGTCGCTCGTTAGCTACACGTAAATCTCGGCAGGTTCTATCTTGTTTGTCAGGACATGGTTACGGTCAGCTTGGCCACTCGACAGTCAAACTCCGATTCGTTGACTCAATGTTGAAATTTCGACAAGTTGGAACTGTACCTTAAGATTATTTCAATAAACACATAGCATGTCATATTCAACGTACTTACTGACATTTAAAAAAAACGGAAACAGTCTAAATTAAAAGGTTTTCTATGTTTTAAACAACATATCACCATCGTAACTTTGCAATTTGTCAAAACCTCTAAAAATATACAAATTTTAGAACAATATTGTCTAACAAATCGCCTTATTTGAGCAATTTAGGCCGTTATAGGGAAAACTTAATGTAAAGAATGTCAAATAAAAATCGATTTTTTAATCTTACTCGGAAATAAAATCTAATTTATGTAACAATTATTCACGCTCAAAGCGTTTATAATTTCGTTAAAGTATAGCACTGATTTGACACAAAATTAAATGTTTCTAAAATTGATCGCAAACAAACTATTGTCAAACAGTGGTTATCTTCAAACCGAATACGTCCATGCATAACTCAAAATTAGTCGCATATGATTGAATGTGGTTCAACATCTCGGATTTCATGAAGTATAAGATTTCATCCGGAAAAAACATGTACATTTTCTTTGCCAAGCTCCAAACAGCGGCCAACATTCCTATTGTTTATGACCTCGCGACATACGGAGCAAGGAGGTGAGCGCTGTTTCGGAGCTTTTTTCTTTAAAACACCCAACACAACCAAGACTAGAAAAACTGTGAACCACAAGCTCACACAAAAATAACCCCTGCTCCCAAAAATCCATCGGATCAAATTTTTAAATCGGAGGTGCACATCTACATTATATCACAAAGATTGTGTGAAAGTTTCATGAAAATCCATTGAAGGGTTTAGGAGGAGTTGCGGATAAGAGATAGGTACCCTAAGGTGTAACGGAAGGACGGACGGACACACGGACGGACACCCCTATCACTATATACCCCCCACTTTTTAAGCGGGGAGTATAAATATGACACGAACACAATACAAGTTAACGAGAGAAACAGACAACGCAACTAATAAGAACATAAAACAATACAAGTGAAAGTTAGAGACATCCATCAAAACCAAGAATATGACACAATACACCGTAAAGGTATTTATTTTCGCGGTTTAAAAATTTTCGCCTATTCGCCATCGTTTGTGTTGCGCGAAAATTTATACCAAGCGGAAATAAAATTATGCTTATTGTGTTTAAATGCACATTTCAAAAACGCAAAAATTAACTGTGCGGATATGTCTTAATTTCGCAAAACCGCGAAAATAATTACACACGAAAGTAAGTACGTTTGCAGTAATAAAACAAGTTAAGAATAGAAACAGTCAAACAAGAAAACCCATATTAAGACCACTGATAATAAAACTCCCTTACTTCGGCTGACACGAAAGTTAAGGAAAAACAGCCGATGCAACTAAAAACATGGTACAATTCAAGTTAAGGATAGAAAAACAAACACACATTAAGGTCACTGATTATAAACCCCCTAACTTCGACTGACACTGGGGTAAATGATCAATGGTTTTGTTATATTGCAATTGGAGGAACCAATATTCCTTTGTATTTTACGGTTTTTAAATCCCACATATTTCAACAAACAACTGAAAGTATGAAAACATTTTATCATTTATAATCATGAATATATTTGGCATCCCCTAATTAAATGCTCCTTTCATTTTTAATTGTGACACTTGCCGGGTGAAGTTAGAAGATGCTTACCCTTCCAAAACACACCACCACAATCCATTCCCAAAAAATACACACGTGGCAGGTGTAGCTAGCGAAGCAGGAAAGGCTTACTCTTCCAGAGTACCTGGCTTCACTTCCCTGTTGGAAGTTCAAATGTTTAACTAAATTTGTCAGTTTTCTATCTTTACTTTGCTTTTGGGATTATGATTTGAACCTGGATCCGTATGCTTATGTCAGATTTAGAAATATATCCATATAAATTTGCTACATATAAACCAAATGAAGCCTGTTAGGAATATATTGATATTAAACGCTATTTGAAACGACGTATTCTTCATTTACTGTATTTGTAAACATAGACACCATGCAACACAACACAAAAGTATAGACAGCCCAATTCCCCTTTCATTAGGAGTATCCATACTGATATGTGGGGTCAATTTTGTCATCGATTCTGCGGAAAAGAAATCGACAGCTTCATCTCGGAACATATTGTCACTAACATCAATATGTACCGATTAGGGCAATATGTACAGTGGACGTAAGTGCATAATGCAGCTAGTGACAAACTTTGATGTAATTTATGCACCCAATAGATTGAATCAATAACGTATTCAGTGTAATGGACCACACCATTACCCACCTACCTATCTACTTTGCTTCTAGTGGAGCATAAGGCGAGGCACAGATCTCTCCACTCTGTCGTATTTAAAGTGTCGTTCCTTGCTGTTCTCCAACTTAGCCAGCCCGTATCATTTCTTTCCTTCTCTGTTCTTCTTCTCTAGGTCTCTTTTGGTCTTCCTATCTTTCTTTTCCCTATTGGAGCGGCGCAGGTGAATGCATTTTTTTCAATTCCATTGTTTCTTCTCCTAAATATATGCCCAATATATCTCCATCACCTGATTTTATTGTGTTTTCTCCTGATGTTTTTGTGTTCTTTCGCCATTGTGTGGTTCTAATTATACTTATACTCAGAACACCAAAACCTTTAAAGTTGCTAATGTTCCTTCTTTTTTATACTGTTTCTGTAAAGTAATTTATTTATTGCTTTGGTAATTTCAGATAATGCATATGCCATTGCATTTTCCCTTTTTTATATGTCCGTTTTTTTACTTTCAATATATGTCAAGAGAATGTGCCTTTTTTAATTCTGTTTGTTCGCAAAGTAATAATTTATTGCTTTGGTAATTTCAGATAATGTCATAATGATTGTAGTTTTCCTGTTTAATGTTTCCGTGATACACTCTGGCAAGAGGGATGCCATATTCTTGGTTGAGTTGTTTTATTGTCGACATAAAATAAAGAATTTGGGTCAAAGATTAAGTAACATAACATTAACTAAAACTTTAAATGCACGTTAATATAAATAAAATAAACATGTTAAAATACAAGTTGTCATTTGTCGGTTATCACTTAATTGCACTGTACAAAACAATAAAACAAGGCCTTGGTGGCCTAATGGGTAACAGTGGCGTATCCAAGATTCTATGTTGGAGGGGGGAGGGGGCACACTGGCCAATTTTTAAATTGGTGACAACAGCTCTGTAAAACAGTTCCTATCCCAAGTTGTAGTGTGGAGAGGAGGGAGCAGGTGATTGTTGCTACTTCGATAAGTGGTATAGTTTGGCTCGTAAATTAACCTTATATTACCCATTATTTTAGTTCTATAATTTTAGGGGGCACAGGCCGGGTGTGCCCCCGTCTGGATCCGCGCCTGGATAAGACGTCAGTCTACAAATTCATGGTCTCTCATCGCTGTGAGTTCAAGTCCCCCTCAGACCACATATGGGAAAGTAAATTTACTTTGCCAGTTGGCCTTTACTGGTTTATCTGGTATCAGTATAATGGACTGGGGCAGTGGTACGCTCTGCCTCTGTGAACTAGAACCTTAAAGTCGCCCTGAATGTGCGCTAGTACAAAGCAGACCATACAACACACTCGCACTTCACATGCATACACGAAATTGTTCATAGATTAACCCATAGAGGTTAATAGCTGAAAAATTGCTGATGGGACTTTAAACAACATTTAACCAAAACAATAAAACAGAAAAATAATAACCAATAGTCATTTAGTGGAGTAGTTGACCAATGGTGTTCTACACCCCGTACAGGATTATTTCGCTTATCCGGTGGTCAGTTCGTTCATGGGTGGTGGAGCAAACCGAAGTACCCGCTGAAATTCACCGAATTTTGACAAGCGAACTGATAAACTTTCTCACACTAGTGGCAATACTGAATATGATTCTAACCTAGACTGTAGAAGGCGAAAATGCAAAATGTTCCTTAACAACGCGCTTAAGGCCACTGAGACTTCTGCTATCAATTTGGGGAATGCTAAATATATATTTGTAAGATCAAGATAATATGACATTGTAAAGTTCGGTGTTCAATCAAGTACTGTAGTCGGTAGGGTCTTCCTGACCAAGAACTTAAAAAATAGGTTAGTTGGTTGGTTGAATGTTTCTTAACGTCGCATCAGCAAGCTTTCAGCTATTCGCGACGAGAACTATTTTATAAATCTATGAACAAGTTCGTGTATGCATGTGAAGTGCGAGTGTGTTGTATTTTTTTATACATTGAGTGATACCAATAATGAAAGCAAATTACGACGTGTTTAGAGGATCCAAAACGCATTCTGATATCGTCAATTATTTAACAAGGGTCATTGAAAATAGTGATCAATGTACTAGTATATTAAATCTGATGTTTGTCTGAATATAACAAAATATTGAAAAGGGATACTATAATAAAAAAAAAATAAAAAAAAAAATGAACAGAAGCTAAGAATATAAAGCTTGATGTTGGTCTGAATATTATAAATTATTGAAAAGGGATATTATAATTCTGAAAAATAAATAGACAGAAGTTAAGAATGAACATAATCAACAGAACCGTGGCTTATAATGTAAACCAAATACAGTACATACCTGTCAGTAGTTTAACAATGGGCTAACGAAAAGGAGTCGATGATCGGATGCTAAGTGGGCGAGACAGGGATATCTATTGAACAAAAAACTGCCGAGATATAGATAACAGTGACATCGAACAGCTGCCGATTAAGTACTAATTTGTTAGCTTAGTATTAAACTTTCGACAGGTCTGTACTGTAGCGACGTCATATTGGAATCAATGGTTACGAAACTTAGGTTGAGGACTGGATTAAATTGAATAAAAATGTAAAAGACAGAAGTCGAGATAAACAAACATAACGAGTAGGTAACCGATATATATCATGATTCAATTCATATATACAAGTATATATATAGAACAATCGCCATCTCCCTATCTCAAAAAAGTTCAAAATACCCTACGCCTGTCGTCGACAACACGTCTGGTGTCTACAATGACGTTCGTTCAATGAACTACTGTCCGTAATCCGTGTTAGAAATTGTACCGTTTTACCACTATATCCTCCGTACATACAATGTTTAAATTTAGTGAATAAAACTTGGTTTTTGCCACATTGGTGAACCTTGTAAGATAATAAAAAATATAAATTATACAGTACAAACCTGTCGAAAGTTTAACACTGAGCTAACAAAAAGGAGTCGAGGCTCGGTTGTCGAGTGGACGATACATGAAGGCCTATTAAACAAAAAGCCGCCACAGCTTTTGAGATATACTATTAGATAACGAGTGACCGTGAAGAGCTGTCGGTTAAGCACTTAATTGTTAGCTAAGGGTTAAACTCTTGTCAAGTCTATTCTATAGCTATAAGTTATAGTTATTGGAATCAATGGTTACGAAACTTTGAGCACCATATTTAATTAAATAAAAATGTCATCCAAGACGGGAATCGAGATGAACAGACATTAAAAGTGGGTAACCGAAAAAATCATAATTCATATTATTTATATTAAGAATAATCGCCATCTCCCTATCCCAAAAAGGTTCAAAATACCCTAAGGCTGTCGTCGACAACACGCCCGTTGTCTACAATGACGTTCGTTCAATGAACTACTGTCCGTAAATCGTGTTCCGTGTTAGAAATTGTAACGTTTAACCACCAAATTCCCTGCATAATAAACATGCGATTATGGATTATGATTATTTTCCATAGTTGCGCGACCCCAAGGAGACTTCTGATGGAGACAATTATTATGTAACACTAAAGCCATACATGTGTATCCCGGTGTCTACAATGACGTTCGTTCAATGAATTGTCGTGTTCCATCTTAGAAAAAATTGTAACGTTTAACCACTATATCCCCTGCATAAGAAACATGCTACTATGAACTTATTATTTTCCGTAGTTGTTCCACCCCAAGGAGACTCCTGATGGAGAAAATTATTATGTTAAACTAAAGCCATGTGTACATTTTAATTAATAAATTTTTTTTTTTTTTTTTTTTTTTTTTTTTTTGCCACATCGGTGAACATTGTAAGATTGAAAATATAAATTATATCTTATGTATCTATGGGATCTGTATCAATAATTTAATATTTTTATATTAATAAAAATATACAAGACACCATAACCGATGTAAGTTTAGTGGCACTTATCGTGAGCAAAAACTAGATACTTATATTACACCTCTGTCGCAAGTTTAACACTAAACTAGCGAAATATTGACAAATCTGCGGTTCATACTGGTTCCCTTATAAGTATAAATTGTCAGCTTTTCGGCAGCTACAATCTTTCTGTCGGCAGCTTTCAGACCACTAGCTATCAATATCTCGACAGCCTTGTGGCAGCCAGGCTTCGACTCCTTTTCGTTTCGTTAGCTCAGTGTTGAACATTTGACAAGTCTGTTCTCAATTCAACCTTGAAGCTTTTTAAAATCTGAAAAACGGCTTTTTGAAAAGCATTCAATACAAATGTAATTCGAATTCCCTATGGAAAGCCTGTCTGCTATTCAAGTTATTATCTAAGACTTTGGTATATATGTTTTTTTACATTAATGGATATTTTAAAAACATAAAATTCAGTACCGCATAAAATTTAAATGGACCCTTTTTGTTCAGTCTTCTAAGATTTTAATGGCGACGAATGCGACAACAGATTATGTAAAAAGGCCAATGACACTATTAACACGAACAAAGTCGGATATAGCCATTTCAACAAAAGAGTTACATTAGCTGATTCTTAATTCCAAACATAATATAGAAAGACGGATTTGAAAAGGTTTACTTATTGGGTTTTCATACAATACAGGTCTGTCGAAAGTTTAACACTTCAGTACAGACTTGTTTAAAGGTAACACTAAAATAGCAATCATAGCTTGGCTGTAGAGGGATGGAGACACGTACAGTTATAACGTGGCAGAAAAGCTGCAAAAAGATAAATAGCAGTTGTCAATACGATATATTGATGAAGATTCTGCACTAGTCCTTTAGCGTAGTGTTAAACTTTCGTCAGACCTATGTACTGTAAACTAACGAATTAGTGCCGAATCGACAGCTTATTTCAACCCCTCGTTAGTAAGACAGCTTTTATACCCCACCCCACCCCCGCTTAAAAAGTGGGGGGGTATATATATAGTGATAGGGGTGTCCGTCCGTGTGTCCGTCCGTCCTTCCGTTACACCTTAGGGTACCTATCTCTTATCCGCAACTCCTCCTAAACCCTTCAATGGATTTTCATAAAACTTTCACACAATCTTTGTGATATAATGTAGATGTGCACCTCCTATTTAAAAATTTGATCCGATGGATTTTTGGGAGCAGGGGGTATTTTTGTGAGCTTGTGGGTCACAGTTTTTCTAGTTGGTAGTTGCTTTGATATCTTTTGTTTTTTTCTTTTTTTTCGGTCACTACTAAAACAACAAGTAGCTATCTGTTAGCTTGGTGTATAACGCTCGACAGGCCTGCACTGCAGATATTGAGAACTTATAAAGTTCTTTTCAGAAATTTATAAAATGGTCCTAGCAGTGCTAGATAATGTTTTAAGTGGCGAAGAGTGTTGTTGATTGAGGGGGGTTTCAAAATACTGGCTATCTTACATAAATGATTTTAATGCTTCGTGTGATACCACAAGTAATCTCGAAAAACAAAAATTTAAAGTTAGAATGATTTCCTTTTTATAAATGCTTCGTATGATACCACAACTAATTTAGAAAAAACGAAAATTTAAAGTTAGAATAATTTCCAATTTGCGGTTTCCATCACGTTACGAAATCAAACAAAGTTTGGTTAGAATGCAATCAGTAAAGTAATCAACAGAATAAAACTAAAATGGATTCTATTTAGAATTCGAAGTTGGGATTTCTAAAACGTAATTTCGGAGTGTTATTAGACATGGTAAAACAACCCACACGCCAATTATTGAACCATTCTTGGTAATAGTGTAAGAGATTCACTCATACAAGTCTCTCTAAGAATTAGTATTTTCTTAAATGGCTTGAAACAAATTTTGCAATTTTACACGACAAACAGATAACGATACAGTATTGCAATTTATTATATAGCAATGCATGGTTCGCAAAAATAATAAATGATAAAACCCGAGGTGTCAATCGTTGGTTTTAATTTTGACGTCATGTGACGTTATGTTAAGTTGAAAGAATTTTTCGAGTTGGGAGAATCGCGGACGATGTTAAATAATTTTGTAAAATCAATGTTTGTTTTTTCAATTTTTTCCCCAGTGTTTACGATGGTATTAGTAAAATGTTTACCAATGATGTTTAAACGAAGAGTTATCTGTTGTTCTTAATTACTTCTTTAGCAGTTTTTTCCAGTCAGGTATCAGATTTTTCGAATCAGATCAAAATCATATAAAATACCTGGTTGTGAGTTCATTGACAGATTAAGCCAAAGAAAGCTTTTCATTTAGTCTGGTAGGGTATGTGATACATATGTGGTTTTCTGACGTAGCTGATCGCACTCGTTTATTGTGATCGCACTCGTTTATTGTGATCGCACTCGTTTATTGTGCGGACGCATACATTACACTCGCGCACGAGTGTAATGTATGCGTCCGCACAATAAAAGAGTGCGATCAGCTACGTCAGAAAACCACACCACATATGTGTGGTTTTGCGTATGTATCCATTTACGGGAACTAGTGTGATATTTATGTATCGTACGACAGAATTGTATTTTAGATGACGGAAGTAAACACAATTTATTTTGCTATATAATAAATGGGTTATTGAATTGATATTGTGAAATATTGCTCCTCGTTGACTCGAAATTTGCACTCAAAAGCTCATGCAATTGTCGCGTCAACTCGGGACAATATTTCACAATATTAGTTCAATAACCCTATAATATAGCCAACTCTGTGAAGTGTATTGTAATATGTATTGAATGAATATTTACTGTATAGCATCAAAAAATATAGCAATGTATGATTTGAGTTTAAATAAACTATGCAAAAATGATGTTATCAAAGCTTAAGTTTTCAGCAACTAGAAAAAAATCAAGTCTTAATTATATAATGGCTTAACAAATCAAAACAAAACAATAAACAATATTGAAACAACAAGACTAGAAGGAACAAGAAAATGTAATTGTGTCAAATAAATAAAGTTTGTACACATGGTGCATACAATAATATATAAGTTTCACTAATTTAAACTGATTCTTCAAGAAAAAAAATTAATAAAAACTCTAACCTTGCTTGCAAAAGTTCATAAGGTAGATTACTCGGCAATATTAGAAGATAAACAGTGATCCAATACTAGTGTTTGCATAAGAAAAGTTTAACACCAAAGCACACCTATACTGATATGGTAGCATGTCAAAATGCTCCCACATATGCTGCAGTAAAAAGGTGATGCGACTGAACAAAACCTTATTCTGTATTACAGGACAGACCCGTCGAAAGTTTAACAATGCGCTTACGAATTAATTCGGATTTGAAAGCTCATTTCGGACAATCTAGACCTATGTCTTAGTAACTTTTTGGCAGTTGCTGTCTATTTTTCGGCACCTTTTCGACCACCAACAAGCCACTCGACAGCCGCAAGATTCGACGCCTTTTCGTTAGCTTAGTGTTAAACTTTCGACAGTTATGTACTATACATTGTGTACTATTTGACTCTTTCCCTATCAGACGTAAAGTGTGTCCTATGTGTAAGTAACAAGATTATCAAATATTCAATGGGTTTTACATTAGAACTTATTAGCCTAATTTTACCCATGGTCGCTCCAACTTAGAATCACTGAACAAATCTTGATCAAAGTGCCTGAATGGACTTTTACGAACAACTTTCTTGTCACAATATCGCTTCACTAATGGTTATTGATGTAACGGAAGAGTGTTTTTTATTACAAGTAATCTGTGCTAACATCAATACAGATATACGCAATATACATGTATATGGATGGTCATATTCAGGACAAGATGCGATCACGAAAAACTGAATGAATTTGTCGTGTACTCGATCGCTCATATTAAAAGTACACTTAACGATTGCCTCTTTCGAGTAATCAAACTAATGTTGGTAAAAATATACAGATTCTCAGTTACACACTTTCCTTTCACACAATTTTGATTAGACACGTGGCGGGTGTAGCTAGCTAAACAGGAGGTGCTTACCCTTCCGGAACACCCGGCCTCACTTCCCTGGTGGAAGTTCACGTGTCTAACCTAACTTGTCAGTTCCAAAGTTTTTACTTTGCTTCTGGATTGTGATTCGGAAATGGATTAGTATGTTTGTTTTTGATTACAACAAGACACATGTGAGTGAACATTATCAACTATGGTTTAATTTTATTTTATGGAAATAAAGAGCGGTTCACTGTCACAAACAGAATGGTTTTAACAGTACATGTATTTCCAGTAAGCAATGTGCACAGAAAAAACTCGAACCATGAATGGAGGCCTTGTAAATTTTAAACTTTTAGGTTTGTTTATTAGACCAAAGATGCCTAATAGATTGTGGGTTTCATTTAAGCTCAACAAACACCGAAAACAGTTGTACATATTAAGTTTTGCTAAATACTTTTACTACTAAAACCTATAAAGTGCATTAATTTGTATCTACGGTCCCATGCATGGATTCTCTTCATATACATGTTTATTGTAATTGGATTCTATTCACGCAAGAATCATATGAAAGAGACTAATGCTCTTTTGCCATAGAGTAATGCATTTCCAATACCTAACACTACCGAAGGTTTACAGTTATGTTTCAAATGAACACTTTTTTCGAAATCTGAAACTTTATATTGATAACATTGTGTTATTATATATTTATTACCTTTAAGTGAGGGAGATATGAACATTTGTTTACCCTAAACAAGTCGCCTTTCCCTTAGGCTTCGCCCTCGAGAAATATGACTTGTTGCGGGTGAACAAATGTTCGTAATCACGGGCTATATGACTACGAATTTACACTGGGGATAATATCAAGACTCTTTATAATTAAATTTCAGATTTGGTAAAAACCTGTGAGGATTCATGTCCGACATTATTTCAGGTTTTGGTAATTTTCTTTTCTTTAAATATCCTATTCTAGGCTAAATGAGCATATAGACGACGGAATATGGTCTCATTAGAGCTGTGTATATAGTCGTAATTGGGTGATCATACTGAGAGTAAAATCGCTGTTAAGAGTTTATACGACTCTTAAAGGAAACGTATATCAAACATGAAATGTGTGCCGGCTATATACAGTACAGATCTGTCGAAAATTTAACACTGAGCCAACATGAAGGAGTCGAAGCTCGGCTGCCGATTGGCCGAGATATTGATAGCTAGAGATTAAAAAGCTGCCCAGAGATAGAGATAACAGCTGCCGAGATAAAAGTATCAGGGGACAGAACTGAGCTGCCGATTCTGCACTAATTAGTTATGTTATGTGCTGTTTTTGAATGCATTATTTTAATAGAAATTCAAAAACAGCACATGGCAGTTATATTAATGTTAAACTACCGACAGGACTGTACTGTATGTATCAAGCTATCCTTAAAATAATCTGCAAAATTATAAGATTAAAATGTCCCCCTTTTCATATCTTCCCCTTAAACCATCCAAAAAAAAAAAAAAAACACGAGACATATTTCCTGTACGCTGCAGGTTTCAAATATTGACTTGGAATATACAGATTTCAAATTAAATTCAATTTAAACTCATTTCCGATATTTTTTTCTGACAGGGATGTACTTTAAAAAAATTAATTAGAACTAAATTAAACTCATTTTCCGATAATTTTTCCCGACAAGGTTGTACTTTTAAAAAAATTAATTCAATTTAAACTCATTTCCGATAAATTTACCTGACAAGGATGTACTTTTAAAAAAGATTTTGGTCTCGAAAAAAAATATTCATGGCTAAAGGCAGCTCTAAATTCTGAATCTTTAAAATGCTTCTTTTCACCATAAAAGGAAAAAGCTTCCTCCAAACACATATACAGTGCATATGTGTCAAAAATACATTAACGGAAAAGTGTAAAAGAAATCAACTGACAGATAATAAGAGTTTAGTTGAGTAATGGTGTTGTACGTCCCAGTCATGAATATTTCACTTATATTGAGACGTCGTTAGCTATAGGCGAAAGTGCAAAAAAATTGCCTGTGCCCACCTACGGAGCGAGCAATCTACCAACTAAGCTACCACAGTGGTTGGCCGATAATAGGTAACTAGTGGCCGAATAGATGCCAAGAAGTACAGTACAGACCTGTCAAATGTTTAACACCTGGCTAACGAAAATGAACCAAAGCACAGCTGCCCAGTGGCCGCATTTTGGATAGCTAGTTGTCAAAAAGGTGGCCAAAAATAGACAGCAGCTGCTGAAAAGCTATTGATATATAGACCAAGGTGAGCTTTCTATTTGACACTAATTCGCAAGCTTAGTATTTAACTTTCGACAAGCCTGTATTGTAGATACCAGCTGCTGAAAGATGTCGAGATATCGGCCGAGATGAGATTTCTTTTCGACACTTATTCATAAGCTTAGCATTAAACTTTCGACAGACCTGTATTGTATGTAGCAGCTGATGAAAACTGTCGAAATATAGATAACAAGGGGCCGAGACGAATCGGCGATTCAGTATCAATTCATGAGCTCGGTGTTAAACTTTCGACAGGCCTGTATGTTAGATACTACCTGCTGAAATCTGCCAAGATATAGATAAGGAGGGGCCGAGACGAATCAATTCGTTAGCTTAGTGTTTAAACTTTAGACAGGTCTGCGCTGTATATATTTGTTATAATTATTTGTCACAAAAGGCCTAGAGGTAAGTTGAAACCAAATGACGGGACCTAATTTTTCAGACTTAGCATTAATTTTATTTAACCATGTACTTTTGCGTTTTTAAGACTGTCTAGGTACCCATTTATTTCATTTTTGTCATGGAAATCCGCTTTGACTTTTTGTACTTGTACGTTTATAAGACTTGCCTATGTAATCATATTTCATCAGATGCCTAGGTATCCATTTATTTCAAATTTGTCATGAAAATCAGTTTTGAATTTGTACTTTTACGTTTTTAAGACTTACAGATGTAATCATATTTCATTAGATGTATAAGTATCCATTAGATTCATATTTGTCATAGAAATCCGTTAACTCAACGTCTTCAAGCTTTAAATAAGATTAACCAACAGTGCTTCAAATATATACTCAAGCGAATTATCAATAATACTTAAACAAACACAAACGGTCTATCATGTTCAAATCACAATCCCAAAAGCAAAGTGAAAACTTTGAAAATTGGCAACTGATAAGTTCAACACGTCATCTTTACTAAGGAAGCGAGCCCATTTGCTCCGGAAGGGTAAACATTTCCTATCTATATACAATTTGCCACGTGGAAAATCAGCGAAAACACAAATCTGATTGTTGAATAGCACCTTAATTTCACATGCAATCACACAAAGGGTATTTAACTATTTCTATTTTATTTGCGGTGGCAAAATATATATATCAACGATTTATGAGAAAATACACAATTTATTCGTTTTTATGTTGATAAAAAAACCTATCCTTTAATAATGCATAATACGATAGATTATTCCCATGAACATGAAATACCACTGCGGTAGCTCAGTTGATAGAATGCTCGCTCCGTAAGTGGGGGTTGTGGGTTCGAACCCCGACCGGTGCTGACTCAAGATTTTAAAGAGAGTAGCGACTATTCTTTCGCCAATCACTCGGCATTGGAAAGAAAATCACGGTTCTTTCGGATGGGAACTTAAAATAAACGAGGTCCTGTGTCACGGTGTCGCGTAACATGATAAATAACCCTGGGCTGAGTAACTCGAAGCTATCTTAGCACTTACGAATACTTAACACCTTTGTGTTATATAGACATTAAGTGTTCGTAACTGCTAAGAGAGCTTCGAGTTACCTAGTCCTGCTGTATAATGCCATTAGTGCGACACACAGGTAAAATTTCTGCACCTTCCACTATAGCTGATGACGTCTCGATATAAGTGAAATGTTTAAATATTCTTTACTGGGGCGTTAAACACCATTACCCGACTGTACTTCTAAACATGAAAAGAAACATATTGCCTGTATAAAACTATAGTATATTAAAACAAAAATACCTGGATCGCGTCAGCTAATTATATTTATAATCTTGTTTTGGATATGATTTTGATACATTGTAACATGTTAGCAGAAATAACAGTGATTTTGTTTGCCTAAAATTACTACCGAACAGGTAGTTTCCCCATAGGAAAAATTACTGAATTTTCCCAAATTGACCACTAAAATCTCCCATAACAACAGTGATATACTAGAAAAATTAAATCTAGTTGTTCATAGCCACAATATTGTCACAATATAACAACTTTGCAATGAGGATCCTTAGCTATTGCAAGCATGTCAATATGCAGTTTGCTGTATTTCAGAACTTTAAATTTTTTTTTCAATTTAAAAGGCAGAATAGACTAGAAGGTAGGTTTTTAAAAAGCATAGCAAAATCTCTGAATAAGAGAAAATAATTTCAAGAATCGCATTTCTTTTTCCGTGTGTTCCATAGCTAAAAGACGTTCAAGAAAATTTGACTTGATAGTTTGAAAAATTATGTTTTTTAAACTTAGTATGTAATGTCGCTTTACTACGGTGGCTGAATGAGGCCATGCAGAAAAATATTTTGCACGTGCGCACGTAGGAGCTTTCTGCGCACACGTGAAACATATTTTTTCTGCATGGCCTCATTCAGCCATCGTACTTTAGCGTCCTGATGTTTAATGTTTTATTGTTAATATAAATTTATTGATAAACCGGGTAAAATATTCTCAGGGGGTATTATTTTTCAGTAAAAATAAAATGTAAACTTGTGTTCTCATAAAATGTTTATCTATAATTAAGGGCTATCGACATTTTATATGTAGTACTTACCTGTCCAAAAGTTTAACACTTAGCTAAGGAATTAGTACCAAATCCGGAGCTCTTCTTGGTCCCGATTAGCTGTATCGTAACAGTTTTTCGACAGCTCTAATCATTTTTTTATTCATTTATTATTTTTTTTTTTATTTATTTATTTTTATTTTTTTTTTTTTTTTGAAGTTTTGTCTATCCTTATCTTGGCTACCGGAAAGCAGAACCTATTATGTTAGCCCATTGTTGAACATTCGACAGGTCTGTACTGTAAGATAATATATATACTATACAGTACAGAACTGTCGAAAGTTTAACAATAAGCTAACGAACTCGTGCCGAATCGGCAAGTATTTGATCCCTTATTTGGTACATCTGTAGCTTTTTGGCAGTTGTCATGTCTAGACAGATTTTTGGTCACTAGATTTCCATATCGCGGCCAATCGATAGCTGAAGATTGACTCCTACTCGTTAACTCAGTGTTAAACTTTCGACAGGTCTGTACTATAATATATATGTATATTTACACATCACAAATGAACCTAATTTATAAAACTTTGGATACTCAATATGCCGTAGCTACTCTAGCCGTAGGCTTGGCTCTTCATTGTCACCTGACTATAGATACAATCGGTCTTTTAAGTTATGCTTGATTGTATTATGTAATGATGAAGATTTAATACTTTCACATAAACATATGATACTGAGGACCAACGCCTTCCATCGGATTATCAATTGGACATATTCTAAAACTTAGTTGGGTTTAATGAAGACCGTGTTATAAATATTGAGTGTGTATAGTTGTGTATAGTTCATATGAACTTTTTGTCCGTGATTTTATCAAGCAGTACTGAATAGTAACCCCTTTGAAGTAGCATACGACGCTGAAGACCAACGCCTTCCAACGGTAACGGGTTTATTATACTGTAGAATTCAGTTTGATTTTATGAAAACCGTGTTTTTAATATTGAGTGTGTATAGTTCATACTTGGGTTCATACATGTATGAACTTTTTGGTCATGATTTTATCAAACAGTACTGAATATGTAATCCCTTCACAGTAGCACATGATACTGAAGATCAACGCCTTTCTGTGGATTGATAAATGGTCACATTATTAGAATTTGGCCAATTTCAAAAGGAACGTTTTATAACTTTGGGGTGTATATTAAGGTTGTGCAAAGTTCATATGAACTATTTGGCCTTGATTTTATCATACAGTACTGAATATGTAATCCCTTCACAGTAGTAGCATTCGATGCTTAAGATCAACGCCTTCCAGTGGTTTATTAAATCGCCATTTTTAGAATCTGGTCATGATTTGATCATGCATTAGTGAATATGTAATACCTACACAGTACCACATGATACTGAAGATTAACGTTTTGCAGTGGATTCATACATGACCATTTTTCGAATTTGACATTTCTTGCTTTTCAGTGGCTTTTTTATATGTTCATATTAGAATTTGGACAATTTTTTAGCAAGTACGTGTTCAAAACTTTTGGCGAAACTATAAGAAGAGTTGCGTTTATTTAATTCGTTCAGGCATGTATATATGACCACTTTTTCAGTAAAGGATATTTTGGATATTAAAATTAAGGACGACATGTATTGAACGCTGTAAAAGGTAAACATTTCGTCATTTTCTTTTGCCTAAAACTATTTATTTATGATTAATTGAATCTATCAACAACTTGCGGTGTCAGATTGGGAAATCTCAACCCTAGTTCCAATATATTTGGTCCAGGCAAGGCTTGTCGAGTTATAACCAAAACTATTTGAACGAGGGTTGAGAATTCCTTATCTGGCACAACAAGTAGTGATTAATTCTATTTCTTGCATCAGAAAGTACAATTTTTTAATTTAAAATCAATTTCAACTTTCAATACACCTCTGATTTTGTTGATAAAATTTTGCGGGAAAAACGGCGTTTAGGCTATCTTGCACAGGGGGTTACAAGATGGAGATAGCTTGCACCTCTCTTTTTATGGACTTTTCTATCGGGGGTGCAAGAAATTGCCATATACCATTTTTCAATTTAATCATAAAATACATTCAAAATATTGTATGTCATATACCATTTTTTAATGTATTTTATGATTAAATTTTAAAAAATGTTATATGACAATATGTAAATTCGTAGGTCAGTTTGTCCACAAAAATAAAACTAAAACACTGCGAAAATTAATCATTCAGTTATTTTCGCGGTTTCCGATTTTCGCAGTTTTAAGAAAAATACCATTTCATTGGGAGTTAAATTTGCGATTCGTGGTTACTGGTATACGTTAAAAAGTTTGTAACTTACATTATTTTTACAGAACTAGAAGGCCTGCAAACAATTCTTCATCAGTAATGCTTGGACCAAAATTCTGAAATTATTTTTTTCAAGATGATAATAAGGATAAGATACTAGTATCCAAAGGATCAAAATATAATTTACCAGATTTAGCTTAGGAAATACTTAAATACTTTGCATGAGGGAATTTACCCTAGTTTTTAATAAATTAAAGATTTTAACTAGATTTTACAATTCATTAATTAGATTTTATGTTTGTTTGAAAAACGATATGGTGAGTGATAATGATATTTGAGAACAAGCTGGCTTACTTCATATAACATATTTTATATACATATATTTCAAAGTTTTTAACATGAAATGTGCTTTGTCTTTGTTAAGCCTAGGCTTCTGGTCTTATCAAGGCCCTCAAAAAGTTTTATGGCCGTCATCACAGTATTGTTGATAAATTTGATGTCTCTGTGCACAGGATTACCCTGATTATATTTGACGTTCCTTTCACACAATTTTGATTACACACGTGGCGGGTGTAGCTAGCTGAATAGGAGGTGTTTAGCCTTCCAGAGCACCCGGCCTCACTTCCCTGGTGGAAGTTCAAGTGTCTAACATGCCTTGTCAGTTCCAAAGTTTTTACTTCGCTTCTGGATTGTGATTCGGACATAGATTAGTATGTTTGTATCTCTGGAGACAGGTTTAAATAAGGTAGGGCTTGTTCCTGAATCCAGTTTACAGTTTGTTTTGGGTTGTATTACACTATCTTTCATTACCCTTTGAAATACCATGAGCAGATATTTACAATTCTTTCTTTTAATAAATATTTTGTACCTTGGCGCTATTTTTTCCATATTTGCTCGTGTGATATAGGGTTTTCAGCCATGCGAGATTGGCGTGTCTCACATGACCACGCGACCCCCTGTGTAGGACATGACGTAATATTTCGGGAAAATTGATACATATCAAGGGTCATGACCCCATTGTCTTTCATTGGGAATTGAAATACAATTGCTTCTCTAGTATGTTTCATCGAAGACAGGTACAGTCATATTGTAAATATTTGTATTTAATGATGAATCAATATTGTTTAAACTAAATATGTTTTGGTTTTTTTATTAGCTATCTACACGCGAAATGTGTGAAGTTGAATTTGAGAATAAAAGGATTGAAACTATGAAACTGCAAATATATCCACGGTACTTTTGGTTGCAGAAACTTTAAAAAGGAGTGTTATCTTGTTTTGTGGACTATGATTTTTTTATTTTATTAACATCATGCGCATATACGATATAATATTATTAGGATTATACCCTAGAGTCTGGGATTTCTTAAATAAAAAAACAAACATACTAATCTATGTCCGAACCAAAATCCAGAAGAACTTTGAAACCAACAAGTTTGGTTAAACACGTTAACTTCCACCAAGGGAGTGAGACCGGTGCTCCGGAAGGGTAATCACTTCCTGTGTAGCTAGCTATACCCACCACGTGTGTAATCGAAATTAAGAGAAAAGAACATGGAGTTATTTGACGTCAAATAAAAGTCGCAAAATGATAGATCTATATTTATGGTGTTTTATTGGGGCTAAATTTGCACTATCGATCCGTCGGCTCTTCGCCATGAACGCGAAGAAGTAAAATAGCAAAACTGATTAATGAATAGGTGAAGCCGCTCCATTGTTATCGTGTACCGTATTGGCACCATAGCTTTTTCGCGTTCATTTCGAAGATAATGTAAATATTGACCCATATTGCAACTTTATACCTATCAATTATATCTTGTTACATTTATACCTAATTTAATGATTCTGACATGTTTATCTATTTTTTACAATATATATATATATATAATATTATTAAATATTATACCAGTTTTAATTTCACAGCACTCAAGACGTCGTTTCGGAATACTATTGTTCATCAGACTTTCAGGAAAGAGAGAGAAAGAGCTTTACAGCACTCTAGACAACCGTTTCGCAATACAGTTCTTCATCAGACTTTCAGGAGAGAGAGAGGGGGAACTTTTCAGCACTCTAGACATCCGTTTCACAATACAATTCTTCATCAGACTTTTAGGAGAGAGAGAGACTATATTTTGATTGTCAAAAACATTGAACAGAAACTGTTTTTTATCTTACAACATAGTTTAACAAATAATTTCGTGTATAAGTTGATTTTTACTTTTCTTTCTTTATTTCTAGATCACAATGCCGAAAGAGTACCAAGGGAACTAAATAAATGTGATGTCATGAATTGTGCCAGGATTTGATGATATTTGCAGATATAAATGCTATAAGAGTATTTAAATGAATGAAAATTTCTGATTTTTTACTTCCAAGGAAACTAAAATGACGTCATCAATTGTGCCAGGATTTGACGTTAGTACAGATATAGGTTCTTTTTATGTAACAACCGAAAGTAACTGGAATTTTAGTGATTGGGATGGCAATGACACAATAAGCGACATAACCACAAAAGTGGTTAAATCTAAAACCACCGCAAAAACCGTGTTTGATTTTATTGAGTATGATGTTGCATTATTTCTCAACAGGTATTACCTGATCATCATATGTGCCATTGGGATACCCGGAAACATAGCGGCATTGATCACGCTGGCAAAAATGCGTCCACTTTCATCATCGTTACTCTATATGGTGGCTCTGGCGGTTGTTGACACTGTGGCACTAATTATTAAGATATTATACCTACAAATAACAACTGTCAATATTCCGCTTTTAGACGTTGGATGTAAATTAATATTTTTATTTGGAACTTTTTCGATGCAATACTCGAGCTGGATTTTGGTTTCCATGACAGTTGAACGTTTCATAGCTATATGGTTTCCGCTTAAAGTTTCGAAATGGTGCACAAGACAAAGAGCCATAATAGTTATGCTCGTAATTGGAACATTGCTCATGGGTTTGAATTTTCATTATTTATGGACTTACCATGAGGTTGAACATAGTTTCTATACGTATCATTGTACGTCTTTCCCTGAGTACATGGACTTCGAAAATAATGTATGGTACTATCTGGATGGTTTAGCCTATAGTATCATACCATTTATTGTTTTGATTGTGTGTAATATCATGATTATTGTGGGTATAAAGCGATCAAGCAGGAAACAGCGTGCGCTTACGAACAAAATGGACAAACTGCAATCAGCTGATAAAGCAAAACAGCAGAACCAGATCACCATCATGTTAGTGACAATTTCTATCGTGTTTGTCCTTTTCACAATGCCTAATTGTATCTTTTTCATCATACAAGGAAAGATAAATTATTTAGCCACGCCGCATTCACATGCCATCTGGGTTCTTTGGATGCAAGTTATCTTTTTCCTTTCAGACGCTAATCATGCCATCAATTTTTATTTGTACTTTTTAAGTGGACAAAAATTTCGACAAAAATTTAAATCAATGGTCTGTTGTCGAAAAAGTCCGAAGAGGATACGATTTAATACGACCATATCGAACATCAATTCGGTATACCGGAAACAATCTTCGTACACTTCCGATAATTACGGATATAACCGAAGTCAGACGTCAATTAACGAGATTTCTTCATCCCCGGATACAACAAATCCTAAAACGTTTGAAACGTCATTTTCAAAAAACGGAAAGGCTTCTAAAAACGGACTTACTAAAAGAGCTATAGAGGAAAGTCAGTACATGTAGCCCCACCTTTGTATACGGCCGTAAAAGAAGACACTATTCAGATAAAATTAACGGCACTAGCTATAAAGCCAGCCATACATGTTCATATTTTTAATTTCGATTATATGAAAATATGCGTGATCATGTACAGTCACACCTGTTTATAAAGGCCGTCAAATAGAGTCGGTAAAAGTGACTTTTATGGACATGTAGTCCTTATATATATGGTTGAAAAACATAAAAAATCAATAGGAATAATATTTTACACTGGCCTTTAAAAGCAGTGATGCTTTTAAATTGGTAGCTTTTCAGATATGTTCGACTGTTTACTAGACACAAATTATTAGGTAATTGCACATAGGGTGTGTGTGTGTGTGTGTGTGTGTGTGTGTGTGTGTGTGTTAGAGAGAGAGATTTGGGAGAAAGAAAGAGAGATTTTAGAAATTGTTCAAAAGGACAATATTGTCCTATATATGATGAAATGTCCAGCAGTACGAAAACTTTAGTTGTGAACTGTGATGTGTTTTATGTAAAATGTATTGTGATATTGTGTATTCAATATATCATTCTTGTGAGGTTTTTTTTTTAATTTCTAAAATTTGTAACGTTTTTATCTATTGTGATTACTAAAGTACATAGGAAGTAACATTTATGGAGAGTGATGTTCAATTAATTATACAAAAGTACAAAGGACTCGTGCTGCAGAACAGACCGATAGAATGGTTAAGTGTAAGCTGACGACAATCGACGAGTTATCTCGGTCAGTCGTTCCGACATCTTTTCTCTGGATAATTTTTCGGCAATTAGCTAATCAAATCTCGGTCATTCAACAGCCAAGCTTCGATTGATTTTCTTCAGTTTAACAGTGCAAATCAAGAAATTGGATTTTGGTAAAAAAAAAAAATTCCATGATCAAAAATTTTAACTACCGTCTAGAAACGTGCATGAAAACGGATGATAGTAGGAAAAAAATTAAACAGACCAATACATGACCAAATCACGACCCCAAAGCAAAGCAAATCTCTTTGAAACTTACAAAGCAAAAATTAGAACAGGGAAGTGAGGCCGGGTGCTCCGGAAAGGTAAGCACCTTCTGTTTAGCTGCCTACACCAACTACACGTATATGTCAAATTGTAATTAAGTATAAAAGGAACACGCAAGCCAACTATCTTTTGATGTGTTCTTGATTGTATAATACAGGTTACTTGGTTTGATGCTAACTTCTGTAAACGTATTTAATTCCGCGTGTATTTATTTTTGCGATACAGGAAATTTTCGCGTTTTTTAATTATGCACTACAAAACAATAAATACAATATAATTTTCGCTTGGTATAATCTTCGCGCAAAATAAACAACCGCAAAATAAGCGAAAATTAGTACACCGCGAAAATAAATACGTTTACAGTATTTGAGTTTTAAATTCGCGTATTTATGAACCTTTGGTTGTAATACTGCATAAGAAGAAACATTAGCGAAGAAAAATATTCGCGTATCTCACGGTGACTTTTGTACTGCGAATATATCTTCTGATGGAAGATTATTCAATTCCAATGGTACTCTTTCCCTTCCCTGCAGTTAAAACCGTAAACATTTCTTGCCGCGAAATAATTTAAAAGATCCAAACAGCGAAAGTTTCCTACCGCTAATGTTTCTTCTTTTACATTGACGGAATGGTTCGATGCTTTCTAATAGTACCGGGCATTTTTTTTTTTTTTTTTTTTTTGGGGGGGGGGGGGGGGGGGGGGGTCGGGGAAGGGGGGGGTCATTAGAACCACAGGTAGATTAAATGCAGAAGTCACTGATTTTTTTACCTTATTGATTGTTATATTTTTTCGTGTCCGTTATTACATAGGCTATTACTACACACCGTTCATATCCTATAAGTATTGTATATAAATTGTATCATTATTATGTGTTGCATTTATATTTTAAATATATAACTTGTATCAATTTTATCAATTGCATCGCATATATTACCATTTTATCAATGGTGTTACTTCTTTATTTCAAATATAAACTATATATATTAAAATTTTAGAAATTGTGTAACTTCTTTATTTCAAATATATATTTCAATATATTAAAATTTTAGAAATGGTGTAACATCTTTATTTCAAATACATATAAAAATATATCATGATTTTATCAATTCTGTTACTTCTTTATTTCTAAAATATAACAATGCGTGTAGGTTTTTTCAATTGTGTTATTTCTTTATTTTAAATATATATGTATTACGACGTTATGCACTTCGTAAAAGTTTTAAATGCACTGTGTTGTAAAGAAATATATTATTGTGAAATCATATATTTTCGTTGTGTCCTATTTTCGTGGTTCTAAAACACTACAATTTGGGGTGACGAATTCGGAAACTTTTTAGGTTAAGTTTGTAAGATACATTACGCTATATCGCGGGTCAGTGTGTTCATAAGGTGAAAAATTTGTGATTCGTAGCTACTGTTTTATGTTGAGTTAGTAACGAACGTTTTGGAATACAATTCCTCATCTGGAAACGTCCACCGGATATTGCTGAGCAACGAAGCGAGAAAGAAGAGAAACGTATATGGATTAAGGTGAATAAATGCCAATTTTCCTTGAATCAGTGGTTTTATAAATGGCTTGCGCATTTACGAGGATGATTTTTACGTTGTTTACATAAGTGGGGTATTGGCCAAAGTAACAGAATATGAAGGGAAAATGTTAGGTCTGCTCACCGCAATTTTTAGGTTCAAAAGCGAAAGTATGCAATTGGTGAATGAAAAACGCCAACTGATATGTTTTATTGTTGGCGGAACTTGCATTTATACACGTATCAACAGATCATTGTCCCTGAACCTTTTACAACTCCCGCATAATTGTGTATTTGTTGATTGAAAATATCGTTGGTGTACTGCATATTGGTTTGACGGTGTACGGGTTATTTACAATGTTTGTTTCTCCAGTGTACGGGGGATTGCTATTTTATTAAATTATGAACCACTGATTTCTTTCAGATAATTTCTTTGAAAATATTGAAGTAGTAACCACTTTCACTTTGTTACATCCCTACAAGCAGGTGCTTTTTAAATATATTACTTTAAGGAGGATGTGAAGCAATTATTATGATTTCAAAATTTTCAAGTTCAAGAATCTTAAGGAATGATTGGGGAAACAAGAGCCTTGGCATTTTCATTCAATGTGTATACAGTTGAATGCACGAGAAAGGTATAAACAACACCCTTTGTTGTAGTGTTTCACAATATTTCGGCTATTCACAAAGAACAGATTTTATTAACCTCTGAGGATCAATGATCATTGACTTTTTTTTTGTACTAGCACACATTTAGGGCTTTTTAACGTGATTTGCTCATCACGAGTCGGCATACATCATCCAAGTTTACCATCTCTGTAAATTTACCTGACACAGGGTGAACCAGTTGATACTCTATAATCTTTATGAAAAACACAAGGTAAGTAGGCAGTATCTCCTATTTTAAGTCCTAAAGTGTAAACAGAAATGGATTACACTCAGTTATTTGTCTATAAAAAATTTTAATTATTGAAAATATTTTATGTTTTTGATAAAATGAATTTATAAGCAATCGGCCTAATATGCGCTTTAGATTGAATTTATAATCAATCGGCCTAATGTGCACTTTAGGTTTCCATAATGTATATTTTGTAAAAAAAAATCCAGCTTTACTGAGAAAAATTTGGCAATTTCTGCAGTGAGGGAAAATTAAGTCTATTTACTCCGCCTTGTTTTACTATGTAAGGCACAATGATATGCCATGACCTTTTTCATTCATTGAACCTGTTTATTGTGCAAGGAAGGCTAGTCAACAATGTGCTGTGTCCTGCGTATAGGCAAAACCAAATTATGTACTGCTTAATGATTCTTGTGATAGAATTCAGATTGACTCACATGGGTGAGTGGCTTTGAATGGAACCCATAGTAAAAAGGGTTAGGTTTGTCATAAGAAATGGAGCCAAAACCTTAGATTGAACATTTGTGACAAAACTTTATACTGTACAGAGGCATAGTCCAAAGCGATGAAAAACTCAAACCATCATGGTATATTAGGCTGGGTCTTGTTATATACCTAGCCAAATTTCTGTTTCTTGAACTGTTTTTTTGAGAAAAATCCATATTGGATATATAGTTCCATTTTCCTTTCACACAATTTTGATTACACACGTGGCGGGTGTAGCTAGCTATACAAGAGGCGCTTACCCTTCCGGTGTGCCCGGCCTCATTTCCCTGGTGGAAATTCACGTGTCTAACCTGACTTGTCCGTTCCGAAGTTTTTACGTTGCTTCTGGGTTGTGATTCGGACATGGATTAATATGTTTGTTTTTGATTACCCTTTCAATAGCCCGTACATAATGGAACTCAGTACCCCGTACATTTGCATTATAAACAACACCAATATGCAGTACACCAACGATATGTTCAATCAACAAATACACAAGTATGCGGGATTTGTAAAAGGTTCAGGGGCAATAATCTGTTGATATGTGTATGAATATAAATTCCACCAACAATAAAACATATCGGTAGACGTTTTTTATTCACTAATTGCATACTTTCGCTGTTGAGCCTAAAATATGCTGTGAGCAGACCTATCATTTTTCCTTCATATTCTGTTACTTTGGCCAAAGCCCCACTCATGTAAACAAAAATCAACGTAAAAATCATCCTCGTAAATGCGCAAGCCATTTATAAAACCACTGAATAAGCTGATCCAAGGGAAATTGGCATTTATTCACCTTAATCCATATACGTTTCTCTTCTTTCTCGCTTCTTTGCTCAGCAATATCCGGTGGACGTTTCCACACCGTGGTGGTGCTTGGACCACAATTGCGAGCCTAGTTTTTACCCAAGATGTTTAAAAGATTTCTAAAGGAGCGAAATGTATTTTACTAAATTTAGCTAAGGAAATACTTTGCATTAAGAAGTAAACCTTAGTTTTTGAGAAAATTCTAATTTTAACTAGCAGCTAGAAATAGTATATTTCTAACAATAATACACAATATTTGCCTACTGAGTTGACCTGTAATTTGCGGATCAGTGTGTTCACGAAAACAACGGGTATTGGAACACCATGGAAATTGATGATTACTCAGTGTGATGTTATTCTTAACACTTAGTATTTTGTTTATCAAATAAAGGATGTAATTATATTTATCTTTTTATTTTATTTAGTCTAGTTATTATTATTAAACCTGGCCCCAGTTTTGCAATCATTCCTTAGCTAAGATTTTACTTAACTTTAATTAAGCAGTTTTTGCAATCTCTTTTTGAAACTACTGGTGAATATTGTTGTCAAAACTAATGCAAATGTTTTAATCTAGAAGTGATCTTAAAAATGACACTTTAAATTCCTGAATATCTTTTATTAAGATTTGAAAATTTGCAACATTTACGGTAAGGAAAATTTTAGCTAATGAGTGATTGTGAAACCGGGACCTGTTTTACACTAGACGGCCGTTTGGGAATAGCATTCCTCGCTAAAAGTGCTTGGACCAAAATTGTAGAAATCCATATATTTTTAAGATGTTCAAATAAGAAAATAAGAGGATCAAATTGCATTAACCAAATCCACATGGGCAGTGCTTTGATCGATAAAGCATAGCTAGGTTTTCAGGAATTTTAAAGTAAACAAGCAGATAATTTTTATGAAGAAAGTTTATCTGACAATACTGTGTATGGCCTCATGGGTAAACGATAACCTCGGGACAGCATAGACAACCGGTAAGGATATCCGCCTAGTGGTTGTAATAATTATCGTTGTATTTGTGCAGCACTAGTGACTGTTTCGTAGTAAAATTCCTCATCAAATATTCAACATGTTGAACAAATAACCAATGATTGAGGATTTAGTTTAATTTTATCCTGATTTTTCTGATTTTACACATGACGGATATTGCTAACATGACAGAAGAACCCTTCCGGACCTCACTTCCATTGTAGAAATACAGTTGTCTAACTTAATATACAAGTTACCAAAGTTTTCACATTTTTGAAATTGTTAATTAATTAGACTTTTTGATTACAATTTTGATTGTAAACATGGAGAATATAGCTAGGTTCTTACCCTGACAAGACACCCGGCCTCACATTGTGTTAGACGATGTGTTAAACGTATTGTAATTTTTTCCAAAGTTTACACATCGCTTTAGGAATTGCTGTTTGAACACAGAGCGGTCTAATTGTTGTTTATTGAATTCATATACTGCTGAAATGCGATGCCTCACTAATCTAGTTGAATAAGTCTGATCTATACACAGATTAGTTATCAGATCCAACCGTCACACAAAGAGCTTAAGGATTGCCTTGTCATTGACGCCCTCCATTATATATTATAGTAAGTAACAATTTTCAGAGGTAAAAGTTTTACGTTTTCATACAGTTCATTAACCCAGGACCTATCAAAAACAAACATATTAATCCATGTCCAAATCATAATCCAGATGCAAAGTAAAAACTTTGGAACTGACAAGTTAGGTTAGACACGTGAACTTCCACCAGGGAAGTGAGGCCGGGTGCTCCAGAAGGGTAAGCACTTCCTGTTTAGCTAGTTACACCCGCCACGTGTGTAATCAAAATTTTGTGAAAGGAACATGGAACTTTGAGACGTCAAACATATCCATGGCAATCCTGGACACAGAGACATCAAACTTATCAACAATACTGTGATGACGGCCATAAAACTTTTTTAGAGCCTTGATAAGCCTAGGCTTGCAATATCCCTAAGTCAACAATTTATTTGCAAGGAAATAAAATTTAATGAATTTTCCAGGACACAATTATATGTGATCAGCTGTTCGTGATCAGTTGTTCTGATATTCGTATCCAGGTTTGATTTTTTTAGTCGCCCGAAACGAAATTCGGGAGCGACTTATTGTTTTTGTACTGTTCCTTTATTTTCTTCCGTAAACTTTTTGTCCAGAGTTTCCCTTAAAGACGGCAAGAGTTACAAACTTGAAAATTTCTACACATGTTCAGTATCGTATGGAATAGACCTGTTGACTTTAATGACTTCCTGAGTTGCCGGGGCGACTTATTTTCGAAGTTCCTTGCAACTTCAGAAGACAAAGTCTAGTTTATATTTGACTTTATCATAAATTAATTCTATGACTTTTTAATATAAAATCTCTATATCATTAACATTTAAGAATGAAGTTAAATTCCATGAATTTTTAAATTCTGTATGAAACCTGTTTATCAACAGATCTTCATATTATGAATTCTCAACGCATTTCCATTACCATATATGTAGATCAACAATGGAGTGCTCGTATCATATTCGGAAGGCTAGGATTCGAAACCCGGCCGAAGTCTCGCAATGACTTGAAAATTGGTAGTGACTGTTCCTTTGCCAAACATTCGGCATTTAGATATGACAGTCTCGTGTTCCTTGTGACGAGACCTAAAAAATACCGATGCCCCGCGTCACGGCAGGCATGGCACGTTAAAAAACCCTTCCTGCAAATTGCCCTTTACAACCTTGAAAGGACAAAATTTCTGCAACTGTATCAATAGCTGGTTACGTCTCTATATAAGTAAAATATACTTAATAGAAAGAAAAACCTAGTTCGATCAATGAATTTTTGTTAAAATTTGCAAATTTAAAAAACAATACAGTCAAACCTGTCTAAAAAGGCCACCCAAGGGAACCAGTTAAAGTGGCCTTTATGGGCAGGTGACCTTTATATACAGGTTGAAATAACATGAATAAGGAACAATTGGGAATGCAATTCAACTGGCATCTATAAGCAGTTGGTTCTTATATAAAGATGGTCTTTAAGGCAGGTTGGACTGTACAGTGTCAATGGCGGGACAACAGTTGAATAATCAATAGAATGGCGACAGCTACCTTTCGATTTACTGAAACTTCCATCTTCTTTTTTGTTAAATTCAATTTAACTCAGTATAAACCTAGTAAGTCGTGCAAGGAAAGAGGAGTCTCTCTGAATTTTAAGATCTAGTTTTTAAAATTTAGTTCGATATCGTTATGTAACAATTCTATTATGCTGATCTATTAACTTGATCATTTAATACTATAGAAAATTAATAACTGGAAATTGCTAAATTACTAAAATATCACTTGAAACTGTGACGTTTTTTGTATTAAAATTAAGTTGTTTAGATCAATTAAGAATTCATGTACAAACAATTGTGCATGGTTACCTTATATGCAAATCATTAGTAAAAGATCCGAATGATCTTCCAGATTATAAAGTGGTCTATAATGCAGTGAATAATTCATCCTTGGAAATAGAATTTGATTCAGATATAAATACCTGCAATATAATCTCAAAAATAGAGAAAAATCGGTGGCGATGATTCACATCTTCAGTTAAATTACTTTTAAGTTGTTTATATTGCCAAACGTAATTGGTCTATGAGTACTAAACCGTCTTCAGTACTCAGGGATCTAGAAATTAAGGCTATTCAAACAGACATACACAACAAATATTTGGTTGTCCCAGTTGATAAGGCTTCCAATAACATTATTCTTGTTTGTAAGAGATTCTACCTTGAATGTCTTATTAAGGAGCTTGGTTTAGATAGTATATCAAATAACCCTGCATATACTAGAACTAATTTTACCAAAGATGAAGTTCTCTTTCCAACCATAGGGGAGTTCTCGAGTCTTTCGGTATCAATCTTAAAGAGGAAGATCTTGATCTTCCTTACTTGTATTGGGTTCCTAAACTCCATAAAAATCCATACAAGGAAAGATATTTGGCAGGTTCATCTAAATGTACTAATAAATCATTATCGTAACTCTACTACAAATTTTGAAAATTCTTCTACATCTGGAATCAAGTAAATGTGGATTCTCAAAAATTCTAAAGAATTACTTGAACATCTTGCTTCTATTACTTTATCTCATGTAAAAAGTATAAAAACATTTGATTTTTCTACACTATACATCACTATCCCTCATTCTAAATTGAAAGAATGTCTTAAAGAAATTATTCACTTGTCTTTCTTTTACAAAAACGGTAAGCAAAGATACAAATATCTGGTGCTGAACAGGGATTCTGGTTATTTTGTCAAGCATCATACGGATTCCAAACAAAAATATACTGAAGATTCCATCAACAAAATGTTGGAGTTTTTTATAGATAACATTTGTTGTGTTTAGTAATATAGTTTTTCAGCAAACAATCGGTATACCAATGAGTATAAACTGTGCACCATTGCTTGCTGATTTGTTTCTTTATTCTTATGAAGCAGAATATATGCAGAACCTTGTTAAATCTGGAGAGAAGACTGTCGTTAAATCATTCAACTCAACATACAGATATATAGATGACGTTCTGTCTTTAAACAATCCTAAATTTGGAGACTATGTAAATGTCATCTATCCTCGTGAGCTTGAAATAAAAGACACGACTGATTCCTCAAGTTCTGCTTCATATTTAGACTGGTACTTGAATTATGACGCACACGAAAGGCTACATTTAAAACTTTATGACAAGCGTGATGACTTCAATTTTTCTATTGTTAACTTTCCTTTTTTTATGCAGCAATATACCTGCTTCACCTGCTTATGGTGTATTTGTTTCCCAATTAATACGCTATTGTGGATATTGTTCCCACTACGGGACTTTGTACAACGTAGTAGGCTGCTTGCAAATAAATTGTTGACTCAGGGATATTGCAAGCCTAACCTTATCAAGGCCCTCAAAAAGTTTTATGGCCGTCATCACAGTATTGTTGATAAGTTTGATGTTTCTGTGTCCAGGATTGCCCTGGGTATATTTGACGTCTCATAGTTCCATGTTTCTTTCAAACAATTTTGATGACGGATGTAGCTAGCTAAGCAGGAGGTGCTTACCCTTCCGGAGCACACGGTCTCACTTCCCTAGTGGAAGTTTACGTGTCTAACCTAACTTGTCAGTTTCAAAGTTTTTACTTTGCTTCTGGATTGTGATTCGGACATGGGTTAGTATGTTTGTTTTTTATTATAATTGATTTGTAACGTAATATTGAATATACTTGAAACAAATGAGAATTGAATTGTATAGACTCCTGTAATGCCACCCACAACAATAATTCCATCAACAACAAGGTGAATATGTTATAGTGTACATTAGAGACCTGTAGAAAGTTTAACACTAAGCTAACTAATTAGTTCTAAATTACAGCTCTTAGCGGTCCTTCTTTATCTATCTCTCATATGTTAAACCACTGAGTTGCGAATATGGTAGAGTGCTCGCTCCGTAAGTGGTAGGTCGTGGGTTCGAACCCCGGCCAGGTTTGACACAAGACTTGAAAGTGGGTAGTAAATGTTCTTTCGCTAAGCACTCGGCATTACGAAATGAAAGTCACGGTTCTTAAGGATGGGAACTTAAAATAAACGAGGTCCCCGTGTCACGGTGGGCTTGGCACAATAAAGAACCCTGCTGTATAATGTCATCAGCGCAACGCACATGCAATATTTCTGCAGTTTTGCCTATAGCTGGCGACGTCTCGTTATAAGTAAAATATTCTTGGCTGGGACGTTAAACACCATTACTCAACCCTCTAATTGTTCATTAGTTATTCATGTCTCGCCAACTCAGCATCAAAGCCCCGACTCCTTTTTCGTTTGTCCTGTGTTAAATTTTTAACAGGTCTGTTCTGTATTTCTTCGTATTTGTCATTAATCACAGATATAAAAACCCTTAAATTATTTCTAAACCTGCCTAAGTTTTGCAGCACTAGATCTAAACGGTTGTTTCAGAATACAATTTCCCATCAATACTGTTCAGACCAAAATTTATGGTAAAATAATCTTCGACAAAAATAGAGATCATTGACGGTGATTAATTGCTCAATTTTAATTACTTGTGAGTCGTAAATAATTAATGTATAACGTAAATTTAAATTATTGTTAAAATTCATGTTACTAACGCGAAGGTGTCTGTTTTGTTCATTAACACAATTAATATGTCTAGATAAATTATTATAGAAATGAATATGATTCCTCTTTTTGATATTGAAAAATAAATTAATCCGACATTTTGCAAGCGAATTATGTAACTTATGCCAAATGTCAAATTATTCATGTTTCAATAACAATATAAAAATAATTTTGGATTTTTATCATTTTCAATTTTAAGAATCGTTTAAACAACAAAAATTTGCGCTTATAATTATAATACTTTAGCCGTGGTAAAAATATTGCAACGGCGTGGAAATATAAATGTCTTTGTTTGTTGCAAATAATTACAAAAATCAAAACGTTAATAGGGAAATAATTCTTTCAATTCATGTCCAAGTCACAATACCAAAGCAAAGTAAAAACTTTGAAACTAGAAAATTAGGGATATTGCAAGCCTAGGCTTATCAAGGCCCTCAAAAAGTTTTATGGCCGTCATCACAGTATTGGTGATAAGTTTGATGTCTCTGTGTCCAGGATTGTTCTGGATATAGTTGACGTCCCATAGTTCAATGTTCCTTTCACACAATTTTGATTACACACGTGGTAGGTGTAGCTAGCGAGATAGGAGGTGCTTACCCTTCCGGAGCACCAGGCCTCACTTCCCTGGTGGAAGTTCACGTGTCTAACATAACTTGTCAGTTCGAAAGTTTTTACTTTGCCTCTGGATTGAGATTTAGACATGGATTAGTATGTTTGTTTTTGATGGTTCAACACCCGAACTTCCACCAGGGAGGTGAGGTCGTGAGCTCCGGTCCTCTTGTTTACTGGTTCACCTAGTGTCAGTATAATGTGACTGGAGGAGTGAAACGCTTGTCTGGTGAATACTGACTTGGTGAGCTAGTACCTTAAAGTCGCCTGAGTGCGCAATGGTACCAGGCAGACCATATAACACATTTGCACTTCACACGCATACAAGAACTTGTTCATAGATTAATCCATAGAGATTAACAATTTAAAAGTAGTTCTCGTCGCGAATAGCTGAAAAAATGCTCAACATTCAACAACAATTTTGTTAATGATATCCATTCAGTATGCAGAATGGAGTAGGGGAAACTGTAGGTATAATATGACACAATTCAAGGTTCTCAAAATACTGGTATCATTAGCACTTTTACTTAAAATCGCTAGGGCGACATTTGAAGCTATATGATATAACTAATGACTTTAATTTTATTTCCTTTTTCAATGCAACAACAATATGCTGCTTATGGTGTATCTTGTTCTCAGTACCTCAGTACCTATGCTATGGTAGAGTTTGAATTATCTAAGATTAAGGTATTAAAACATGAAACCTCATTTCATATAAAATATGCAAGCATTCAAATAAAATTTCATAAAGAGTATGGTAATTATCCCACTGAATATAGACATAGTATAGAAATAATCCTGTTGAAGTTCGGATTAGACAATTTTCAAGACAGAAACAATTTTTTTACAGATTACTTAGGTTTATATATCTTCATTAGTGCAAATGAGCAATAAAGTACAAACCCAAGGTCGTAAGAATATCAGTTCAAAGTGTTCGAAGGCAATTTAAATGATGGAGTGCATATTTATTGAAGGTTTCTAACCAGGCTAACGAATTAATAGTTCAGCTCAGCCCATCTTTAGGTATATCACAACTTTATATCAACTTTTGGTCATTAGTTAAGCAGCTAACTAACGCGCATTATTCAGTTTGCTTTGCACGGCAATGGGAGTTACAGCACTATAAACACAATTTCTAGATAGTTCAATGGTTATATTTACATTTCCCATTTTTTGGAAATCAATTTTTTGGTATTTTAATCTTAAAAAAAAACTTTAAAACACTGTCATGTACGACATGTATTTTCAATCGCTGGAACAGCCAATCAATGAAATCACGCGTATAGCTGCAAGGAAGCGATAAGTGACGTAACATTAGCAATGGCATTTATACTCTTATAACTGTCATCTGGTCCTAAATAAAAGTTTAATACATTAAAACATCACAAATGCAACACAATGGCATGGTGATGCGTAATAATATGCAAATTCTACATTGATAACTTGCACCCGGTCTCCTTTCCTTTAGAGTTAGTCAGAGTTGCCGAGTGCTTGGCAAAAGAATAGTGATTACCACTTTCAAGTCTTGGGTCAGACCCGGTCGGGGTTCGAACCCACGACCTCCCACTTACTGTGCGAGTACACTACTAATTAACTGAGCTACCGCAGTGGTTTATATGTTTAAGATGTAGAACGAGACAAGTCATGAATTAAAATTTAGTTTCTTTCAGTTTTAATTGTTCATTAACCCTAGATCTATCAAATTTAATTAATTTACCGGGACGCAATTACATGTGGTATGCGTGTACCGGTTTGATTTTAGATCCCCTGTAACGAAGTTCGGGAACGACTTATTGTACTGTTACTTTTTTTCTTTCGTAACTTGTTTTGTCCAGAGTTTCCCTTAAAGACGACAAGAGTTACAAACTTGAAACTTTCTACAAATGGTCAGTATCGTCTGAAATAGACATGTTGACTTTTATGACTTGCTGAGTTGCCGGGGCGACTTATTTTCGAGGTTGCTTGCAACTTCAGACAAAGTCTAGTTTACATTAGACTTTATCATAAATTAATTCCATGACTTTTCAAAAATATTTATATTATGACCTTTCAAGAAAGAAGTTAAATTCCATGAATTTTTTAATTCTGTATGAAATCTGTTTATCAACAGATCTTACGAATTCTCAACGTATTTCCATTACTATATATGTAGCTCAATAATGGAGTGATCGCATCATATTCGGAAGGCTAGGATTCGAATCCCGGCCGCAGTCTCGCCAAGTCTTGAAAACTGGTAGTGACTGTTCCTTTGCCAAACATTCGGCATTTAGATACGACAGTCTCGTGTTCTTTTTGACGAGACCTAAAAAAACCGATGCTCCACGTTACGGCAGGCATGGCACGTTAAAAAACCTGTCCTGCAAATTGACCTTTGCAATCTTGAAAGGACGAAATTTCTGCAACTGTATCAATAGCTGGTTACGTCTCTATATAAGTGAAATATACTTAAACGGAAAGAAAACCCTCCTTGAAACAATCAATTTTTGTTAAAATTTGCAAATTTTAAAAACAATACAGTCAAACCTGTCTATAAAGGCCACCCAAGGGAACCAGTTAAAGTGGACTTTATGGGCAGGTGACCGTTATATACAGGTTGAAATAACATGAATAAAGAACAATTGGGATGCAATTATACTGGCCTCTATAAACAGTTGGTCCTTTTATAAAGGTGGTGTTTAAGGCAGGTTGGACTGTACAGTGTCAATGGCGGGACAACAGTTGAATAATCAATAGAATGACGACAGCTACCGTTCAATTTACTGAAACTTCCATCTTCTTTTTTGTTTAATTCAATTTAACTCAGTATAAACCTAGTTAGTCGTGCAAGGAAAGAGGAGTCGCTTTGAATTTTAAGATCTAGTTTTTAAAATTTAGTTCGATATCGTTATGTAACAATTCTATTATGCTGATCTATTAACTTGATCATTTAATACTACAGGAAATTAATTACTGGAAATTGCTAAATTACTAAAATATCACTTGAAACTGGGACGTTTTTGTATTAAAATTAAGTTGTTTAGATCAATTAAGAATTCATGTACAAACAATTGTGCATGGTTACCTTATATGCGAATCATTAGTAATAGATCCGAATAATCTTCCAGATTATAAAGTGGTCTTCAATGCAGTGAATAATTCATCCTTGGAAATAGAATTTGATTCAGATATAAATACCTGCAATATAATTTTCGACAAAAATAGAGAAAGATCGGTGACGATGATTCACAGCTTCAGTTAAATTACTTTTAAGTTGTTTATATTGCCAAATTTAAAGAGTCTGTGAGTACTAAACAGTCTTCAGTACTCAGGGATCTAGAAATCAAGGCAATTCTAACAGACATACACAAAAAATATGTGGTTGTCCCAGTTGATAAGCCAACAACATTATTCTTGTTTGTAAGAGATTCTACCTTGAATGTCTTATTAAGGAGCTTGGTTTAAATAGTATATCAAATAACCCTGCATATACTAGAACTAATTTTACCAAAGATGAAGTTCTCTTTCCAACCATAGGGGAGTTCTCGAGTCTTTCAGTATCAATCTTAAAGAGGAAGATCTTGATCTTCCTTACTTGTATTGGGTTCCTAAACTCCATAAAAATCCATACAAGGAAAGATATTTGGCAGGTTCATCTAAATGTACTACTAAATCATTATCGTAACTCTACTACAAATTTTGAAAATCGTCAAAGATGGTCTTCAGTCTTATTCAGAAAAAGTATATTCTACATCTGGAATCAAGTAAATGTGGATTCTCAAAAATTCTAAAGAATTACTTGAACATCTTGCTTCTAATACTTTCTCTCATGTAAAAAGTATAAAAACATGTGATTTTTCTACACTATACATCACTATCCCTCATTCTAAATTGAAAGAATGTCTTAAAGAAATTATTCACTTGTCTTTCTTTTACAAAAACGGTAAGCAAAGATACAAATATCTGGTGCTGAACAGGGATTCTGGTTATTTTGTCAAGCATCATACGGATTCCAAACAAAAATATACTGAAGATTCCATCAACAAAATGTTGGAGTTTTTTATTGATAACATATTTGTTGTGTTTAGTAATATAGTTTTTCAGCAAACAATCGGTATACCAATGGGTATAAACTGTGCACCATTGCTTGCTGATTTGTTTCTTTATTCTTATGAAGCAGAATATATGCAGAACCTTGTTAAATCTGGAGAGAAGACTGTCGTTAAATCATTCAACTCAACATACAGATATATAGATGACGTTCTGTCTTTTAACAGATAAACAGAAACACCAAAATCAGAATATTTAACTCAAATGTAAAAGCCGTCCTACTCTATGGTTCAGAAACATGGCGAACCACCCAAGCCTCAGACCACACCATTCAGACTTTCATCAACAGATGTCTTCGCCGCATACTTAATATCTATTGGCCAAATAAAATCAGCAACAAAGATCTCTGGAATCAAACACACCAACTCCCACCACCTGCTCAAATCATCAAAAGGAAATGGACGTGGATAGGGCACCAACTGAGGAAAGATCAAAGCAACATCACTAGGCAGTCTCTCAGATGGAATCCGCAGGGCAAGAGAAGACGGGGTCGTCCAAGAAACACCTGGCGGCGATCAGTAGAGGAAGAAATGAGAACTGCAGGATTGACCTGGCAGACCATGATGCAGCACGCCCAAAACCGAGTGAGATGGAGGCAGATTGTCAGTGGCCTATACTCTGAACAAGAGTTACAGGCATAAGTCAAGTAAGTCTGTCTTTTAACAATCCTAAATTTGAAGACTATGTAAATGTCATCTATCCTAGTGAGCTTGAAATAAAAGACACGACTGATTCCTCAAGTTCTGCTTCATATTTAGACTGATACTTGAATTATGACGCACACGAAAGGCTACATTTAAAACTTTATGACAAGCGTGATGACTTCAATTTTTCTATTGTTAACTTTCCTTTTTATGCAGCAATATACCTGCTTCACCTGCTTATGGTGTATTTGTTTCCCAATTAATACGCTATGATGGATATTGTTCCCACTACGGGACTTTGTACAACGAAGTAGGCTGCTTGCAAATAAATTGTTGATTCAGTGATATTGCAAGCCTAACCTTATCAAGACCCTCAAAAAGTTTTATGGCCGTCATCACAATATTGTTGATAAGTTTGATGTCTCTGTGTCCAGGATTGCCCTGGATATATTTGACGTCTCATAGTTCCATGTTTCCTTCACACAATTTTGATGACGGATGTAGCTAGCTAAGCAGAAGGTGCTTACCCTTCCGGAGCACCCGGTCTCACTTCGATAGTGGAAGTTTACGTGTCTAACCTAACTTGCCAGTTCCAAAGTTTTTACTTTGCTTCTGAATTGTGATTCGGACATGGGTTAGTATGTTTGTTTTTTTATTATAATTGATTTGTAACGTAAATTTGAATATTTGAAACAAATGAGAATTGAATTGTTTAGACTCCTGTAATGCCACCCACAACAATAATTCCATCAACAACAAGGTGAATATGTTATAGTGTACAGTAGAGACCTGTAGAAATTTTAACACTAAGCTAACTACTTACAAATTAGTTCTAAATCATAGCTCTTACCTATCGCTGATGTGTTAAACCACTGCGTTGCTCAGTTTGTAGAGTGCTCGCTCCGTTAGTTTGAGGTCGTGGGTTCGAACCCCGGCCAGGTTTGACCCAAGACTTGAAAGTGGGTTGAGGTAGAAACTGTTTTTTCGCTAAGCACTCGGCATTACGAAATGAAAGTCACGGTTCTTTAGGATGGGAACTTAAAACAAACGAGGTCCCCGTGTCACGGTGGGCTTGGCACAATAAAGAACCCTGCTGTATAATGTCATCAGCGCAACGCACTTTCAATATTTCTGCAGTTTTGCCTATAGCTGGCGACGTCTCGATATAATTGAAATATTCTTGGCTGGGACGTTAAACATCATTACTCAACCCTCTGATTGTTCATTAGTTATTCATGTCTCGCCAACTCAGCATCAAAGCCCCGACTCCTTTTCGTTTGTCCTGTGTTAAATTTTTGACAGGTCTGTTCTGTATTTCTTGTGATTAATCACAGATATAAAAACCCTTAAATTATTTCTAAACCTGCCTACGTTTTGCAGCACTAGATCTAAACGGTTGTTTCAGAATACAATTTCCCATCAATACTGTTCACACCAAAATTTATGGTAAAATAATCTTCGACAAAAATAGAGATCATTGACGGTGATTAATTGCTCAATTTTAATTACTTGCGAGTCGTAAATAATTAATGTATAACGTAAATTTAATTTATTGTTAAAATTCATGTTACTAACACGAAGGGGTCTGTTTTGTTCATTAATCCCAATTTATATGTCTAGATAAATTATTATAGAAATGAATATGATTCCTCTTTTTAATATTGCAAACTAAATGAATCCGACATTTTGCAAGCGAATTATGTAACTTATGCCAAATGTCAAATTATTCATGTTTCAATAACAATATAAAAATAATTTTTGATTTTTATCATTTTCAATTTTAAGAATCTTTTAAACAACAAAAATTCGCGCTTATAATTATAATACTTTAGCCGTGGTAAAAATATTGCAACGGCGTGGAAATATAAATGTCTTTGTTTGTTGCAAATAATAACAAAAATCAAAACGTTAATAGGGAAGTAATTCTTTCAATTCATGTCCAAGTCACAATACCAAAGCAAAGTTAAAACTTTGAAACTGGAAAATTAGGGATATTGCAAGCCTAGGCCGCCATCACAGTATTGTTGATAAGTATGATGTCTCTGTTTCCAGGATTGCCTTGGATATATTTGACATCCCATAGTTCCATGTGTCTTTTATACAATATAGATTACACACCTGGCGGATGTAGCTAGATAAACAGAAGGTGCTTACCCTTACGGGGCACCTGATCTCACTTCCATTGTGGTAGTTCACGTGTCTAAACTAACTTGTCAGTTCCAAAGTTTTTACTTTGCTTCTGGTTGGTGATTTGGACACGGATTAGTATGTTTGTTTTTGATGGTTCAACACGTGAACTTCCACCAGAGAGGTGAGGTCAGAAGTTCCGGTTCTCTTATTCACTGGCTCACCTAGTGTTAGTATAATGTGACTGGGGAAGTTTAACATTTGTCTGGGGAATACTGACTCGGTGAGCTAGTACCTTAAAGGCGCCCTGAGTGCGCGCTGGAACCAGGCAGACCATAAAACACATCTGCACTTCACACGCATACAAGAACTTGTTCATAGATTAATCCATAGAGAATAATAAAGTAGTTCTCGTCGCGAATAGCTTAAAAATGCTGATGCGACGTTAAGCAACATTCAACAACAATCTTGTTTAATAATATCCACTCAGTATGCAGAATGGAGTGGGGAAAACTGTAAGTATAATATCACACAATTCAGGGTTCTCAAAATACTGGATATCAGCACTATACTTTAAATTCCCTAAGGCTATGGCAAAATGGTTTCATTTCACCACAAACGCCGCTAGAGGCGTTAGTGATCTAGAGGTGGTTATCTGAGCGTTTTTATCGCAGACACGCTTGCAACTAACGTAAATAACATGGCGGCTTGAAAATACGATTGTTAACTGTTCCAGAACTGAAGAAAGAACTAGGTTACCGGAGAGCTGTGACAACGGAAAGAAAGGCAGATTTGATTGGAAGGCAAGAAAATTTAATGATACGTTATAAAATTTTGTTTTATTTGATAAGTTATCAAAATATCCATTTTATTATCAGCTACTGTAACCACTACTACTGCACAGCCACGCCCACAGATGACTTTTTTTTTTCTTTTGTCATCTTTCCTTTTTCAATGCAACAACAGTATGCTGCTTATGATGTATCTTGTTCTCAGTACCTCAGTGCCTATGCTATGGTACATTTTTAATTATCTAAGATTAAGATATTAACACATGAAACCTCATTGCATATAAAATATAAAAGCATACAAATTAAATTTTATAAAGAGTATGGTAATTATCCCACTGAATATAGACATAGTATAGAAATAATCCTGTTGAAGTTCGGATTAGCCAATTTTCAAGACAGAAACAATTTTTTACAGATTACTTAGGGTTATATATATCTTCATTAGTGCAAATGAGCAATAAAGTACAAACCCAAGGTCGTAAGAATATCAGTTCAAAGTGATTGAAGATAATTCAAATTATGGAGTACATATTTATTGAAGGTTTCTAACAAGGCTAACGAATTAATAGCTCAGCTCAGCCCATCTTTAGGTATATAACAACTTTATATCAACTTTTGGTCATTAGTTAAGCAGCTAACGCGCATTATTCAGTTAGCTTTACACGGCAATGGCAGTTATAGCACTATAAACGTCATTTCTAGATAGTTCAATGGTTATATTTACATTTCCCATTTTTTGGAAATCAATTTTTTGCTATTTTAATCCTTAAAAAAACTTTAAAACACTGTCATGTACGATATGTATTTTTAATCGCTGGAACAGCCAATCAATGAAATCACGCGTATAGCTGCAAGGAAGCGATAAGTGACGTAACATTAGCAATGGCATTTATACTCTTATAACTGCCATCTGGTCTTAAACAAAGTTTAATACATTAAAACATCACAAAAGTAACATAATGGCATGGTGATGCGTAATAATATGCAAATTCTACATTGATAACTTGCACCCGGTCTCTTTTCCATTAGAGTTAATCAGAGTTGCCGAGTGCTTGGCAAAAGAATAGTGATTACCACTTTCAAGTCTTGGGTCAGACCCGGTCGGGGTTCGAACCCACGACCTCCCACTTACTGTGCGAGTACACTACCAATTAACTGAGCTACCGCAGTGGTTTATATGTTTAAGATGTTAAATGAGACAAGTCGTAAATTAAAATTTAGTTTCTTTCAGTTTTAATTGTTCATTAAACCCAGGATCTATCAAATTTAATAAATTTTCCAGGACACAATTACATGTTATATGTGTGTACCAGTTTGATTTTAGGTCGCCCTGTAACAAAGTTCGGGAACGACTTATTGTACTGTTCCTTTTTTCTTTCGTAAATTGTTTTGTCCAGAATTTCCCTTAAAGACAACAAGAGTTACAAACTTGAAACTTTCTACAAATGGTCAGTATCGTATGAAAAAGACCTGTTGACTTTTATGACTTTCTGAGTTGACTGGGCGACTTATTTTCGAGGTTGCTTGCAACTTCAGACAGAGTCTAGTTTACATTAAACTTTTTCATAAATTAATTCCATGACTTTTCAAAAATATTTATATTATTACCTTTCAAGAAAGAAGGTAAATTCCATGAATTTTTAAATTCTGTATAAAACCTGTTTATCAACAGATCTTCATCTTACGAATTCTCAACTCATTACCATTACCATATATGTACCTCAACATATATGTGCCGCAGCATATTCGGAAGGTTAGGATTCGAACCCCGGCCGCAGTCTCGCAACGTCTTGAAAGTTGGTTGTGACTGTTTCTTTGCCAAACATTCGACATTTAGATATGACAGTTTCGTGTTCTTTTTTACGAGACCTAAAAAATACCGATGCCCCGCGTTACGGCAGGCATGACACGTTAAAAAACCCGTCCTGCAAATTGTCCTTTGCAATCTTGAAAGGACAAAATTTCTGCAACTGTATCAATAGCTGGTTACGTCTCTATATAAGTGAAATATACTTTACTTTGCTTCTGGTTGGTGATTTGGACACGGATTAGTATGTTTGTTTTTGATGGTTCAACACGTGAACTTTCACCAGAGAGGTGATAATATAGTATAATGTGACTGGGGAAGTTTAACGCTTTTCTAGGGAATACTGACTCGGTGAGCTAGTATCTTTAAGTCGCCCTGAGTGCGCGCTGGTACCAGGCAGACCATAAAACACATCTGCACTTCACACGCATACAAGAACTTGTTCATAGATTAATCCATAGAGATTAATAAAGTAGTTCTCGTCGCAAATAGCTTAAAAATGCTGATGCGACGTTAAGCAACATTCAACAACAATCTTGTTTAATAATATCCACTCAGCATGCAGAATGGAGTGGGGAAAACTGTAAGTATAATATCACACAATTCAGGGTTCTCAAAATACTGGATATCAGCGCTATACTTAAAATCCTTAAGGCTATGGCAAAATGGTTTAATTTCACCACAAACGCCGCTAGAGGCGTTAGTGATCTAGAGGTGGTTATCTGAGCGTTTTTATCGCAGACACGCTTGCAACTAACGTAAATAACATGGCGGCTTGAAAATACGATTGTTAACTGTTCCAGAACTGAAGAAAGAACTAGGTTACCGGAGAGCTGTGACAACGGAAAGAAAGGCAGATTTGATTGGAAGGCAAGAAAATTCAATGATACGTTATAAAATTTTGTTTTATTTGATAAGTTATCAAAATATCCATTTTATTATCAGCTACTGTAACCACTAATACTGCACAGCCACGCCCACAGATGACTTTTTTTTTCTTTTGTCATCTTTCCTTTTTCAATGCAACAACAGTATGCTGCTTATGATGTATCTTGTTCTCAGTACCTCAGTGCCTATGCTATGGTAGATTTTTAATTATCTAAGATTAAGATATTAACACATGAAACCTCATTGCATATAAAATATGAAAGCATAAAAATAAAATTTCATAAAGATTATGGTAATTATCCCACTGAATATAGACATAGTATAGAAATAATCCTGTTGAAGTTCGGATCAGCCAATTTTCAAGACAGAAACAATTTTTTACAGATTACTTAGGGTTATATATATCTTCATTAGTGCAAATGAGCAATAAAGTACAAACCCAAGGTCGTAAGAATATCAGTTCAAAGTGTTCGAAGGCAATTCAAATTATGGAGTACATATTTATTAAAGGTTTTTAACAAGGCTAACGAATTAATAGCTCAGCTCAGCCCATCTTTAGGTATATCACAACTTTATATCAACTTTTGGTCATTAGTTAAGCAGCTAACGCGCATTATTCAGTTAGCTTTGCACGGCCATGGCAGTTATAGCACTATAAAAGCCATTTCTAGATAGTTCAATGGTTATATTTACATTTCCCATTTTTTTGAAAATCAATTTTTAGCTCACCTGGCCTAAAAGGCTAAGTGAGCTTTTGCCATCACTTGGCGTCCGTCGTCATCGTCATCCGTCGTCCGTCCGTCGTTAAAGATCAACTCCTCAGAAACCGCTGGGCCATTTGCAACCAAACTTTGTCACAACAGTCCTTGGGTGGTCTTCTTTAAAAATTGTGTCCGACATGTCCGCACCTAATCCAAGGTGGCCGCCAGCGGGGACCATAGATTAACATTGGACCCTATGGGAAAATATGTTCAAAGATATTTTTCTCTGAAACTACTGAGCCAATTGGAACCAAACTTGGTCACAGTAGTCCTTAGATGGTACCTTCTGAAACCGGTGTTTTTAAGTCTCCACTAATTCAAGATAGCGGCCAGCGGGGAACATAGGTTAACATTGGACCCTATGGGAACAATATCAAAGATCTTTTTCTCTAAAACCCTTCAGCCAATGGGAACCAAACTTGGCCACAATAGTTTTTGTATAGCCCCCTACAACATTGTGGTTTTTGGGGGCCACACCAAATCCAAGATGGCCGCCAGCGGAGAACATATTTTAACATTGGACCTTATGGGAAAATACGTTTAAAGATATTTTTCTCTGAAACTACTGAGCCATTTGAAACCAAACTTGGTCACAGTAGTCCTTAGATGGTACCTTCTGAAACCGGTGTTTCTTTAAGTCTGCACCTAATCCAAGATGGCGGCCAGCGGGGAACATAGGTTAACATTAGACCCTATGGGAACAATATCAAAGATCTTTTCCTATAAAACCCTAAGCCTATTGGAACCAAACTTGGCCAGAATAGTCTATGGGTGGTGTTTTTTTAAGTCTGCACCTAATCTAAGATAGCTTCCAACGGGAAACATAGGTTAACATAGGACCCTATGGGAACAATTTCAAAGATCTTTTTCTCTAACACCCCTAAGCCAATTGGAACCAAACTTGGCCACAATAGTCTTTGGGTGGCCCCCTACAATATTGATGTTTTGAGGGCCACACAAAATCCAAGATGGCCGTCAGTGGAGAACATATTTTAACATTGGACCTATGGGAAAATACGTTCAAACATATTTTTCTCTGAAACTACCGAGTCAATTGGAACCAAACTAGGCAACAATAGTCATTGGGTCTTTACATTTGGTATTTTAAAATAACATCTGCATTTAAAAATCAACTCTTGTGAAACCACTTGGCCAATTGCAACCAAACTTTGTGACAATAGTCCTTGTGAGGTCTACCTGAAATATTGTGTCGACATATTCGCACGTAATCCAAGGTGGCCACCATAGTACATCAGCCAGACTGCCTTATGGCTTTTGTCCTTGACCGTAATTTCATGGTCCATTGACCAGTTTTTGGATAAGGAAAGTTTTTCAGGTATTATACATGAAAAGTCGATGATACTTGGTATGTATTGTCTCATAATTTTGAAATATGGTTTAGTTTTGAAAGGAAATAATATTGAAATTTTGTGATAGAAATAAATATTGTGTAATAAATAAATTTCAAGCCATTATTTAAACATTAGACAATCTGTTGATTTTCATTCTGCAACAACTCTACCTAGGTGAGCTATACAGGCTCCTGGGAGCCTCTAGTTTGGTATTTTAATCCTAAAAAACTTTAAAACACTGTCGTGTACGACATGTATTTCCAATCGCTGGAACAGCCAATCAATGAAGTCACGCGTATCGCTGCAAGGAAGAGATGAGTGACGTCACATTAGCAATGGCATTTATACTCCTATAACTGCCATCTGGTCTTAAACAAAGTTTAATACACTAAAACATCACAAATGTAACTGTTTTTTATTAACTGTTAAAGCGTATACTAAATAGATTCATAATGGCATGATGATGCGTAATAATATGCAAATTCTACATTGATAACTTGACCATTGTGCATTTAAATTTCCACTGAATTTGTTCATTTGAAATAGAGAAAGTACATACCTGACCTTTTAACATATATAGCGGTTTTTCACCGAAAGATTTTTCATTGACCCAATTTAGCAAATTGTGCAAGTTAGGTCAGATTTTGCATTTGAACATTACAGTTGGTTCGTTGGTAGAATGTTGCTTAACGTCGCATCAGCAATTTTTTCAGCTATTCACGACGATAACCATTTTATTAATCTCTATGGGTTAATCTATGAACAATTTCGTGTACATGCATGTGAAGTGCGAGTGTGTTGTATGTTCTACCTTGTACTAGCGCGCACTCAGGGCGACTTTAACGTGCTAGTTCATAGAGTCAGTACGCCGCAGACAAGCGTACCACTCCCCCAGTCCATTATACTGATACCATGGCCAGGTGAACCAGTAAAGGCCAACGGCAAGGAAAATTTACTTTCCAACATGTAGTCCGGGCGGGATTCGAACTCACAGGTGTGAGAGACCCTAGAATTTGAAGACTGACGTCTTATCCATTAGGTCACCGCGGCCTCATGAACATTACAGGCCATTTTGGGTCTCCTGTTATATTGTAATTGTTTTAAAAATAGAAAAGGTTATGAAGAATGGTTAGTGGACCAAGACCATTACTTATAATGTAAACACAATAACCTTGACCTCAGGTTTGATTGGAGATGTTTGTTAAGTCAGTTACCAGAAATCTCCAATATCGTTCATAACATTTCAAATCCAATACTAGACTCCACTTCTTCAACCTTTTAAGTCAATAATCAAAAGTACCGAATAAAAAAAATTGCATTTATTTATTGTTATGTTTATGTTAGTCGGTTTTGGCAAACAACATTGTCCTGTCCTCTTGACCTTTTATTAGCAATATTCATACATGATGACCCCCACAATACATGGGTAGCGTTAGGAATTGTAATTAATGCATAATCAAAAACAAACATATTAATCAGTTTGGATCACAACCTAGAAGCAAGGTAAAAACCTTGAAACTTTGAAGAAGTTGGGTTACAAACGTGAACATGCACCAGGGAAGTGAGACCGGGTGTTTAGGAAGGGCAAGCACCTCCTGTTTAGCTAGCTACATCCGCCACGTGTGTAATCAAAATTGTGTAAAAGGAACATGGAACCATTGGACGTCAAATATATCCAGTACCATCCTGGGAACAATGTTTTTCCTCGTAATGTAGACCAAACAATCACCTGTTTTCCTTTTACGTACACGTATATATATGTACTGACCCATAATAAATATTTGAGTTCAGCAACTGTGTTAAATGTCCCTGCCAAGCATATTTATATCGAGACGTTGCCAGCTATAGGCGATGGTGCAGAATTTTGCCTGTGCGTTGCACTGATGGCATAACACAGCAAGGTTCTTTATCGTGCCAAGCCTACCGTGACACGGGACCTCCTCTTTATTTTAAGTTCCCATCCAAACGAACAGTGACTTTCATTTCGTAATTTTGAATGTTTGGCGAAAGAACAGCCACTACCCCCTTTCAAGTCATGGGTCAGACCGGGCCGGGGTTCAAACCCACGACCTCGCATTTACGAAGCAACAAAGGTACCGCAGTAGTCATAATAAATATTTAAATTAAAGATCAAAGGACAGGTGATCGTGTTTGTCTATACGTTCCGACACTATAGTGCAAAAACGATTTTCACCTCGTTTGTCATGTTTCGCTTATTTTTTCCGGTTTTCTCCACAATCTATAAATGACTGCTTCGTTACAAGTGAATGGAGTGTAGGGGAGCGTACGTGAACTTGTATATAAATGTGTATGTTAAGTTGATGTAATTATTCCTTATAATAAAAAACGGCCATACTAAATTTACTAATCCATGTCCGAATCACAAATTCAGAAGCAAAGTAAAAACTTTTGAACTGACAAGTTAGACACGTGAACTTCCACCAGAGACGTGAGACCGGTTGCTCCGGAAGGGTAAGCACGTGTGTAATCAAAATTGTGTGAAAGGAACATTGAACTATGGGACGTCAAATATATATACAAGAAAACAACTACAGCGCATGGATTTTCAAATTGTTTATAACAAATGTAAATCCATTTTATTAAGCAATTTAAACAAATATTGGTTTTAACTAGTTTAAACTTTGTATGATTTCCTTTATAATCTATGCCTCTTAACACTTTAAAACTATTAAAATCCCTTTTGTAGCGGGTTTTCTTTGACGTGCATGTGTTATTTCTAAATCCACGTTTTAAAATCATTCAGTCATTTCATAAAGTTTCATTACGTAATTATCTGGAATTACACCGGAGATGTAGGGGAAGCTATTTGGTTTGAACATTAATCATATTTTACAATTCTAGATCATCCAACGTTTTTCAGAAAAAAAATTGTTTAAAAAATCATATATTACGTTAAAACTATTAATCTTCTAGTTTCACTTTCCTGATGAAAGTTCATGTGATTAACTTAGTTTGCAAGTTTTCATAAATTTTAGTTTTGTGATTTGGACATGGGTTGTTGAAAACAAACATACTGGTACATGTCCAAATATACTATTTAGAACACATTAAAAAATAAAACATTCAATTTCTCATTGGAGAGTTGAAGCCCGGTACTCCAAGTGGGTAAGCACTTTCTGCCTAGCTAGCTACACCCGAAAAATTGTAAATAAAAATAGAAAATGAAAAAACTATGGGATTCATATTAATCAAGTATAATTTTGGATACAGAAGCATCATACAGTATTTTGATGGTGGCCATAAATCTCTATGGCAGTCGCGATAGGCAATTTATTGGTAAACAGTTTGCTTTTTAATAAAATTCGCATGTTGGGAGCAAGCTCTACCTTATAGTTATAAAACCGTTAATTAACTGTTTAACTGTAGCACAAATATGCCGTAAGCTGGCTTCTCTTTCTTAGTGGAAGTTCATTTGTTTAGCTTCATTTTACCATTTTCAAAGTTTGTTCTTTGATATTTACCGATTTACAAATCTTACGCATGCCAGATTTGTATTTCCTTTTGATGTTTTTGCCCTATTGTTGTCTTTAAGAATTTTGAAGTTAAGTATTGATGAAATAAAGATGACAGTGTGCTTTTATCAAATCCATTAAAGAAAATTCAGTTAAGTAAGATCAGACATTCCCTATATATTTTGACAGACTTATTATCCCTAAGAGTTGAGAAATTTTATTATGTTACATGGCTTCCAGAATGATTTGATATTGACACAGAAGATGTTAGTAATAGACACACACTCGTAATACATTTACCTAGGGATATATAGATGACGTTATATTTCTTAATAACCCTACATTCGGAGACTATGTGAATCTCATCTTTCCTAGTAATCTAAACCAAATATACTAATCGATGTCCGAATCAAAATCCAGAATCAAAGTAAAAACTTTGAAACTGACATGTTAGGTTAAACACTTGAACCCACACCAGGAAAGTACGGCTGGATTACATCGCTTCTTTAGCGAACTACAACTGTCACGTGTGTAATCAAAATTGAGTAAAAGGAACATGGAACTATATGAGATGTCAAATATATTCAGGGCAATCCTGGACACAGAGACATCATTCTTAATAACACTACTGTGATGACGGACATGAATCGTTTTAGGGCCCCGATAAGCCTAGACTTTCAATATCCTAGGGTCAACAAATAACTTGTAAAAACTTGCTTTGATGTATTAATTTCCCGTCACCAGCTCTAGCATAACGTTCTTATTAAAACTACATTTGAAACTGTATGACAAACATGGTGACTACATTTTTTTTCATTGTCAACGTTCCTATTCTGTTTAGCAATATACCTTTTTTTCCTGGTTGTGGTGTATTTGTTTCCTAAATAATATGCTGTGGTAGAACGTTGAATGAAGTCTTGCACTTACACTTATAATTGTAAAACGAAACACATATTCTCAATTGGCTGGAATACATTTTTTTAATTTGAAATTTTAAAAGAAAATCTTTCCATTTTCTCTTGATATATCTTCATTGAAAATATATACCAAGGGAATCATTTAATCAATTATTCGGTTGCCACATCAAAAACCCAAAGGTAATTGTACTGCAAAATGATTACAGTACAGTTCTGTCAAAATTTTAACACAAAATTAACGAGTAAATGTACATAAAGGCTATTTTAAACATGCATATATTACGATTAAATTTTTAATTCAAATTTTTTGTTAAAATTTTTAATATATTTCAGCACAGAAAAAGGAGACCTAAGTGAAAAAAAAATACGTTTTCTTTTAAATCAGTCTATGTGAGTGTGTACATACCATAAATTTTGCCATTTGTTCAAGAATATCAAAATGATTAAGTATAAATACTCTCATTAGGTACCTCGTTATCTTTTGGTTTTATGTAGGTCGACCAGGTGTGAATTTTCTTGATTCAATCACGCAGGTGAAAAGGTGAATTTTTACCCAACATTTATTTGTAATTTGGGGACCTTATGGTTAGCTGAAATACATATTTTCTGTCACAAATGTGATTTTTTTTCTATATACAGACGTAAACCAAAAAACATGCAACATTGACAAAATATACTTTCTAGTTAGATCTCTTAATAATGAATAAATATGCACTGTTTATTTTTCCAAACAATTCTTTATTAAATTTAATTTACAATATTCCGTGTTCAAAATAGCATTTATGCACAGTAGAGCAGAATCGGTCCGTCGTTTACTATATCTCGACTAATGCTTTTTTCGGCAGAAACTACATGCATGTACAGTACAGACCTGTCGAACGTTTAACACTGAGACAACCAAAAATAGTCGAAACTAGGCGGTCGGTGGCCGAGATATGGATAGCTAGTGTCTTAAATTTTAGAGCAGCTGGCTGCCATAAAGCTGGCGAGATATAGCTAACGAAGGTCTGAGAAAAGCTGTCGATATGCAAATATTTTGTTAGCTAAGTGTTAAACTTTCGACAGGTCTGTTCTGTATCTCTCAACAGCTTTTCGATCTCTGGCTATCGATCGTTCGACAGCTGAACTTCGACTTTGTTAAACTTTCGGCAAATCTGTGCTGTATGATAATGATTTTTTAAAGTCGGACAAGAGATTCTCTAAATTTATTGAAGTTGACAGCTAGGATTGAAAACATCCATACAAAGAAAGATATATACAGAATGTTGTAGGTTTTTTTTTAAAATGTGCTACTTAATCATTAATAGTAATTCTAACTCACATTTTAAGAGTAGTTCAACAATGTCAAAGATGGTATTCAGTTTTATTCATTTGAAGCCTATGCCATATATGGCGGAATCAACGTTGAATAAACAAAAACATACTGATTCATGTCCTTATCACAATCTAGAAGCAAAGTTAAAACTTTCGAACTGACAAGTTAGGTTACATATGTGTTATACAGTCACTTTAAACATTAATGCAATACGTTCATATTTCATATTCTGTTACAAAAATTGATGTGCAAATCATCAGATTTTTAAAAATTCTTTCTTGGAAAGAACACATTCTCGGTATGTCTTTTTGTCTTGCCATTCCAGAACTAATTTTTTTACGATCAAAACACACATACTAATCCGTGTCTGAATCACAATCCAGAAGCAAAGTAAAAACTTTGGAACTGACAAGTTATTTAGGTTAGAAACGGGAACTTCCACTACGAAATTGAGGCCGGGTGCTCCGGGAGAGTAAAACAATTCTGAAAAATCATTTGAACATCTTGTTTACTTGTATTGGATACCTAAACTTCACAAAAATCCATATAAGGGAAGAAAAATAACAGGTTACTCAATATATACTACTAAAGCATAATCAGTAATTCTAACAGAAATTTTAAGTTGTCATAGATAGTCTTTTGTCTTTTGCAGGTAAGTTATGCATGCTACATCTGGCATCAATCAAATGTTGATTCTAAAACTTCTAAAGAATTACTTGAACATTTTGTTTCTAATACTTTATCTCGTAAAAAGTATTAAAAGCTTTCTAGACGAAATTGAAAGATTGACTGAATAAATCATGTAATAAAACATGGAACATATTCTTACATTCAGCCATTTAAGAGTTGTTAAACTTTTCAAAGCTTGTTCTGTGATTGACGTATCGCCGGCCACGCCCACAATTTTCGGACAAAGGCTGGGCATGCTTGAATAACACACAAAAAGAATGAAAACTGGGCTTGAATTGTGTCATTTAATGACGTCACTGACACTAGAATGTCATTAGTTGTCGTGACGCTGCTTTGGTATCGTGATAGCGGCCAGTATCAGAACATAAAAAGCGTGATGGCGATACGTCAATTCATATCAAAGATTCAGACAATATTAGTAAATGAAGCAGGGTAGGTCAGATCCTGTATGTTGATTGTTTTTTTAGCAACAACGAGATTGACAAGAGACCATTCTGATCGCTCTAGTTATGTCCTAGTTGTTGGCAAACAGGTAGTGTAAATGTATTTAATTTCGCGTGTGTTTATTTTTGCGGTATTGGAAATTTAGACATATTCATGTAATTTAATTTTCGCGCTTTGAAATATGCACTATAACATAATAAGCATAATATAGTTTTCGCTCGGTACTAATTTTCGCGTTAACCAAACAACCGCGAAATAAGCGAAAATAGTACACAGCGAAAATAAATAAGTTTACAGTAATATATTAAAGCCTGGCGCAACACACATCATTGAGCATACTTACAAATTTACATTTGCATTTTTTTCCGAAATGACCGTCTAGTGTTGAAAAATTAAAACAGATTTGGTAAAAATCATTATTACAAAATCGGTTAGTCGGGATATACATATACTGTAAGTTTAAATTGCTGAGGTTTGTGGTCATTTTGTCAGGTTCAATTTTGGTTGTACATATTGCCGCACAACGCAGCGAGTTCATTTAAAAACAAACATACTATTCCATACCCGAATCACATTGCAGAAGCAAAGTAAAAACTTTAGAACTGACAAGTCAGGTTAGACACGTGAACTTTCATGATTTTTCCATTATGAGATTACGTCACTGAGAGCCAATCTATTCATGCAAACGTAACTGAAAAATCTGACCAATCCAAATGCTTTTAACAAAATGAGAATCAAAATATTCAAAAGTTAATAAAATATATACTTGTCCCAGTTTCACAATCATTTCTTAACCTAAGATTTACCTTAACTTAACTTAAATTTAACACATTTTGGTACTCCATTGTTGGGATAAATAATAAATATTAAAAATATATAAGTGCAAATGTTTTAAGCGAGAAGTTATCTTCAAAATAACACCTTAAATTCCTGAATATCTTAAAAATTAACAAAATAATCAAAATTTGAATTTTTACCGGATCTAAGTTAAGGAAAATCTTAGTTAAGAAATGATTGTGAAACTGGGACCAGAGATGTTAGAAAAAAATCTATTATATTTTGTTAAAAAAATTGTAAAAGAGAGATAACTCTTAGAAGTTGTAATGAAGTATTTTGGCGAGGATTGGAGTTGTGGGTGATAAAGCTTATGTCAAGATTCTTTTTCTTATATCGAGGCGGTCACTTGGAATTTTTTTTTTTTTTGGGGGGGGGGGGGTAAACGTAGTTATTGTTGATACCATTATTATACTGACCATAGCATGCTTAAAACAGAATATGTTAGAGTTCAAAAGATAAACATATGGTCATTTTATTTTTAAAGCAATTTATGGAGTAGAAGTCATTTTTAACGAAATTTATGTTTTCGACTAGAACAGTATTGAATGAGAAAATACATTATCAAGAAAGATATAAGATGGGTGTACGTATATTTTGTAAAATGGCATCGTCGATCATAATCAGAATGTAGTTTACAGCAGAATGCAGAGTTTTAAATTACATCCCAAATAAAACTGTATTAGTATTATTCGGCATGTAATTTAAAACTATGCATTCTACTGTTAACTACAAATGTATTTGCATTTTCAAATATACAAATATTCCCGGCCTTAAGAACACATACATTTCGCGACGATTAATTTTCGATGCTTGACGTCAAATTAATCTCAGGTCGTATATCGATGACATGCGCTATATAGTGTGTTTTTGTGATTGCCTTGAGATAGAGCAAACACAAGGCGACTTTAAGGTGCAATATCCCTAAATTTAAAGGTTTTCCGTATAGCCCAGCCAGAGTTTGAATCTACGACCTTCCGCTCTTGAGGAGGTATATTCTCTCTAATCTATTAGAGTAGAAGTTTCATCCAGGTGGAGGATTTCCATTTCCCTCAATAGCCTACACTACACAAACACATAAATCATATATATTTGTGCTGCGATTCATATCGTCGTGAATTGCTAACAAAAATGCTGATGCGGCGTAAAACAAATTTCAACTTACCAAACGCAGTCTGGAAGTAAAGAAGCAAAAGATCAGAATATTTACATATTTACAACTCGGGTTGTTCCCCTTTGTCCATATACTTATTTTGGTTACTTATTACGATTACCACATTTTAAAAAATATTATGTGTTTAATAAGGTTTTACGCCCCTGTCAAAGATATTTTACAGAGATAGGTGAAGTTGCAGACATTTTCACTTTTACAATGCGATCAGGGTTACGTGAAGGGAGGGTTCTTTAATGTGCTATACCGTAACATAGAGCATTGTTTCCGAAAGACTCCGTTACTTTCAATGCTGAATGCCGAGTTCATGGCGTAAGAACAGTCATTACGTATACCTATTTATAAGGCTTAGTTAGACCCTGACCGGGGTTCGAACCAAAGACCTCCCACGTATGAAGTGAGCACTTTACCAACCGCGTGATGACAGTGGTATGTTCCGACAGAAAGGACATGTTATGGTATGAGGTTGTCCGTCCGTTCTATCGGTTGTTTTATAAATATATAAACTTGAACAATTATGGCCAAATTTCTGTCAAACTTTGTCGTATTTGTTGGAGTTGTGTCCCTTTTATTGCCAAAAGACTGTACAAGATGCGTGAAGTTTTTTTTTTTTTTTTTTTTTTTTTTTTTTTTTTTTCAAAATCTTGTAGCAATAATGTTTCTGATGTAATACAGGTTTTGTTTTCGTATTTCAACTTTTAAAAAACAGTTATGATTCTCCGTAACACGTTTCTGGCTTCTTGTGTGCAACGTGTTCTGAATTTTGCAGCCAATTTTTCGGCAGTTTGGCATGTAGGATTGATGTGCATTAATTTAAAAAAAAAAGGAAAAAGCTGAGTTAATTTTTACAGGAGGTATGGATCTTTGAATGCCAAAAAAGTTGAGTAAAGTAATGTATTTACCGTCCCAGTCTAGATTTTTTTCACTTATATCGAGATGTCACCTGCTGTAGGCGAAGGTGCAGAAAGTTTGCATATTTTTTGCGCTGATAGCATTATATAGCAGGATTCTTTATTGTGAAGCCTACCGCGACACGGGACCTCGTTTATTTTAAGTTCCCATCCACAAGAACCGTGACTCTCATTTCGTAATGCCGAGTGCTTGACGAAAGAACGGTCAGTCTTGAAAATACTGAGTTAAATTTTACAAGAGTTGTTGCTCTTTGAATGCCAATACGACATGTACGATCGTAGATTTATTTCAAATTTGGTATGGTGACGTAAGTATCAATTACTTTCAACATATTATTTGGGTTTGTTGTCATATTGCTTTGGTTTGGTGATCTTGGTAAAACTTTGTTTTATTGTATTGTAAGAAGACCAATGGTATCTTAAAATACATACATTTCTTGTTGAAACCACTGCGGTAGCTCAGTTTGTAGAACTCACGATCTGTTAGAGGGTTCGAACCACGAGGGGGTCTCACCTAAGACTTTAAAGTGGGAAATAGTGTTCTACATCCAAGCACTTAGCATTGCGAATGAAGATCATGGAAACGGGATAAAGAACCCTGCTGTATAATGTCATCAGCACAGCACGCAGACATATAGACAGACGGCCATACAGATAAACATTGTTACTTTTACATACCCCACTACGTTTGCAAGGGGGGGATTAAAAATGTACTTGATGGTTTGCCACATGTATCATTATCCAAAATGATGAAAATGCGAACTATATTATTGTCATTATTTAAGTGTAAAAGAAAACCGTACTATAATGATTTTTTTTCATAAAAAATAATAATAAAATAAAAACAAGCACACGCAAAACTGGGGATACGAGCGGACATTGCCGAATGATACTGCCAATGGCTTTCGAAGTTAATGGTTGTGGATCGAGACTTTCTGAGGTCCTGCCCATACAAGAGCTGTGTAAAAACTCGTAACTCAGTGGTCTTTTAGATGAGACTCAAAAACGAGGTCCCGTGTATCGTTGCACGCTTAAGATACCTATGTAGAGTTCGAAAAAGAGTAGACAACCTGTGGACACTACAGAGGACGTTCACAACTATTACAAATGATTAAAACAGACTGAGCAACATAAACCGGTAAGAGTTCCTTTTGTAACACCCCCCCCCCCCCCCCATTATAATCTATGTAAATTTTTTGAAAATCATTTTTCACAGAAATGTTCAAAATTGCTTAACTCTGTCATTTTTAAACATTTTTGAGTAAAAATTAAATTTTTAGTGGAGGGTACAAATGGAACTCTTTCCCATAAACCAACCAAACCTATAAGCAGATATATTATTAAATAATCTTAAACCAACTCAGTCGGGGCCAAATTCAGTTTTTATAGAAGTCGATGTATTCAGTCATCAGTAAAATTTATTGATCATGGCAAAGAAAGAAAATCAAAATAATACGTGTAAACCAATACCAGTTAAATTAATATGTAATTTGACTCAAGTGCAGAATTACGTCATCGTTTTTTGTTTCCATGTCTTCAAAGAGGTCCGATTTCATTAGGCCAAGTTTGTGTTTTTCTGATGTTAAATGGGGAAATTTTCTATTGAACTAATAGTTGATAAATTAGAAAGATTTTACTAATTTCTTCTTTTAAAAACGATAAGAACAATTAAATCCCGACTATGAGCTTGCTAATTTGCGTTAATTTGCCAAAGTCAACCATTTTATCACCGAATCTTTTCAAGATCGAAATTAAGAGTTTAACCCTAACGCCAAGGACATTGGTGAAAATGCATCTTTTAATCAGGGTTTTTCAGTGTTTTTAACGACATGGTGCCAGTTTTCTAAAAGCACGCTTATCTTATCTTTACAGGATTTTTAAATATTTTACAGTTAAAAGCACGAGTTTTAACAAAAAACTTTAAATAAACTTTCACTCATAAAAGCCAGGAAAACCTATAAAAACGTTACTGCACGCAATTTCACCTTTTAAAGTCGCTTCTGCTAATGTCTCAGGGACACTTATGGAGCCGATTTTTTTCACTCAATTTTTGTCAAAACCTATTAATTATAAAATCCTAATTTCAAATTTAGAGAATTTTATTAAAGTTTTTTTTTTCTAGATCAAAATCACGTTTAGTTTTAAGTGCTTTTAAATAGTACTTAAAAACAAAGAAATTGAAATGGTTATATGATTTTAATAATTTTAGGCAAGGCAATCGCATTTTTCAGTAAAATGGGTATTAACAGACGACTTCAAGGCGATAGATATAATAAAACAAAAAATCTTTCAGTAAAATTTTAAATTTTTAACCTTTAATCTTTTAATCTCACAAAAATACGTCAATGTAGTTTTAATTATTTTAAACCTCATAAATTAAAATAACTGTTAATGAGACGGATTTTCGTATTGACATCACATGCTTCACATGATTAGTCAGAGCTCTTAATTCCTTATGATTTCAAATAATCAACTCTTTCTTTTTATATGATTTTGTGTTTAAAAAGACATGTAGACAAAATCTCTCTCTCTCTCTCTCTCTCTCTCCTCTCTCTCTCTCTCTCTCTTTCTTTCTTTCTCTGGAAACAACTTAGTTTGAAAACGTTTAATACACGGGGATAATCCTGGACCTAGTTGTTTGAAGCTTGATTCGTTTCATTAATTTAAAGCATTTATATAAATCAAAATATCATTATCGAAACCATAGTTTTATTACAGTTTTCTTTAGTTTGATTAAATTTTCTCCTATAACAAATCTACGAAATTTGAACCCCAAAAATATTAATTATTCTACAGTAATAGAATACTATCACTTTATTTACTTATTTACTTACGAGGCCGAGTGGTAAAAATCAGACAACTGATTGGTCACTCAGTGGAAAGAATGCTTACTCCGTATGCGTGTTGGAGGTAAAAATTTGACCCCTGACCGAGTCCGACCAAGATTTAAAAATAGGTAGGGACTGTTCTTTTACCACGCACATAACGTTTAGAAATGAAAGTCAGGGGTTCCTTCGAAGGAGACCTCAAAAACCGATGTCCCAAGCCACGGTAGGCATAGTATGCTAAGGAACCCTTACACATTGCACTTTGCCCCGAACGCATTGAAAGGTAGAAAATTTTGCCGCTTTAACCATTGCTTGTGACGTCTGGATATAAGAGATATACTTAATATGGAGATACACCCAAATTCAATAAATGAATAAATCAACCAATCAATCTAAAGCACACTTACATTTTCTCTCACAGCTTTGGTTCAAATCTCACTCTTGACAAATCGAGGTGTGAGAGATTTGTCAGTTCGGAAGGCTGGTAATTATCCTGGGCACCCCAGATTCCTCCATCATTCCTGAACTTGCCTCCTCGATAAAAATGAAAAAATCTGGACTGGAGAAAATTTGTCAGTTCGCTTGCAGAGGGTAGTTAATTTTGCAGGGTGTTCCGGTTTCCAAACCGTTATTTTAGCTAACAACCTGGGTACAAGTAAACAAAAATCTTGAATTGGGCGTGAAACACCATTACTCAACAAAACTGATTTTTTACTTATATTCATCTATATAGCTATCTATTGGTGTATTGATTTGTGCCGAATTGCAATAATTCAAACACCAAAGATGATTGTGAAATTATACATACTATTTTATCGGAGGGCCTGAATCTACCTCGCAAATACAGAACTGTCAAAAGTTTCACACTAAGTTAGATTAATGGAAATCGATTGCTCATCTCAGCCCTCGTTATGACACGCCGATTCCACAAAATTTCGAGAAACCTTATTTCTCGCCGGGAAAAACAGTAACACGAACGAGAAACTAAGTATCTCACATTTTTTTGAAATTGGCGTGCTATGCTTAAGAAATGTGACTCGCGACGTGAAATCATAATTCCATTGCAAGAAACAATGTTTCATGTGCAAGATACAAGGTTTCACGATCGACTTTCACTAATTAATACAGTAAACTTATATTTCAGCCGCTTTCCGGTATCTACCATCAGTCTGTCGGAAGTCTTTTGGCCATTAGCTATCCATATCTCGGTCACTTGGCAACCGAGCCTCTACTCTTATTCGTGAGCTCAATGTTAAACTTTCGACAGACCTGTATTTTAACTTATGATTGTATTAAAAAACTGTTAATTATCTTGTTACATAAATTTAGGATAGAAGTCCAACCTGTTTTATCACAGATCATTTGTACAGACGTGTCCAAAGTTTAACATTGAGTAAACGAACAGGAATCTAACCTCGCCGCTGCCAAGTGGTCGATATATGTGGTAGGTAGTGGTTGTAAAGATGCAGAGAAGAAGAAATTAGCTGCCAAAAATATGTCTAGAAATAGCTATCGAGGGGCCGAGATTAGCTGACAATTCGGTACACGTCAGTTAGCTTGGTGTATAACTTTCGACAGACCTCTACTGTAAGACCATAGACGTAATTCTTGTTGTATTGAAATTTATTTTAAATGCAGCAATTTAGATTTTAAAAATTATCCATAATGATTTTTTGACAAAAATATTTATCATTACTACAATTATATATATATATATATATATATATATATATATATATATATATATATATAACTATGCATGACACAACGAGGATACATTCTGACACTTAAAATTTGAAAATTTTCTTAAGTACAAAAGTACTTGAGTTAAGACAGTTTTATCGCCATATAATATTTTGACTTTGGTTTCCCTTCTTATAGTGAAGAATAGTATTTTACACCCAATCATTCCCAAAATAAAGTAAAATATTTGTAACTAACAATTCAATTTAAGCACGAGGATACATTCTGACACTTAAAATTTAAAAAAAATTCTTTAGTACAATTGTACTTGAGTAAAAACAGTTTTATCATAGTCATATAATATTTTGACTATGATTTCTCTTCCTAATAGTGAAGATAGTATTTTACACCCAATCAATCCCAAAAAGTAAGATAAAATATTTGTAACTAGCAATTCAATTTATACACGTGAACTTCCAGCAGGTAAGTGAGCCCGGGTGCTCTTGAAGGATAAGCACCTTGTGTTAAGTTTGCATCCCCCGTCACGAATGTAATCAGAATTTAGAATTAAAGGAACATGGAACTATGGACTGTAAAGTATATCGAGCGTACTTTTGGATATAGAGACATCATACTTATCAACAATATCGTGATAACGGTCATAAAACCTTTTAGGGCCTTGATCAGCCTAGGTTTGAAATATCCTTGTGTAATCAAAAACAAACATACTAATCCATGTCCGAATCACAATCCCAAAGCAAAGTAAAAACTTTTGAACTGACAAGTTAGGTTAGACACGTGAACTTCCACCAGGGAAGTGAGGCCGGGTGCTCCGGAAGGGTAAGCACCTCCTATTTAGCTAGCTACACCCGCCACGTATGTAATCAAAATTGTGTGAAATGAACATGGACCTATGAGACGTCAAATATATCCAGGGCAATCCTAGACACAGAGACATCAAACTTATCAACAATACTGTGATGACGGCCATAAAACTTTTTGAGGGCCTTGATAAGCCTAGGCTTGCAATATCCCTGAGTCAACAATTTATTTGCAAGTAGCCTACTTCGTTGTACAAAGTCCCCGTAGTGGGAACAAGCTCTACCATAGCGTATTAATTGGGAAACAAATACACCATAAGCAGGAGAAGCAGGTATATTGTTGCATAAAAAAGGAAAGTTGACAATGGAAAAATTGAAGTCATCACGTTTGTCATAAAGTTTCAAATGTAGCCTTTCGTGTGCGTCATAATTCAGGTATAAGTCTAAATATGAAGCAGAACTTGAGGAATCAGTCGTGTCTTTTATTTCAATCTCACTAGGATAGATGGCATTTACATAGTCTCCAAATTTAGGATTGTTAAGAGACAGAACGTCATCTATATATCTGTATGTTGAGTTGAATGATTTGGCGACAGTCTTCTCTCCAGATTTAACAAGGTTCTGCATAAATTCTGCTTCATTAAGAATAAAGAAACAAACCAGCAAGCAATGATGCACAGTTTGATATATTTGACGTCTTATAGTTCCATGTTCCTTTTACACAATTTTGATTACACACGTGACGGGTGTAGCTAGCTAAACAGGAGGTGCTTACCCTTTCGGAGCACCCGGCCTCACTTCCCTGGTGGAAGTTCACGTGTCTAACCTAACTTGTCAGTTCCAAAGTTTTTACTTTGCTTCTGGATTGTGATTCGGAAATAGATAAGTATGTTTGTTTTTGATTTGAACCCATTGGTATACCGATTGTTTGCTGAAAAACTATACTACCAAACACAACAAATATGTTATCTATCAAAACCTCCAACATTTTGTTGATGGTATCTTCAGTATATTTTTGTTTGGAATCCGTATGATGCTTGACAAAATAATTTATTATCAAGCAACTAACTTCGTATTTTAAAGTTCCCATAGTGTACCATAGTGTATTTACACCATAAGCAGGAGAACCTAGTATATTGCTGCATAGAAAAGAAGTTGACAATTTAAAAAATAAAGTCATTACGTACTTTGTCATACAGCTGCCAATAAAGCCTTTCGTTGGCTTCATAATTAAGGCATAGGTCTAAATATGATGCATAACTTGAAAAACATAAAAAATCAGTCGCATCTTTTATTTCGAGCTCACTGGGACAGATAACCTTCATATAATTTTCAAGTTAGGACTATTGAGAGATAGAAAGTCATCAAAATATCTGCATATTTTTTGCTTCATACGAGTAACGAAACAATTCAGCCAGCAACGGTACTAAGTTGGTGCCCATTGGTATACCGATTGCATGTAGATAAATTACACTACCAAACACATAAAATTATTTGTATTATAACGGTTCCGTAGGAATATATATACTTTAATTAAAAAAATTAAGTATATTAGTCTATATTTATACATTTAAAAAATTATTTTAGGCAGAGAAAGAAATCTGGTTTTTTCTCAAAACTGAGACCTAGTATATAATGTCAATTTGAATAAATTAATAAATCCACAACAGCAAGGAAGAGAAACCCCTAATAAAATCACAATAACGTTAATTAATGTTGAGATGTTACACGATAAATCAAAGTTCTTTTAATAAAGACTTCAACACGATCTTAAAGTAGAAATCATAGTGTCATCTAAATAGAAAATAGCTGCACAGCATAATATGTAGCTGAGAAAAAAACAGAATCAAAGATCTTAACGTATTTTTACATTCAAAATTAATTTCAGATTCAATTAAAACTTATAATAGAAATTCCATAGATTAAAAATTTTCAACTGAATAAAAGAATTATTATTATGAAATTAAAGTATGCATATTCGTGGCGAGCCCCTCTAGTATCACAGAATGATATGTTAAAAATATGCAGTTGATTTTCCAAAGGCTTGCGCACGATTAATAAGGCAAAAAGGCATGTGTGCTCGCTTTGGACGTATAGCGCCCGATGTTTTGATCTCAATTTAAAATATATGTTAAGCATTCTGTGGTATTTAAGGATATGTGTAAGAATGTGGAAAGTTTTTTTTTTAAGAAAAATCATTCTATTACATTTATTTACATCCACAATTTTATTTAGCTAAGAGAAATCAGGGTTTGTAAAAGGGGAACTATAACTCCTTTTAATAAATCTACAACAAGGATGGGAACACTCCTTATAAAATCACAAAACCGTTAATTAATGTTGAGATATAAAACAAACATGACAAGTATTGTCTAAAGTACAATCGTAAAGAAAAGTATCAAGTTTGAAACTGGCAAATCAGGTTAAACATATGAGTATCCCCTGGGGAAGTTAGGTCAGGTGCCCCGGAAGGGTTAGTACCTCCTTTTTGCTATACAATATACATTCGCCACGTGTGTAAAAAATGTGAATGAAAGGAACATAGTACTATGGGACATCAAATATATCCAGGGTAATTCTGATAATATTACACGATAAGTTTTTTTCAAGTGATATTGAACACTCTGCAACCGAAGACCCTTGTAAGTAAGAAATTCGATCAATCACGTATTCATCCCAGTCATCCAAATACAAAATAGTTGCATTGCATAAATGTAGCCGGGAAATTCATAGCATTAAAGATTTTAGTTTATTTTTAAATTTCCCATTAATTTCAGATTCAATTAAAACTTATAATACAAAAACACATAAAATAAATGCACACATGTAGAATAATTTTTAACTGAATAAAAGACTTAATTTTTTATAAAATTAAAATTTTCTATAAGAGCCCCATGTGTATCATATTTTTGGAATCGTTGGGTCGATTTTCAAAAGATGTGTTCTCGATTTAAAAGGCGTCTTGCGCTGGCTTTCGATGTCGTGCGCTCGATTTTTTTTTAAAAAACGTGCACTTTAACTCAAAATACATTTAGTCATTCTGTTATAATAAAAGGCTTCTTTAAAAATGTGCATATTTTAATTTACAAAATCATTCTAGTATATTTTTTTACATTCACAAATTTATTTTAAGCTCAGAGAAATCAGGGGTTTGGGAAAAAGTTAAATTCCTTTATAACTTTTGTTACCAAAACTGAGACCTAGTATATAATGTCAATTTGAATAAGTTAATAAATCCACAACAGCAAGGAAGAGAAAACCCTAATAAAATCACAATAACGTTAATTAATGTTGAGATGTTACACGATAAGTCAAAGTTCTTTTTAGAATGTTTACAATAAAGACGTCAACACGATCTTAAAACGATAATAATCTATTTCTTAATATAACAATGTTTACAATATATTAGCTTTATAAAAATTGCAAGCATTGAAAACCTATGAACTGTGATCAATTACGTTTTCCATTGCTTTAATATACGGCATTGAAAATTATATGATTTCTTTTTTCTTGATTCTAGTTTATTAGTTCTGCTGTTAGGACCTTTTATGAACTTTGTCGTGACTGTTAGTTATCATTCATATATAGTTATGCAGGATATTCAATAAACATTTTTTATCAGAATTACACGGAGACAATCTGATGATTGAGCGATATATAGAGACATAACGGTCGCCAAATAAATAATACTCTAACAAAGGTCTTTAGCCTTGGTAGGGGAGAAAGCAAAATGTTTAGTTTATCATGTCGCGTGTTAATGTCTGAAGGAATTCTGATGCTTGTCTTATCGTTTTTCATTTAAGAAGGCTATGTCAAAAACTCAAAAAGGCCATAAAGAAAATGCTGCCAAAATATCTTTTTGCAATTCGTTAGACATTTAAAGATAACTTAATCCATGGGAATCTTTTCAATATACATATCTTTTTTTATTAAAAAGGCTGTATTAACAAAACTAAATGGGGTATATTCAGTTTGTCTTTTTAGTATTATTTAATAATTTGAAAGCAATTGAATAATAGAAATGTGATTGGGACAGTATCTTCCTTGCACTATTGTTGTCTTTATGTACTGTTTCTAAAGATATGCTACCTTTGATGTTGGGATCATTTTTACTATCTTTTGTATAAATTTTGCTCTTATTAAGAATATATGTAAGCTAAGAGTCAAATGAAATTTAATTCCAAGTGATTACGAATTAAAATGATGGATTGGATGACTTTGAATAAAAATAATATTTTGAGATATATGTTAGGTCTAATAGTTTCATGCTTGGCAAAATTTCTTTAGTAAAGAATCATAAAGGTATTAGATAATTTAATATAACTGAGGGGTTATGGAATTTTAAATTTAATAATGACTTGTATTCTAAAATTAATAATGATAAAAAATCGGTGAAATGTCTTATTTAGTTTAATGAAATATGTGGCCTTAATATTAAGCCTATTTATTATAACTATCGTTTTGTAGTTACTATCTTCGCAAAAAACGTGTTTTATGAAATCAAACTGTTTCGCCATCCATTCTCCGAGTGTTTAATATATAACTTGATACTTGTCTATATTACTGATATTATCAGTTAACCATTTTTTTATTAGTAATTTTATATTCCGTTTATTTTTAATAATAATTAGGCCATTATTAAAAAGCAAACAAACCAATCCATGGTCAATCAAAATCTCTAATTCTTCTAGTCTAGTTAATACAATCTTTCCCAAAAAATTCTAAAGCATGTTTTTTTTCAATATTGTTACCTTATTTATGGTGAACTTTTGATACCAAATAAGTTGGCTATTTCCTGATATATGTGAAATAATCAACCCAACTTAATATTATAGAACCAAAATAATATCGCTTAAGAAATAGAATTTAACTTTTGTCTCAGCATGAGACTGTCGAAAATTTTATAAAATAACCTCATTGTAGAACAAAAGTCAAATTCCAGTTCTAATATTAACAATTCACAAGACACAAAAAAACTTGAGAATGTCTTGTCATGATGACATTCAAATCGCTTGCTTTGTAGGACGTGAGACTCTGCGTTCTTATTCATCTTCTATATGACAGAAAAATATGAAAAAGCTACAAAATATGTTTTGAACCACATCACTTACGAGCACAATGTATAGAGCCAATCACGAGTTTTGAATTCAGTAGTCTTGCCTCCGTTGTTTATTTATTAAAGAATGTTTCATTTATAGAGCTATAAACAAACAAAGATCTTACATCTCATAATAACAATCTACGCCTACGATCAAATAATATTTTGAACATTTTCCGCTAGTATTTTTGTAACTTTGTCTCCGAAGACCGGTAGTCCGTTCCCTTTTCCGACTGATCATGAAACGAGTGGGATTTAGGCTAAAACGTTAAACACTATTCGAACAACAGCCACCCACCACAAAACATGTAAGAAATATATTACAGTAATAAATTGCAATCATATGATAAAACATTTATTACTAAGTCAAATAAGCTTAATATATATGTAAAATATATCAACATCCTGAATATACGTCCTATTTGTACATGTTTCTTTCATACTAAATTATGACTTCACACATGCCGGTTGTAGCTAGTAAGACGGGTTGTGCTTTTCCTTTCGGAACACCCGGTCTCACTTCCCATACTTCGTGTGTTTAATTTTAAATTCGTTTGCTAGTTTACACTTTCACAAATTTTAACTTTGCTTTTAGGATTTTTATTTCAACATAGACTGTTTTGTTTGTATTTGATGTGTACCAAAATGTATATGATTGTTTGATATGCTCGAGAGGAATGAAGTTTAGAAAACGGACCAAACCAAAATAAAGGATATATATGGTAAATGTTGCAGTTTTTCGCAAGTAGTTATGTATGTTTTAAAATTAGATATGCGCTGATGTAAGAATATACTGCTGAAGAATAGTTATTACAATGCGACATTGGACATTCCTTATATATTTTGGATTTTTTTAAATGACGGCAAAGATCTCAATGTTGAATTTTAATTTGGAGCTTGGTATATTTTCAAGGTTTTCTTGGAATGGAGAAAATTAGCAGAATAAAATGTAATTGTTGAAACAAAAATGTAAAAATGATCCCAGTTGTACAGTGACGATAACATTACTTTTCAATTTAAAAAAGAAAAACCTTGCATATCTATTTATTGAAAAAAAGTTAATTTGAATGTCTATTGAAAAGGTACTAGTAATAATACAATTTCTGTGTCTTTCTGATTAATGGCGTAAATTTATGTAGAAATTTTAGAATTCTGTTTAGTTAAAATATATGTTTTTTGTTATTTCTGAATGAGTTCTTTGTGAATAAAAAAAATTAGACTGATGCGTAAAACACTATTTTAACTAATCATTTTTGGTCCAAACTTAAATACATCGACGAAACTGTTATTTTAAATCGGAAATAAAATTTAGACTGGTTTAATATGGAATTAATTGATAATTTTGTTTTACTTCAAGGTAAACACAATTTACGATAATTTTGAAAATTTTATTGAAAATAGAAAAATCAATTTTTACCTGTATTTTAAGCCATAGAAAATGAGCTTAATGATTTGTTTCCCTATAATTTTCGAATTATAATTATTTTAAATACCTAGTCTAGTCATATTATGAAATTAAAGGGAATTAGTTTGACAGCTGTATTTAAGAGCCATTTACTTAATATGTTAAACACTTAGTGAAAGTTCGAATTAAATATTAGAACTGTTAGTACGGATTTATTGCAAGAAGTTTATTTTGAAAAAAATATGAAAACAGCACAAAACAAGGATTTTATAGTGCGGTTTCACCGAAATATGACGTGAAATTCTATAACATTTTAGAAATTTCGGAAGAAAATTGTTTTAAAATTTATTTATTATGATTAACTTTTTTGCAATTTTTAGTATATAAAAATGTTATAAAAATTGGAGATATAAAATATATTTTACAAATTCACGGATACCGTTTTTATATACATTGGAACATCTAAATGAAAGGTTTGGCTATATTATTTGAATGTAGTTTGTTAGAAGAAACGTAAAATCTTTTTATGTAAACTTCAACACGCACGATATTTGGTTGTTATTTTTCATGTTGATTATTAGCAAATCATATGATTGCTTAAATTTGAAAAAAATTTCAATAGCACTAACAAAAAGAGATTAATTAATCTTGCGAACAAATGAAACATGATTAAGAGCAACACATTCTTTTTACATAGTAGCTTCGAGGTTAACAGATTTTTGCATCAGCTAAATCAAAAATAACATACTCATCCATGTCCGAATCACAAAGTAAAAACTTTTGAACTGACATATACTAGTATATTATTAATTATTAATATTGTTAATTATGTCAATTCCAATTTTAAAGAACGAAAATGTTGGTGTTATACTTTAACAGCAACAACATCAACAACAACAACAACAACAACAACAACAATAATAATAATAATAATAATAATACATTATATGATCAGGTTTAAAAGTAAATGAATTAATAATTAACATCTGTATTTAATATTCCAATATACTTTCTAGTTCATGTTTACAAAATCTCATTATGTTTTAGTAATACATTAATACAAGTTTATCGACAATTTATATTTTAAATAATTATGTATCTTATGCAGTTTCTAATAACTCATGTCGGATATAAACCTTTTAAAAGAGAAGATAATGTAATATGATAATATTTGTATATAAATATTAGTTTGAATTTGTTGCACTTGGGTAAACTTTATTATTATTATGAATTTGACATCGTCGTTGATTACTGAGAGTTTATTTCCCCCATAAATAATCTAGCGGGTCAAGATATTCACAACACACGTATGACTAATGATTATGCAACATATCAGAAAAAAGTTTGAATTCTCGGCTTATAGACGTTTTGTCACCCCAATAACACGGAACATTGCGTAAAAAGAAAAGTTATTCTAAACAACAAATATTTTAAATTTCATATGAGTGCATTGGATTAAACATAAACAATTAATTAAATTTGTCAAAAGACTATTAAGCGTTAATGTACAGTCTTTTTAAATAACTTTATTAAGTTATATTTTTTGTGTAGACAATCTTTCAATTTAGGGATCACTCTGCCTGACATCCCTAGGTGGAAGTTCAAGTGTTCAATAACTTTGCTAGTTCTCAAATGTTTTGGTTGTTTTTTTAGGATTAGGAATTGCATATGGATTGGTTAGTTTGTGTTGAAAAAATAATATTGTATATATCAAAATGAAGACGTCCCGAAGTTTTACTTGTGTTTTGTTTCTTCATGCCAAGCTTGGTTTTATATACTAAAGCAGCGTTGCTTTTTATAAGCTCTTGTTCACAACGAAAAATATTAATTGATCTTTCTGATTTTCTATTATATTTCACATAAAAAATAATAAACAAAACACATTATTATTATATCCATATGTTATAATTCTATTATTTATATATATATATTATCCCCTTTCATATAGGCACATTTTAAAATTGTAAAATTCAAATACATTATTATTATTTAATACATTTTAAATTTTCTTTCAGCTACTTTTTATGTTATATATTATTAAATTTTAAATAATAGTAAAATAATATTAAAAATAAATAATAATAATAATGGATTAATTTTGGAAAACAATTCAATATCGGATCTTTTCACAGCAAAATGCTAACTGGTGACATAATGTTCGTGTATAACTAAATGTGTAAATCTCCAAAGTTTTTGCCTTTCAATAATAGTAATGGTTTAGATGTTTGATAAGTTTTAATTTTTATTCAATTTTATTCCAATTCAGTATAATTCAAACGATAATTTATTTTAAAATACAAAATAAAATTATAACACACATACCAATTCATGCTCTAGCCACAATCCCAAATAAAAAAATATTTGAACCGGTAAATTACGTAAAACACATTTTCAACAAGGGAAGTAAGACCAGGTGTTCCGGAAGAGTAAGCACCTCTTGATAACCTAGCTACAAGCACCACGTGTAGAATCAAAATTTAGAATGAATGAAACATGGAGCTATGGGACGTCAAATATCTCCAAGATAAATTTGGATACTGATAAACAAAATTGTGATGATTGATACAAAAATAGAATTCGAAAACACGCATAATGTTTTGCTTACTGTAAATACTAATGTTAACCGTTGAGATAATATTAGTAATTATATATATTTTTAGATATTTTTTTTAATTTACTATTAAGAAACATTTAAACGTGGTGAGAAAATTGGTGACGGTGTGATTTTTGAAAATACATCTGATATGGTGGCCTTAGTAAGTGAAATATTTTGACAATTTGAATATGAATTCTAAGATATTTACCAAAGAAAATAATTAAATTAAACCATCTCTCTCATAGACATTTTTTATTAAACAGTATTCAAATAATCGAACACTAACGTATTATGTATAAATAATATACCATTTCGACAGGTTTTCACGCAAGAAGACATATGTTTTAAGACATCAACATGTGCAGTAAAACATAATAATAATAATAATAATAATTGTTTTATCGCAAATTGACATAATTCTAAAAAATGTTGTTATTTAATTAAAAACAAACATACCAATCTATGTCAAAATAATTATAAAAAAACAAAGAAAAATCCTTGAAAACTGAAAAAATAAAATTTGGCACGTAAACTTTTACTGGGGAAATGACGCCGGGTCCTACGAAAGGGTAAGCACATAAAACACACCATGGGTCAACTCGAAATTGAGATTGAAAGGACTAAGGGACGTCAATTTACCCAGGGCAATGCTGGATACAGAGACATATACTTGTAAATAAACATTTTGAGCACCTTGATAAGCATGGGCTTAAGATAAAATTTATTTGTAAACAGTGTCTTCGGTAAATAAAGTTCCCTTAGTGGAAGGGAATTTAACTATTATAAATTACAAATATACTACTGCCAACCATTGTTGCATACATTTTCGTGTATTTTTAGTACTTTTTTGTAATGTGTATCAGTGTATATTCGTCTGTTTGCTCTTTAACACTTTGATCTTATATATATGTTTGTCAAATTCTTGTCTTGTTTTGTTTTGTTCGTTTTCCTTTATTGTCTCATGATTCTGTTGTCTGTTAGTGTGTAAAGTGCGGGCTAATCGGTCTGTCTTTTCATAGTTTACTGTCTTGGTTCGGATCCCGGTCGATATAGATCCTTATATGAGAAGGTTTGTAAGGTCGCTGGCCAAAGATAGTCTACAGAACTTTGGTGGTCTGATATTATAAAACACTTATATGAGATGAAGAAATCAGAATCAGAATGTCAAAATTTGTATCGGACACTATCTCATATTGTTAGAGCTGTTATTCAAGAAAGATGTCTTTCTACAGAATGTAAATTAGCTTGCTTGGTTTCCAAGCATTGCCACTGATTTTAAGTAAATGCAGTTTGATGTATTTATAATTTTGTATTCACTTTTATTGTATAAGTGACAACATTTTTCCGAAATTAATGGGTGACGTTTCTTTGTGGAATGCACTGTATGTTGTAATATATATTGGTCATACACTCTGCAGATGTTTTAACAGAAAGATAAACAAATTGAAGTGAAGATTAGCCATAAGATTTGCATCAATTCAAGATTATGACACTAAAATTACTTAACACTTGCAAAAAATTATGATACTCCGATTTTATCTTATAATGTATTTGTAAGTCATAAAACTCGGGCATTGAATACGTGGTAGTATTCAGCTGTCGAAATACACAAATAAAACACATTTTATTACTCTCTGTGATCAAATTGTATCAATTTATCTTTAAGTAAAACTTCTGCTACCTCCGTATTGAAAAAACTAAAATAGGAGGGGATAAATTAGAAAAATATGTACATGACAACAGCAAAAGCAACAAGAATACGAGATATACTTCAGTGAAAGATGACGACAAGACGACGTAAAAACGGACATTTAAAACCATATAAAAGGTTTTATGGCCGTTATCACAGTATTGTTGATAAGTTTGATGTCTCTGTGTCCAGGATTGCCCTGGATATATATTTGACGTCCCATAGTTCCATGTTCCTTTTACACAATTTTGATTAAACACATGGCGCCTGTAGCTAGCTGGACAGGATGTGCTTACTCCTCCGAAACACCCAGTCTCACTTCCCTGGTGGAAGTTCACATGTCAGTTTCAAAGTTTATACCTTGCTTCTGGATTGTGATTCGGAGATGGATAAGTATGTCATGACTATGTCATGTCTTGTTATTTGCATCCTGAATATTTCAGAGTAGTGTACGCCCATGACAAGTTTGTTCCATTTACATCGAGGGGTCAGCTCTGGGATAGTAGGAGCAACTAGAGTACCCAGGGTAAACAATTGGCTTTCGGCAACTGAACGGACATACTTTATCATACAAGGATCTGTCCTAGTTGGATGCGAACCTAGTATTTGGGAGGTGCTGTGATCCTTAAATGTGCGCTGGACCACGTAGTCTTTTTATTCCCAAAATCATTTGGTTATAAACTACTTATATACAGACAGAAAGAGTTAATTCCAAAAAGATTTTTGAAAAAAAATAATGAAGGAAACAAAAGGAAAAGTGATGACGATTATATTAGTATAATATAGTCCAAAATACTTGATAAGTAAACACTTCAAGTGTCTGTCCAAAATATGCAATTTGCTTAGTGGATTACAATCAACTGCACATCTCTCTTTATTGCAACTTAGAATTATAATTGGTCAAAAATTTAGCAGCGTGATGTATCCATATATTTATTTTATGAATATGTTAAAATATATAAAGAGGAAGAACAAAGGCCAGAAAGCAGAGAAGATAGAAAGACGGGAAAATGGAATTCTTTTTTCAAAGATTATAATGTAAAGCAGACGACTTTTGTGATTGATAACATTCATTGTTTCATGTGGTTTCTGCATTTTATAAACACGAGTTTGAAAGTAACGTTTTTAAACACGGCACTGTTTTAGCAACACCTTACGTCTTACGTACAGCAAACATGAGATGTCCTGGTGATGTGTAAAAGGAATCTTATTGCATACAAAGGTTGGGTGTACAATTATGTCCGATACACATCGAAACAAACGCAGACGACCCTTGTGGCGGCACGTGACCAACACGCGCTTTTAAACAACCCTACAGAGTTTTAACAATTATGGTAATTATGGAATACTAAGTATGCAGGTAAAGTGCTGGAAGCTCTTTGTTGCCAATTAATTCTATTTTATGAATTATAAACGAAAATCCCAACCGTTTTATTAGAAAACGCCGGTATGCAGATTCTTACTTATACAGCGGGTGTTTTCTGACAAACACGTTTTTGAATAGGATGATAATTCACCAAAACGCTTTCACTGACAAGATTTATAATGTAAAGGAAACGATTTATTTCTTTTATTTGGCAGGGGCAATCCGTTTGAAAATAAAAATGGAGGATAAAAGAAACATCATCAATCATTTCTTATACAGTTTATTGAGATACTAACAGAATATATTGACTAGAAAAGTTAAAAATGTTGTTTCAACAGATATACTATGTGGTAAATCGCATAGATATTGTTTTGGATTAACATTTTCGTTTATAAAGCCATGTTTTTCAGACTATATAATTATATATTCACTGTTTTTTTTCATTACACCTACTTTTTGAAATACAAGTACAGACCTGTCAAACGTTTAACACTGAGCGAAGCTCGGCTGTCGTGTGGCTGAGATTTGAATAGCTTCTGGCCGAAAGGGTGTCTAGATAAGCTATTAATTCCTTGGTTTAGTGTTAAACTGTTGACATGTATGTACTGTACATAACAAAAAAGGTAAACCTTACTATTCCCATTTGAAAATTTAAATGTTTTTCATGTGCAATATTGGTGAATTTTTGTCTTGATAAAATGAATTAAAACTGTTATATTAGTCGATAAGATGATTTGGCAGTTTTGGCCTCTTTTCGTTAGCGCAGGAATAAACCTTACCATCAAGGATTCTATTGCAAGCCCCTTTGTAAGTGCTAATTGGAATTTTTCAAAAAGCATATCATAAGCAAATTGTTGTATATTTGTCTTTGTGGAAAATCAAAAAAGTCTGCTGAATTAGTTCATTATAACCTGGTTTGATATTAGTAAAACAGAAAAATAAACATTGGCACCGAATGTTCTATCCATTTTCTAGGATATAGGTGTTATTTTAAAATTTTCAAAAAGAATGTTCAAGTTTGCCATGTGCAAATTGTTGTATTTTTTCTTTGTAAAAAAAGGGGAAAAAAGTTCTGCGGAGTTACTTTATAAGGTGATTTAATACTAGTATCAGGCATGAGAATGTAACCATGTTGGACAGCAGGAAAATTAATTAAATTAGAATTAATTTCATATATATTTTACCAATATGACATCGGGACTGACTTTCTTTCTCGGAAGCACATGACAAGTATCAAGTGATTTTAACTGGACACGCTATATCGGAAAGGGTCAAAAGTGTTGCACGTGTATGACCAATTAATTCCTGAGGGTGTTATGTTACTGCAGATGATCATTTTGAACTTTCACCTCTGGCAATTTCTCTGACCTGATGAAAACTCGTCTTTTCTTACTCTTCATTAACTATTACGGGCATGACATGTCTGAACTACGTGATTATAACCAGTATGACCTCATAAGGGGTTAATGACTTGAGAAACACACACTTTCAAAATTAATAAGTCAGAATATTACGTTTTCAGTTGTACTTTGGTCTGTCACAATGACAATATGAAGATAATGAGTTCAACATCTTGTCTCTTCATGCATATAGCATACGTCGCGACATTCCGGAATACCTTTTTCAAGAAAAAAAGCCAGCTAATATTTAATTTAAAATTGAAAAAATATTAACAAAGATGTGCTATTGGGAATCAAATAGTACGCTGTTATTTAAGTACAACGGGAATAAATTAAAGATTAAAAATTTAGATAATTTTTGCGACAACTTTTGCCGCATAATCTTCGATATGAGTAAACAAACAAAGTAAGATGACAAGAAAAACAAGCATGTATATTAATCGGAATCATGGATTATACATCGGCCGATTTTGGTACTTTTTTATGCCAAAATGCTGTCATGTTGTTTTGCCAGTGGAGAATCCTCATAAGTTTTTGTTTAATATATTAAATTGGTTGATACTAAACTAGAAAAAATAGAGATTTGGTTCTAAATTAGAAACACTCAAAGCAAAAACATTAAATTTTTAATTCTTGAGAAAAAAATCATCTCTTATAAATCTTATTTGTAAAATAAAAAGAAGGAAAGAGATTGAAATCAAACACAAACATATTTCCATATCGAAAATACAGTAACATAGAAACTTTTACCAAAGAAAGAAGACAAGGTGCTCAGGAATAGTAACCATCTCCTAAAACTGTACGATGTATCTATTCCATTTCAAATGTTCATCTACTCTATTTTCATGAATGGTGTACAGAATATGAAATCGCTTTTCATCAAGTAAGCATTTAGTTTCACGCGTATAACAGACCGTATTCGATGTAAAAAAAATGAAAAAATACATGTTTTTGAGTCAAAGTAATGCAATACAGTTTTACATATACTAGAAGAATGAACAGAACGAATGGAACTTGTAACTTAAAAACACAGACATGACAACAATAGAATACAAATTGATGGTAAACACAATTCAAACACAAAACATCAAAACATCAGAGTCTGAACATTTGTCACCAAAACAATTAATATTATTGTTATTATTCAAAGACATTTTACGTTATAGATAATTTTGCAACAGATAATGTTTGTTAACTAAATGCTCTTTTTTAAATTTTAATTAAAAAATTCAATCTTTAAACTTCCGTTTGTAAGTTTGACAACTTTTTTTAAAAAATCTATGTTTTAAAAAATGGAGGTCATACTTATAGAATCATAAAAAAACAATTAGATTATATGACAAACCAAACGAAAGGGACACAGTGTTCTGAAAGTCTAAAATATGGAATCAAAAATGAAAGATAAGACAAGGCTTTGAAAATGAGCTCAGGAGAATAGATTATTTTTATTCTTAGGAATTAACTTCATGACAATTTCAATATCCGTCAACAATCACTTAAAACTTCAATAGCTAGAATATCATTCACGTTTGTCGGTTAGAGAAAATGTCTAAATATAGCATTACAGTGGATAATTAAATTATAGAAAATAAAGACACAAACATAATTGTAATGTCTAACAACACACAAGACAATAGGAATCATTCAAAGCCTATAATTCTTGCATCAGAGAAAACTCATCTTGTATAAATTCGAGCCTTAAGAACCACATTTGATAGACAGCTCAGCTCAGAGATTCTGAATATCATATTATATAGTGATCAATTTCTCTCAGTAATTAATTTATGGAGTATTATATGAGATGTGTCAAATTGTCACAACCAAACGAACAGACGGGACATTTGGTTATTTTCATCTGCGACACGCGGGTTTTAAACACTGGACTGATTGAAAATTAAGAGACGTGTCTGAAGATACAACAGCCGCTTTCCACTTCATCTTTGGTTCATAACATATAATTTTCTTGTAAATTCTAACACATTGCATAAACAAAAACTTGGTTTATCATCGTATAAACTAATAAATCAAACCGCTTATTAACATCCTTAATGCATCAATATTCTGTCTGAGGAATGGAACAAATGAGTTTTGACATAGTTTTAAGTTTCTGAAGAATTATTATATTTGTATTGCTATTGTTTTCGTTTTTCTTTGGGATTTTTTCAAACGAAAAATATTACTTTTTTTAATTACCACTGTCTATTTTTACCATTTATAATTATTTTTACTACTCACTACCAAGGCCTTTGAAAATTAGGATGGGGTCACACCAAATCGGGTTTTTCAAAGGGCTTACCAACGCTGGTTTTTTGGTAAGATGGTCGTATCTTTAACTATATGAATTGATTGATTGATTGATTGATTGGTTATTTGATTGATTGATTGATTGATTGATTGATTGATTGATTGATTGATTGATTGATTGATTGATTGATTGATTGATTGATTGGAGGTATATAGTTTCACTTATATCGAGTGACTATCTATAGTTGAGGAGGTAAAATTGTTACCTTTGTTGTGCAGCGACTAATGTAAAACGTGCATCGGTTTTAAGTCGCCTCTGAAAGACCTAATGACTTTCATTGCTGAAAACCTAGTGCTTGAAGAAAGAACCGTGACTGTACTTGGTCAGATCCAGTTGGGGTTCAAACACCACCTCCCAAATACAGGCACTCAGTCGACTGAGCTGCAGTAACAGTAAAAGCATATGCGACTTTTGTTTAAGATCCAAGCACATTGACATGCGAGTCAGTAATTTAATATGACATGTAATCAGTAGAGATATATATTTTAGGTGACTGCACGTTAGATCTGCAATTTTTTACCTATATGTAACAGGACGATTTTTTAATAATCGCAAGGATTAATCTAAATACATTCACTAAATCCTTAACCACTCAGTACCAATAAGTAAGATTATAATACCAAAAAGACTGTATGCTGTCGAATTATTTCATTCTTTATTTTGATTTTGGGATAAAGTAGCTATCTAGACATGAAACGTTTACCCTTATGAAGCATCCGGTCCCAACTTTTAGTGGAAGAATACGCATCTAGCTGAATTTGGCAGTTTTCAATTTTTACTTTGCTTTTGGGATTGTGATTTAGATATGGAGTGGAACTTTTGTGTTTCAATTAGAAAAACACAACTTATTGAACAGTTTTTAAAAAGTTATTATCTCTGATTTTATTTGAGATGGTCATCTAGCTTGTAAAAATAAACTCCTAAATGACAACTTTTTGTAGTTTGTAATAACTAGATCTCAAAACGAATATATTCATCAAATATATTTTAAATGATTAATTTCTTTAGCATCATCAGAATCCCAAAATAAAAAATTCACCAAACATTTTTGTTTTGATTTTTTACCATCACCAGAATACAAAAATAAATAATTTCACCAAACATTTTTCTTTTAATTTTCTTTAACATAATTAGAATCCCAAAGTTAATAATTTTATGAAACATATTTTCATTTTAATTTTCTTTTATACATCAAAATGAATAATTTCATGACAAAATTTTTATTTTTATTTTTATCAACATCATCAGATGTCACCAAACATATTTTTATTTTTTTTTTTTTATAAATCATCTTGTAAAAATAAATGAATATAAAAAACCTTAAAATGAGATCATCAAGTAGAATTTCAAAACAACACGAATAAATTGGCCTCATCAAGATAAAAGTTCATATATAAACGAGTCCTTAGCAACATCAATTTTCAGCAGGAAGAGATATTTACCTCTATATTTCGTTGGATAATTTTCGCCGTTAAAATGTCGTTTCAGATGCTGAGATATCGTCAGTAATTTTCTCTGCCCCGCGGTTTCCCTAATATACCGTTAAATAGCGATTATCAATCATATAACATAATTAGTTATAATGTCGGTAATGGCATGGTGCAGCGGTCATTATTTCTAATGTAATTCTTTACGTATCGCCAGTAGCATCGAATAGATTTGGTTATATGTGATATTTGATATGGGTTTTGACGTTTTCGAATGGCTTATGTCAAAAAGTCTGAAAAATTAAGAATATTCTTATATCTTAGTTTTAAATCTAAACCGTTAAGCTAGATCGATACATAAATTATTTATTTCCAGCAAAAAGGAACTTTGATATAAGATCTTTATACTTGTTTTAGACCTTTAATTCTGGGGCGATGATATATATAAAAATTTGATATCTCAACACGTGCCATTAATAATGTTTTGATTTTCTACATTATAAATAACGCATATATCATTGCAGTTGCCAAATGCATTATAATTTTATTCAATACAATTGTCATATACCACTTTTTTAATTTAATCGTATGCCACTTTTTAACGTATTTTATGATTAAATTTAAAAAATGGTATATGACACAATGCATTCATCACAAACAAACATGTATCTACTTCCTCATGGATAAATCCTAATCCCAAAGCAATGTAAAAAATGAAACTGTCAAATTAAATAAAATTAACTTCGACCAGAGAAGTGAGTGCTGTGATAGGGTAGGCACCTCCTGTTTACCTTATTTACCTTATCTTAAATTATTTTTATCGTTGATACTTAAACAACCTAGTCCGATTTTATTCTGATATATTGTTTCATGTCTCAATTTTAATTCCACAAGTTGCGATTGTGTCTAGCTAAAGAAATGTTGTTAACTCTTACGAAACATCCGGCTTCACTTCCCATGTGTAAGTTCATGTGTATCAATTAATTTTTAGGTTGTCATAGTTTTTTTTCTCTCTATTATTATTATTATTATTATTATTATCATTTGAACAGTGATACAAGTGAATCTTTGGTCTTCAATAAAAAAAATATACAAATTGATGTCCAAATCACAATCACAAGCAAAGCTAACACTTTGAAACTGTCAAATTAGGTTTAACACATGAACCAGGGTAGTCAAACCGGGTACTCCTGAACATTAAGCATGTATGTAATCAAAATCAAAAACAAACATACTAATCCATGTCCGAATCATATTCCAGAAGCAAAGTAAAAACTTTGGAACTGACAAGTTAGGTTAGACACGTGAACTTCCACCAGGGAAGTGAGGCCGGGTGCTCCGGAAGGGAAAGCACCTCCGCTACACCCGCCACGTGTGTAATCAAAATTGTGTGAAAGGAACAAAATTGAGACTGAAAGAAACAATGAACTATTAGATGTCTAGTATAGTATGTTTGTTTTTGATATTTCCAGTGAAAAAAGGACATTGATACATCATACGTATCAATAATATTGCGATGACGGCCATCAAACTGTTTAGGGCCTTGATTATCCTAGACTTAAACATTTGCTTTATAACAAATATCAAATAGCGTGACCTTGATGAGTAGTCCTTTTGTGCACCAATCAAAATTATCTCAGTCATTTGGAAACTATCATATTTTTCGATTATTATTTCAAACGATTTTTGTTGTTTTCTCTTTCATTTATAATCTCTTTTATATCATTCATAAAGAAACTCTTTATAATAGTTAAATAGGAAGAGCATGTGGACTGTGCGTATGTTATACGGAAAATAATCGGTTTCGGTATCCGCTAAAAGATGAAAACTATTCTTTATGCAACATTGCTCAAAATGAGAAGGAAATTAAGTATGATTATGTATCTTGCTGATATCTTAAATCTTCTCCCCTTTTTCATTAATATTGACATCCATTATTCACCCGCTGACTCGATTTAATTTATCGCCTTACAATTAAACAGTCAAAAAATTCTTATTTTTTTATATTTTGTAAAACAAATTATATTTTACGTATGTTTTCTGTTTTCAGTGGAATCAGATCAAGAAGAAATGATCAAAGAAAGCTAATATAAATATTCTCTTTACATTTTGGCGAATGTGTCATATATGTCAGATTATTGTCTTATTTCTTTTATTATTCTTCCATCCAGTCCATGTCCTAAACAGGGATTTTATTATGAGTGTCGAACAGACTGCTTGCAAATAAAATTTTGACCCAGTAATATTGCAAGCCTAGGCTTCTCAAGGACCTTTATGGCCGTCATGACAGTATTGTTGATAAGTTTGATGTATCTGTGTCCAGAATTCCCCTGTATATATTTGACGTTTTATTGTTACATGTTCTTTTCCCACAATTTTGATTACACATGTGTAGCTGGCTAAACAGGAGGTGCTTACCCTTTCGGAGCACCCGGCCTCACTTCCCTGGTGTAAGTTTACGTGTCTAACCTAACTTGTCAGTTCCAAAACATTTAATTTGTTTCTGGATTGTACTTCGGACACGAATTAGTATGTTTGTTTTTGATTCTCAATATGTATTTTGAGTTCTATCGGTCAGTATTTACAAACTTATTATTTTGCAATAATGCTTATGTGTTTGGTAACATATTTTTTCTTCCATTTTTTCTTTTTGTTCTTCTATTTCTACCATACGGTTACCAGGAATTAGTGTTTCACTTTTGAAAAACTAGTTAGACCGATTATTGAAATTTGAAACGAATATATCTAGAAAACCATTTACGAAACAAAAATGGTAATTAATTCCACCATAAACATACCATCTTATTTCAAAAGAAAACCTCAAAAATGTTGAAAACTGGTAAATTAAGCTAAACAAGTGCACTTTTAAAAGGGAAGTGAGACCTGGTGCTACGGAAGAACAAGCACCTCATGCTAGGTTAGCTATAAGATACATTTGCTACGTTTGAAAGAACGAATAAGAATGAAAAGAAAATGGAACAACGGCAAGGTAAATTATCCAGAATAAGCAAAGCTTAAGGCGATTTATTGATTGATTGATTGGGTTTTCTTTTTATCCAAGAATTTTAGTCAAGAATACTTCACTTTTAAACTATGCAGTTCGCTCAGAATTATGTTTATGGAGGGTTTTTTACTTGCCACTACTGCTAAATGTTAAGTGCGTGGCAAACAAACAGGCACTTTTTTCAAGTCTTGGTCAGATCTCGACTGGGGTTCGAACCAACTATTTCCCATATACATAGCGAGCACTATATCAACTGAGTTACAGTTTATACTTATGGTGCCTTATAATTTTATGTTGTTGATTCATGATTATGGAATGCATCAACAAAATCAATAAACCCAAAAAGAATTTAATGTCTCAAATACTCCAACAAAGTTAACCCTTTAAAATATTTTATGGGCTACTAATATGAAGTAACATTTCTAATTGGCTGTAAGCAGAACCTTAAATAGGCTATATTTAACACCTGTCTAAAATAGAAAAATATAAATGTCTTAATAAAAATATTTATTGCATATTTTTAAAAATGGTCTTAAAATATCGTTATTTTCAACAAAACATTTCGATAATTATGCAAATGTAATACAAACAGGTTTTTCTTAAATTTTAAAATGAAATGTATATATAAATTTGTATATTTTTGTATAGTTTAACTCTAAGGTTGTATATACAAAATATCATTTTATTAAGAGTCCTACAAAAGGTAAAAAATTTTGCAATTAGGTAAATTTATCCAAAATATAAAAGTGCAACCCCTGATATTCGTTATTTGGGAAAATGGTTATTTCCCTGTTGGAAGTTTACATGTTGAATATTTAAATGATCAATTACAAGTTTTGACTTAGTTTTGGGATTGTGCTTTTGACATAGATTGGTATGTTTTTTTCTATAATTCTTAATTTTCAAACCTTGACATCAGTGGACCACTGGTTTTAAAAGTTATTCAATTGTCGTTTCGCCGGCCATGCCTTTCATGTTTCGACACTGGTCGCAACCATGATGGCAAAGCAGCGTCACAGCAACTAATGACGTACCAGTGTTAGTGACGTCATTAAACTGCGCAATTTAGGCCGAGTTTTCATTCTTTTTGCATGTACTTCAAGCATACTGGGCCTTTGTCGGAACATTGTAGGTTAACCCGGCGTTTCGTCAAATATACTTTACTCGAACAAATAGACATTTACGCCTGTTTTCGTCGCCTTTTTTAGGGAAATTTTTAAATGAATTATTCCAGTATATTTGCGTCTTTTATTTCCATGTCTTGTGTAACTGTTTTATCATTGATTTTTTTGTAATGTACATATCAAAATTAAACAGCAATCCATGTCGAAGTCACAATCCTAAAGCAAAGTAAAAACTTTGAAACTTGCAAATTATGTTAAACAAGTGAACTCTCACCAAGAAATGAGCACGGGTGTTGCGGAAGGATAAGCAAATGATGTATGTATATTTGTTGTAAATTTTGTCTTATTTCTTACATTTTTGGAGTACATTGTAAGTTTTGACAACTGTTTGTTTTGATGTAACTTCTTTGAAGTGAAGGCTTATCAAGTCCCTCAAACTGTTTTATAGCCGTCAGCACAATATTCATGATACGTATTGTGATGCCCTGTATCCAAAATTACCCTGAATATATCCCCATGTCCCTTTCGTTCTCAGTTTCGATTTTGAACGTTACGGGTGTGGGTAGATAAACAGGAGGTGTTTACCCTTCCAGAGTTCCCTTTTTCACGTGGAATTTCACGTGTTAACTTAAATTGCCAGTTTCCAAAGACTGTGTTTTGCTTTGGGATTGGGATTTTGACATGGATTGGTATGTTTGCTTTTGATTTTAGTATAGTAATCTTGTTGAACAACCAAAAACTCTTTACATGGTACATTTTTTCTTAACCTTTTTAACATCGAAATACCATTTGTTGAATAATAACACTAGAATGTATAGTTTTTGTTGTTAAAAAAACAAATATAGGATACTTCATAATTTTTAAATAATGAAAAATTAGTATATTTCATAATATTTTATGGGCCATGGAACATGCAATTGCTTATGGTCTGTGAGAAAAACCTTGAAAAATTTTGCATGTCAAAATAGTAAAAGACAAAGTTTAATACATATTTTTCAATATTTTAAAATTATCAAATAAAGAAATGAAACAAAATTTTTGTTTATAGAAATAATTATCCACAAAGAATTCTTAAATTTTAGTGCTGAAAAATTGAAACAGGTTTAGAAATAATTGCGATAATTATAAGTGATTCACAACATGGCAATTTTCTAATAAAAATATTTATAAGAATTTACATATCCAAATGATGTCGCTTAAACAAGATTTAAGAGCCCATTTTAGACATGTTTAATAACAAATTATGAATTTTGAAATACATGTAGTTTATCCAGAAAATTAAAACAAATTTGAAAACGTCACTTAACGATAAATAAATAGTGTTTTCATGTCTAAACCATTACCAATATTTATTTAAATTAAGTGTTTAACAGAAAACATCTAAACAATGACCATTAACATTGAAACTAATTAAAAACGTTTCACTGAAAATGGTTTATATGAGTATATTCTGGTTTTAGTACGCTCTACAGATAATGTTTTCTTCTCTAAACCATAACTCAATGTTTCTATAAAAGCTACTATACTATGAACATTAAAACTGATAAAATGTTTCATAAGTGATGGTTTTATAAGTATATACATATTCTGTTTAATACTTTTCACAAATAGAGTTTTCATTTCCAAAACATAACAAATATTAATTAACATTCAGTGTTTCCTTGAAAGCATCTAAACAATGAACATTGAAACTGGTACAATATGTATTACTAGTGATGTTATTATGTGTAAATATTCGGATTTAACGCTTTTAGATTCACACCATTAATCTTCAAAATGAACAAATGACAGGATGTACCTACCCTTTCAGACCAACCGGCCTCTCTGCCCTGGTGAAAGTTCATGCATTTACATTGTTTGCCAGGTTTCAAAATTTTTACTTGCTGTTGAGATTGTGATTTGAAGATAGACAGACATGTTTATGTTTACCCTTGATTCTTAATTTGTTTATTGTTTACAGGACGTGCTTCCGGAGCGGCAAGCATCACTGCAATGGTGCAAGTTCAAATGTTTAACCAAAGTTTTTAGGTTAAGACTTTTACTTGCTTTTCATTCAGATTGTGATTTGAACTATGACTAATATGTTTTTAATTATGCTTATTTATTTATTTATTTATTTATTTATTTATTTATTTATTTATTTATTTATTTATTTATTTATTGCTATGTAAAGTTTCTGGCTTTTGCAAAATCAAATCCCCATTTGCCTATTATTCTTCACTTTTACCACATGATAGTATAACATATGCACATTCATAAAAAACGAATGTCATTTTTTTTAAATCCATTAAGGGATTTATACAATGAAATTCTAAAATAATTTGAAAGTTGTAAAATGTTTTATTGGCTACAAAATATGAGGTAACATTCCTAATTGCCTGTTAGCAAAAGCTTAACTATCGCATATTAAACACTTGTACCAAGATAGCAAAAATATAAATGTCTTCATAAAAATGTTACTACACAATTTTCTAAATGCTATAAAAACGTAATTTTTAAATAGAAAAATGGGTATATAAATGACGTCACTTTAGAAGTTTTGTTTACTTTTGTTACATTTTTCAGAATTTTTAATTTAAATACGTGGGCATGTCTCAACCTACTTTTGGTATTTTATTTCTTTTTTTAAAATACAGACCTGTCGAAAGGTTAGCATTAATTAAAAACAGTCAGCTGCCAAACATCCGAGATATGGATAGATGGTGGCCAAAAGTCTGTTGAGAGATCGATAGCTTTTTTTCAAAATACTGGTAACAAAAATCGAAGATAAGCTGTCGATTTGGCACTTTTTTGTTGACTTAGTGTTAAACTTTCGACAGGTCTGTACTGTACCTTTGGTACTATTGAAGGTTTTGTAAATTTTTGTTTGGATTTAAAACATAGCTTAACCCTTTTGTTTAAGTCTGGTTTGGTAAATCCGAACCTCATGAACATGTAAGAATCACATAATTCAAGCCGATTGTGACTGACTTTTATTCTCGACATTTATGGGAGCCTGATAACATTGCTTAAGGTTTTATACCATATATATCAAATGTATTAAAATTCACTAAAACTGTCTACAATCGTTTTATATTGTATAAGTTATTGTAGGGTAGAATAAGTTACCGTCGTTCGTGATTCACACGATATTATAATTACTATACACTCATGTCAATAGAGGCCTACATCAACGATAACACACGACAAATAACTGAGGGAAAGAAATCTTGTTAAATAACTAGGTCGATTGAAATTCTAGAAATATCAACTATTGAAATATTGATGGGAAAGAAGCAGAAATAAGTTCCTACATCAACTAAAATAAAGGATAATATTTGAAGAAAGATAATCCCACTATAACAAACAGAAATGATTTTTTGGTAATATCAACTATTAAAATAACAAAAATAAGACCTACATCAATGATACCACATGACTAATATCTTAGGGGAGGAAAAGTTGTAAAATAACCAAGCCGATGAAAATTCTAAAAACATCTATTGAAATATTGATGGGAAAGAAATAACAATAAAGACCTACATTAACGATAGCACATGACTTACATTTCAGAGAAGGAAATTTTGTAAAATAACCAACTCAATAGAACTTTTAGAATTGGCAACTATTGAAATATTGATGTAAAGAAACAAAAATAAAGCCCTGCGTCAACGATAAAACGGGGCAAATATCTCAAGAAAACCAAACCATCTGGTTAAAGACACAGAAATGAAGGTCTGCATCAACTAAAATATAGACCAAATATCTTACGAAAACCAATCCATCTGCAGATTGTATTTTAAAGAAAAACAGGAATAAAATCCGACATAATCAAAAACAAACATACTTATCCATTTCCGAATCACAATCCAGAAGCAAAGTAAAAACTTTGGAACTGACAAGTTAAGTTAGACACGTGAACTTCCACCAGGGAAGTGAGGCCGGGTGCTCCGGAAGGGTAAGCACCTCCTGTTAAGCTAGCTACACCCGTCACGTGTGTAATCAAAATTGTGTGAAACGAACATGGAACTATGAGACGTCAAATATATCCAAGGCAATCCTGGACACAGAGACATCAAACTTATCAACAATACTGTGATGACGGCCATAAAACTTTTTGAGGGCCTTGATAAGCCTAGGCTTGCAATATCCCTGAGTCAACAATTTATTTGCAAGCAGCCTACTTCGTTGTACAAAGTCCCCGTAGTGGGAACAAGCTCTACCATAGCGTATTAATTGGGAAACAAATACACCATAAGCAGGAGAAGCAGGTATATTGCTGCATAAAAAAGGAAAGTTGACAATAGAAAAATTGAAGTCATCACGTTTGTCATAAAGTTTCAAATGTAGCCTTTCTTGTGCGTCATAATTCAGGTATAAGTCTAAATATGAAGCAGAACTTGAGGAATCAGTCGTGTCTTTTATTTCAAGCTCACTAGGATAGATGACATTTACATAGTCTCCAAATTTAGGATTGTTAAGAGACAGAACGTCATCTATGAATATGTATGTTGAGTTGAATGATTTGGCGACAGTTTTCTCTCCAGATTTAACAAGGTTCTGCATAAATTCTGCTTCGTAAGAATAAAGAAACAAATCAGCAAGCAATGGTGCACAGTTTGTACCCATTGGTATACCGATTGTTTGCTGAAAAACTATATTACCAAACACAACAAATATGTTATCTATCAAAAACTCCAACATTTTGTTGATGGTATCTTCAGTATATTTTTGTTTGGAATCCGTATGATGCTTGACAAAATAACCAGAATCCCTGTTCAGCACCAGATATTTGTATCTTGGCTTACCGTTTTTGTAGAAGAAAGACAAGTGAATAATTTCTTTAAGACGTTCTTTCAATTTAGAATGAGGGATTGTGGTGTATAGTGTAGAAAAATCAAATGTTTTTATACTTTTTACATGAGATAAAGTATTAGAAGCAAGATGTTCAAGTAATTCTTTAGAATGTTTGAGAATCCACATTTGGTTGATTCCAGATGTAGAATATACTTTTTCTGAATAAGACGGAAGACCATCTTTGACGATTGTCAAAATTTGTGTTAGAGTTACCGATAATGATTTAGTATTACATTTAGATGAGCCTGCTATATATCTTTCCTTGTATGGATTTTTATGGAGTTTAGGAATCCAATACAAGTAAGGAAGATCAAGATCTTCCTCTTTAAGATTGATACCGAAAGACTCGAGAACTCCCCTATGGTTGGAAATAACTTCATCTTTGGTAAAATTAGTTCTAGAATATGCAGGGTTATTTGATATACTATCTAAACCTAGCTCCTTAATAAGACATTCAAGGTAGAATCTCTTACAAACGAGAATAATGTTGTTGGAAGCCTTATCAGCTGGGACAACAACATATTTGTTGTATATGTCTGTAAGAATTGCCTTGATTTCTGGATCCTTGAGTACTGAAGACGGTTTAGTACTCATAGACCTTTAAGATTGGCAATCCTAGTTTTAACGTAAGATCTCACAACCTTTATCCAGTCGGATAAGGTATCAAGCTCAACATCTTCTAATTAAAGATTAAACGATTAAACATGGCAATATTTGAGGAAATTTTATCCATCTGGTTAAGGAAACAGAAATGAAGGCATGTATTAACTAAAATATAGGGCAAATAGCTGAAGAAAATAATCCCTTTGTAAAATGTATGGTTTAAAAACTAAACACTTGATTTAATAACAATTTCAGAAATATTGAAGTAATGACAATTGATGTTGTACAAGAAAGGAAGTTGTGTTTTCCCATGGTCTCCAAGTGAGTTTTTAAAGCTTTCGAGAAATTCAATTTCTCGTTATATTAAATCTTGATATCACAATTCGCATAAAACTATGTTATTGGAACTTTTCTACTACAAAAAGTAAAAGAAAGATAAATTTCCATGTTTACAGATAGCAAACAAGCTCACAAAAATACCCCCACCCTCGCTCCCCCACATAAAAAATCCATCGGATCAAATTTTAAAATAGGAGGTGCACATCTACATTGTATCACAAAGATTGTGTGAAAGTTTCATGAAAATCCATTGAAGGGTTTAGGAGGAGTTGCGGATAAGAGATAGGTACCCTAATGTGTAACGGAAGGACGGACGGACGGACACCCCTATCACTATATACCCCTACTTTTTAAGCGGGGGGTATAATTAGGTTAGATACATTAAACACCATGGAGTAATAAGTATGACAAATATAATGACTTTAGTTTTACTATTGTCAACTTTCCTTGTCTATGAAGCAATATACATGTACCTGATACGGGAACTTTATACAACGAAACAAGCTGTTCACAAATTGTTTCAAAAATATTATGGCCGTCATCATAATATAGTTGATAACAATGATATCTCTGTTTGCGGTATTACTCCGGATGTATTTTACGTCTCATAGTTTCAAGTTCCGCTCACTATCAATGTTGATTACACATGTGGCGGTTGTAGCTAGATAAACAGAAGGTATCCTTCCGGAGCAACCGGCCTCATTTCCCTGACAGAAGCTCATGTATTTAAAATAATTTGCCAGTTATAAATTTTTTACTTTGCTTTGAAATTGTGATTTGGACATGGATTTGTATGTTTGTTTTTGATTTAGAAACTGATATACATATATTAGTAGATTACTTCAAGATATTTCAGCCCTGATTGCCCATTGATTTAATTTTTATTTGTTTTCATATAAAATTATGATGATAATTTTGTATTTACATTATTAATTGTAAAATATGGAATAAACTCAATCTTGTTAAGTAAAACTTTGATACTGAAATGTCAGGTTGGACACCTGAACTGCCATCCGGGATGTGAGGCCGGGTGTTCCAGAATGGTAAGAACCTCCTGTTTAGTTACCTACACCCGTCACGTCTGTGTGAAAGGAACATGGAACTATGGGATGTCAAATATATCCAGAGACACAAACATCAACCTTATCAACACTACTGTTAGGACTTCAATAAAACTTTTTGAGGGCCTTGATAAGTCTAGGCTTGCAATACCCCCGAGTAAAAAAGTAGATACGTGTTATAGTTGTGTTTGCAGTGTCATAGTTCCATGTTTCTTTCACACAATTTTGATGACGGATGTAGCTAGCTAAACAGGAGGTACTTACCCTTCCGGAGCACCCGGCCTCACTTCCCTGGTGGAAGTTCACGTGTCTAACCTAACTTGTCAGTTCCAAAGTCTTTACTTTGCTTCTGAATTGTGATTCGGACATGGATTAGTATGTTTGTTTTTGATATTAATACATTATATAGATACTAGATCTATCAAAATAAACATGCCAGTCCATGTAAAAAGCAAAGTAAAAACTGACACTGGCAAATAACGTTAAACATGTAAAATTCCATGAATTTTCGTAAAGGAAGTAAGGCCGGTTGTCCCAGAAGGGTAAGCACAATCTGTTAAACACAGCTTGTTTCACGCGACACGTGTGCAATAAAAATTGAGAATGAAAGATATATAGAACTATTGAAAGTCAATAATTTTATTGACTCTTATAGCAGTCAATATTCCATTTTTGGACCTTAAATCAGGCTAATAAATTTGAATATCACCCGGCATACAACCTATGCATGATATATATTATCTATATTTTAATAATCCTGAATCATAGATGCCCTTGATATTAACATTTAACTTACATATAACTGAAGATTAATTTTAAGCAATGGTATCAGATATGTTATAAAGAGGGGTGCATGTTTTCATTGAGCAATAAAATATGGGTTGGAAACCTAACATTCAGATATAGTCACTGATACGCTTGTAACATCTATGTCTCTTAAAAGATTTGTAATTCAAATTTGAATATTATCTGTTTAAAATTTTAATGTCTTAAATTTAACCAGATAACATTGTCCTGGTGTTTATATCGCCTCACCTGATATCCCATTCTATTGTCATATATCATAATATATGTCATACATACTTTGTAAGGCGGACGATATTCATATTTATTAGCCCGATTTAAGGTCCATAAAATGGAATATTGACTGCTATAAGAGTCAAAGTCGGTAATATAAAACATCAGCTGTTGTGGTCAACCCCTGCTCTACACAATGTCCGGATCATATAACATATCACTATCATGTTGAAAATTAACACCAATCTTGTGTGGTATTTTATTTTTTATTTTATTTTTCTACCGTAAAATTTAAGCAATTTGAACATTTGGCAGGTATCAATAAAATCCAAAAATGCCAGTCCATGTCCAAACTACAGCTCAAAAAGAGTTGAGTTGAGTAATGGTGTTAAACGTCCGAGACAAGAATATTTCACTGATATCGAGACGTCGCCAACTATAGGCGAAGGTGCAGAAATTTTGCCTGTGCGTTGCGCGTATGGCATTATACAGCAGGGTTCTTTATCTGCCAAGCCTACAGTGACTCGGGACCTCTTTATTGTAAGTTTCCATCGGAAAGAACCATGACTTTCATTTCGTAATACCAAGTGGCATAAGAACAATCACTACCCACTTTCAAGTCTTAGGTCAGACACGGTCGGGCTCGAACCCACGATCCCCCACTTACGGAGCACTTAACCAATCCAAAAGGACTAGAAAACTAAGTTTCAATCACAAACCTCGACGTATGGTATAAGTATATAAACTGAATGTTTATTGACTTAGGCGTTAAACACTGATGTGCTCTCTCTCTCTCTCTCTCTCTCTCTCTCTCTCTCTCTCTCTCTCTCTGAATCCATAAGCGACGGCAATTTTGAATTGTTTGTAAAATTGCTTTAACTGCTCAATACTGTAACTTTTTGCTGTTTGGGGGATAAAATCGATAAATTCGATTTTAACCCGTAAATAGTTTACAACGTTTAAAAGAAATACCCTATATGGGCCCTAAACTCCATGTAACTGTTTCAAAACGCAACTTTATTTTTCTGTGCGCTGCATTTGATTAAAACTAAAGCGTTTCAAAAAGATGTCAAATGGGGATTAAAAGTATTGAATAATCTCTGGTAAAATCACAGCGTGACTTTATTAATTTTTTAAAGAAAATCATATCGGCATAAAAATTCAAATTTATGATAGCAACACGTGAAATTAGTCATATTGATAAGAACGCATAAGACCGTATATCATTTTTGTTCGTTAATTTGTAGAAAAATGGTTTTAATGATTAATAATCATTATTCATAGCTGTGTAGAAGAGCGTCGCTCAAAAATCTGATATGTTAAAAATTGATAAGAAATTAACCAATTAAGCAGTAAAGTAAAACAATATTTTGATTTTTCAGATCATGTTTAGTGTCTCTGACCGCAATTTGTTATTTTTCGCGTGCCGCCGCCACGAGCCGTTCTAAACAAGTATACAATATTTAAACAAACGTTTGCCTTATCAAAAAGCCACACTTAAACAATATGAGTCTTATCAGGTGTACTTTAGCCTCCCTCATATATATTCATGCTTTTGTGTTAAAATTTGCTGGGGCTATACTTATGTTTCAGTAAAAGTTGAGCGGCGTAAAGAACGGATGTTGAAACAAAAGGGTAACCTATTTTACAGATCGGAGAAAAAGATTCAGCGAAACGACAGGAAAACGTTTTATTGGTTGTCAGAACTGAAAGGAAGTTCGCTTAAAACTAGGCGTAATTATAAAACTATAAACTTACATGGTTCGTTGTAGCTTGTGTTTCAGATATTGAACACTGAATATTTTAAAATTTTTGCTTTCTCTTTCAAACAAAAGCCATTCTTCTTAAAATAAAAGACATGTCATCATTGTGGTTTTTTTATGAGTAAGGTGAAAGAAGTTTTATTTGAAAGTTATGCAAATTATTTCATTTTAAAACTGAAAGCATTATCACCTTTTGAAATTTAAATTCCAAATTATAACTTAAGATTATTTTTTTAATTACTAATAATAACAGACAAGAATTTTTAAAAAGTGACAATAGGTTTGAAGGTCATCTTAAATATTAAAACAAAGTTGATCACACCCTTTAAAAGAAAAGGAAGTTAGAAAGTCGAGTACAACACACATGGCGACAATGAAATTCAAACTTCTGATTCATCCACGAGACATTTGGTGTACTTAATTCAAAACCACTCGGAGTAACATGTATACATATATCCGAGACTGATTTTTGAACTTTTAATGTACAAAAGGTTTAAAATTTAAAATTTCTTTTGACACAGCCAATAAATCAATTAAATACAGATTTCAATCCTTTTTTAAAAACGCGCACAGTTTTATGATTTTTCTCTTGTCAAAATTATTATTCATAATCGAATCGAAAAATTTTAAAGTCTTTTAGATAGATTTAAAAATGTGATAATATTTACATTCTTATCATTAAGCGATATCTTTTTAATTTTCTTTAAGTTTGAAAGTGACAGAAATTCACCCACGCGTTGGTTAAACAAAATCGAGCTCATTGATTAAAGTTTAGATCTTATGAAGAATATTTGACACGTTTGTCACTGTATCGCAGTAAAAATCAAATTATTTTACTATCACCCAGACATCCTGATACAACTCCGAAACTGCAATGTCATCCTGAAACCGATGTCAATGAGTGAATTTTTTCATTAATAATAATAATAATAATATAGGGTTAATGAACTGATATTGTGAAATATTGTTCCGAGTTGACTCGGCATTAGCACGAGCTTGTAAGTGCAAACGTCAAATCAACTCGGGACAGTGAAAATGAGTTTATAGTAATGACGTTTTACGCTCTCGTCAAAATTCTTTTACTGATGTCGAGGCAGCCAGTTACTAGATTGAAGAGGAAACCGGAATACTCGGAAAAACCACCTATTTTAGACAAGCACCTGACAAACTATCTCCCACTTAATAAATGTCCCAAGTGGGATGCTACCCTAGGTCTAGGCTTTGATACGTAACCGTACGCTTTAGACCACTCGGGCATGACCAAAAAAGGCTCTCAAGATAGACGACAGGAATTTGTAACTGAAAAACATGTATCTGGTAAATGAGAATAAAACGAAGAAAGAAATAAAATCAACACAGTAAAAACAACAAGCACATGTTGATGTTAAAAATTATGAGAATCCGGCCGATTTCTGATGAGGAGCCGCTGCTTTACTGGATTCCATGACAAACAAAATGTCCCGTGGTCTGATTACAAGTTCTGGACCAACTTCGTCAACATACTAAAAACTGGTTGAGTCGGTTGGTGACGCCGCTATTGAACCCATAAATGTTCAAGCGCCGAAAGGTCAAGAAGCAACATATTGATATTATGTTGATTTGATTTAGGAAAATGCAGACACAACCCTTGCAATAGGTGGTCTAGCGTTATTTTGTTTACGGGTGGGTGAAATATAAACAAACTGAAATTTTCATTTCTACATTTTTCATGTACAGTTTCTTTTTCCATTCGAATATTCCAGTCTACATGTATTTCCCGACTCCGTATTAGCAATAGATACAAAGACCAAAGAGTTTAGAGATGATACATTATTTGCAGACCAAAACAGTGTCCACCTTTAAAATGTTTGTGGTCTTCTTGTGCTGTTTAAACCGTCACCAAATTCTATACGACATCACTTAGGAATGTTTGATTCTTTTTTGTAAAAAAAATGATTTGATTTTGTCAAATAATAAATGTTTCCAACAAATAAAGTACATGCATGGCGAAAGTTTAACACCAAGCTAAGACATTAATGCTAAAATCGGCAGTTAATCTCAGTCCATCGCTAGCTATACGTGTAGCTTTTTACCAGTTATTTTCTTTCATGTGGCGATTTTTCTGTCTCAAAGCAACTCGATCGGTAGCGAACTACGATTCATTTTTGTTAGCTTCAGTGTTAAACGTTCGACAGGTCTAGATCTGTTCTGTAAATAGAGTTTGGGGTCCTTCTCTTAAAGAGATAAAGATCTAAATTTAATATTACATTTTCTGACCTTTACAAAAAATAATAATTTATGGACCTCCTTAGATTTATCATGATGGACCTTTTAAGATACATTGTGATGTCTTTATTAAATATTTGGCCGCTCCATAGATGACTCAATTTGATGCAATAAAAACCCCAATTTTCCTATTTAATGTACATCAAAATATCCTTATATAGTTAAACTTTAAGTGATTTGGCCATTTTCTGTTTGATAACTTATTTAGCAAAATGAGCAAAAACCTACAAATTGAGAATTAGAAGAAAAAATAAAATACCACGTTCAATAATTGAATCCGAAATGTCTTTGCTCCCGAATCTCGCTCTTTTAATTGACACATCAAAGTAAAGACAAGATTTTTATCTTTCCCATTTGAAAAATTCATCTTCTGTATTCTTGTATAAATTTGCTTTTTCTTCGCATGTGCAGATGAAATTTAATTATTTTCACTTAACACTTATCTGTTTGTCGCATTAATAGTTAACTAGATTGTGTTAGTTAAATACAGTACAGACTTGTCGAAAATTTAACACTTAGCTAACGAAAATGTGTCGAATCTCGGCGAAACCGAATGGAAAATATATGGCTCTTTAGTGACCGAAAAGTTCACAAGAGACAGATAACAGATGTTGAAAAATCTGTCGAAATATATATAAACAAGGGGTCGAAATGATATTGCCGATTCGGAACTAATTTGTTATCTTAGTGTTAAACTTTCGACAGGCCTGCACTATGCATTACTAAGAAGATGTGACGAATACTTTGAAAATTCTTACGATCCGTTTTGATTGGAGATAAGGTGTTAATTTTGTATTTTTTCCATCTGAGCTTTTCAAAAAAACTCCCAGATCCGTTAGATAAACGATTAGATGTTAATTTTCTTTTTCAATTATATTCAATCTCAGATTTTGTTTTAAAAACTTTTCAGATACCTATGATAAGAGAGAAAATGTTTATTTATTTCTATTTAAGCTTTTTAAGAAATTGGATTAGAGTCTTCTTATCAAATTTAAAACTTTATTCTATGCTGAATTTATTTTATTTTCAAAAATATTACATACAGTACAGACTTGTCGAAAGGTTAACTGTCTGCTTAACACTTCGCTAACTAAAAGGAGTCCAATCTCGGTTGCCGAATGGCCGAGATATAGATAGCGATTGGCCGAAAAGCTGCCGGGAAATACATACAAATGTACATGTAGCCGCTGGGCAAAGCTGTCGATATACACATGCAGGTAACGATGGACCGAATTGAGCTACCCATTTGGCACTAACGCTATAGTGCTTAGTGTTAAACGTTCAACAGATCTGTACTGTTGCACGTTTGAAAAATATGCAACAGCTGATGTTGTTAATTCACCATTTGCTATTTCCACATCTTTTAGATTTTAAATTAAATTCAAATTTTAAAAAAATTGGAATTAGATTTGAAACAGATAAAATGGTATTTAAAACCTTTTAAAATCCAAAAAATATTTTTGCACAGATGGCTCTCAAAACAACAAAGTCAAAATGCCAAGATTGCACTAAACAACAACACGAAAGTTTTTTTTCTGACGACTTAGTTCAAAAGATTTTAAATTAATATTAAAATTAATTATAACAGAAGAAAGGCACTGTAATCATCAAAAACAAACATGTACACAGACCTGTCGAAGGTTTAACACCGGGATACCTAAACGGAGAAGAATCTCGGCTTACGAATGGTCGAGATACTATAAACGTATTCAATTTCGCATGTATTTATTTTCGCCGTATAGGCATTTAGGCATATCAGCGTAGTTAAATTTTCGTGTTTTTGAAATATGCCCAATAACACAAAAGACATAATATAATTATTTGCTCCGTATTACTTTTCGCGCCAAAAAAAAAACAACGCGAAATAAGCGAAAATTAGTACACCGCGAAAAAAATACGTTTACAGTACTGTTTGGATAGCTAGTCGCTAACAAGGTACCGAGAGCTAGATATGGAAAGCAACTACTGACAACTTTCAAATGATACAGTTAACGAAAAGCTAAGATGAGTTGTTCATTTGTTACCAATTTTATGTCTTAGTGTTTAACATTTACAGACCTGTACTGTACTTGACAACAGCCAACGTAACCAAGACAACATAACAATACTCATTATATAAAATAAACAGCCAAACAAAACAAGACAAGAAAATACTCGGTACAAATTTTTGGGCTTATTGTTCAATTTTACAGACCTGTACTGTACTTGACAACAAATTACGTAACCAAGACAACATAACAATACTCATTAAATGAAATAAAATGGCAAATAAAACAAGACAAGAAAATACAAACACCTACTCGGACCGCTGTTCGCACATACATAGTACATTTATTGCATTGGTATGCTCTGTAACCAAAATCACCCTGGATATTTTGACGTCCTATAGTCATTCTCAATTTCGTTTACACACGTGGTGGGTGTAGCTAGCAAAAAAGAAGGCACTTACCTTCTGGAGCACCCGGCCTCTCTTTCCTGTTGGAAAATTACGCGTTTAACTTAATTTTTCAGCTTTAAAGTTTTTACTTTGTTTTTAGGATTGAGATTTTTGGAATGGATCGGTATGTTTGTTTTCGATTTATATCGACCACGTAATACTGCATTAAACAAGCTTAAGGAAAGTGACTTTTACTAATTGGACAATATCAAAAAGAGCAATTATCATAGTACGTAATTTCAGCCCACTTAAAACCCTGTTTTAATGTTTAACTAATTGGGGTTTGTGGTATGATGGCTTTTATTTTTGAATTTTTTATATTGCTGGCGAAAACGGTAGAAAAGAAATCATGCGCCGATTGCTTCGAGTATTTCCGTACGTCGCTCTTGCTGGCAGCATGATACATTTCCTATAACAATTTTTTACCGATTCCTGATTGACTTTAAATTACAATATTTTGAAATCGGTAGAAATACGTTGTTTTCTGAACTGAGTTTCACCATCCAAATGCAACACGCGATCTGAATGGTCAAAGCAGATTCGTAATGTCTTCACTGTGCAAAAGGGATAGAAAGTTGAAGAGACATCAGAAAATCTGTATTTTTACCAATATCAATGAATTTTAATCTAACCATCTTACCAAGACTTGAAAAAAAGCAGTGACTGTTCTATCCCAAGCACTTGCATTTAAAAACGAAACTCATATGTTCCTTCGCAAAAGACATTTAAAAGTGATGCCCGTTGTCACAACAGTAACCTTCTCTCCACATTTCTTTAAGCACGTGCACACTGCAAAGGTAACAGTTCCTGTCACATCACTTATACGTGTTGACGTCACAATATAAGTAAAACCTAAATGGCAAAAAATCCTTATTCAATAAATGAATGAATCAATCAATCAATCAATTATTCTATTTCTGAGATCTGAAAGAAAACAGAAACACAATGACGGCAACTTTAGAAACGGCTAATGGTGAAATTATATAAATTATGTTGCTAACAAGAACAACAGACTATGTGGCCAATAGCAATTTTTAACAGATTTACGGTGTTGCAACTTTAAAAAATGTTAAAAATTGAAAAAAATGAGGGAAATGAGTGCTGTGGACAGAATTGACATTACAAAATCAAAACTTCATAAATTACTAGAAAAGAAAAATTATCTTTGGGAACAAATCAGCTCCTTTCACTTTTAGGTATTTTAAATTATTATTCTCTGATTTATACTCAAATACAACAATAATTTTAACAGATTTACCGTATTTTAAGTGTAAAAATGTTAAAAATTAAAAAAAAATGAGTGGAATGGGTGCTGGCGACAGAACTGACATAACCAAATCAAAACTCCAAATTACTAAGAAAGAAACTTCTTTGAAGACAAATCAGCTCCTGTCACTAAGGTATTTTAAATTATTTTTCTCTGATCAATACCCCATAACGAAAGCATGATACGCTCAATGATTTTCAATCACCCATATTTATTCTTTTATAAAATTGAACAGTTGCAGCGGTTGAGTAGGCCCTAGACGGGACCCTTTAACTTGCCGATTGCCTGATACGACTTCATTAATCAGCTCATTTTCTGCGGTCCTAAAACAATCGCGACACAACATTCTTTGCACGCGACTCCTACCTTTTCTCGATATCTCTTGTTCCGCTTATTTTCAAATAAAATTAAGCCTTTTGAATTTATGCAGAGCTAGTGATGTGCAAAGTTTCGTATTACCGATAGGTGGCCAGCAACATTGAATAAAACATAGGTTGTTTATCCGCAACAATGCTTCAGTGTAGATAAGCGTAAAGTAATTTATATTCAAGAGTCCAGCGTTTTAATTGACATGAGTGCACTTTTCTGTGTGTTAAAACAATTTCCGATTCGTAATGACACTTAATAAGGTACCAAGCAATTATGTTCATAAAATCTACATCACTTCGAACGATCCTGAAACATGTCCCTATTTCCTGAAAAACATTTGCTTAAAGAGCTGTGTCGATGAAAATATCAATTCCACACAAACATGAAAGCATTTAAGAAAAACGGTTTTTGTTTTTAAAAAATCAACAATGGGTTATTCGCCTGACATGTGTAATCAGGATGGCGGATATTGATGGAAATGATACCTGAAACGTTCCTTGCGATGAAATGCGTACATACATTGCATTTAAAGATTGCTATGAATCAATTAATGGTAAAGCTTTGTTTCAACTTTAAAGGAACCCACTTGGTTTGGATTGTTACAATAGATTTACAATATTAAAAAACCACTGATATTTCTCGGGTTCTTCGACTGTCGAAGGGTCTTAAGTGCCTGCGTACTGGTCCGATGAATTCAATGCAAAAGTGTCTCGGGGTCCTCGATGCTTAAAGAATGTAGGGTACATCGACGTAATGATTCGATCAATTTGGTGCGACTGTGTCTTTCATACCATTGGTTATAAACTTATTCTACCAAACGTCTGTCAGTTCAATTAACAAGCATAAGGTACATGTAGTTGGTTTTCTCTTGGTCCTCCGAATGGCAGCTGTAAGGGAGAAAACTTCATTCATTCATTATACCCTCACACACTAGTTTGAGGTGGTAAATAGGGATATACATGTCTGTATGTCCGTGTAAAATCGAGTCCGGGCCATAATAGTATCTCATAATTGCTTTGGACAACTGTCGCAAAACTTTACATGAATAATCTTCATGGTCCAAAGGTGTGCCATGACCTTGAATATCGGAACGGGCAAGGTAGTGGGACAACATCTAACCCTTGCAGATGTTTGGGACAGGGGTTATTTGGCTCTCAAACAACAAATCTACTTCGTTTTGTTTCTTATTATTCCTGACAAATTACATGTTAATGACAGAAACAGACAAGAACAGAAAAACGCGATCCAAACGTTAGAATAGAATCTTTCTGTTGGTATAAACAATAGAGTCCTATACCTTAAAATGTTTGGTTTTTAAATGACTGTAGTTGAGGTATGTCGAAAGTTTACCACTGAGCTAACGAGAATGAGTCTGGCCTCGACTGCGGAGCGACCGAGATATGCGTAGCTAGTGTCTAAAATGCTGCAGAGAGATATGTAGCAATTGCCAAAAACCTGCCTAGATATAGCTAACGAGCGACCGAAATTAGCGACCGATTCGGCATTAATACGTTACCCTAGTGTTAAACGTTTACTGGACTTATCCTTAAAGCTTCAAAATTCTTCTTTTTTGACATCTTAGTTAACCACTTCGCCGAATGAAATAAAACATAAGTTCTAAAAAGAAAAAGGAGTGTATGTGGAATTTGGAATTTGAATTCTGATTCATTCAGTTCCCTCTGAAATTGAATTTCCGCAGTTTCCTCTGTCATTTAGGACGGATGATAAAATTTTTACTGAAGGGGTAAAACTCTCGGCAGGATGTCCACACCACTTCATTACATTGTTCATATAAAGTTTAAAATAAACACGTGTTATATAGGAGTAAAGGAAACTGCGAGGTGTAATACGAACGCCGCTCTAAGGGAACATTTTTCTATACTGTTTCTTCCATCCATTTTTTTCGAGAATCCCCCGAGGAAAATTTAAAATTTAAAAAACTACATTTATGTTACGCTGTCAAGTTAATTTGCCATTTCATTCTTCTTAAGATGTAAAGCTAATTTAAACGCAATACAACAACAATTTCAAAGAAACTTCAACAAAATTAGTACGATTACATCTGCTTCCCCTGCTGCGCAGCGTGTTGTCTTTTTACAACTCTCGTGAGCTGCGCGTGACCTCGCGCTCGTGTCAAGCTCGTGAAGATGCCTTCGGCTACTTTGATGATACGTGAGATATGCAATCAAGAATCCGCGGGAGTTTCCTTGCATAGGAATCCGGCTTATTATCTTAAATGGAAGTTTATGGAGAGAAATTGTTGGAAAATAATTAAAAGACAATTTGGTTTTGAGTAAGGTGATATGAATAACACACTTCGTTCATTAAATGAGATTTAATAAGAGTCCTCTAACAATAATTGATATATAAAATTGGGTTCCTTGTGGAAAATATCATCCCTAATACGGTAGCAATAATGTAATGTACTGTAGGTTCATTTAACTACATCGAAATTGAGGAAGAACCCTAAAGAAATCAAGATTATGTAATTAAAATACAATGCACATCGGTCCAAAGTGTAACTTTAAGCTAATGAATTAGTGCCGACACGGTAGCTCATCTCGGCCCCGAATTAGTTATATCTGGACAGCTTTTAGAAAGCTGCTATCTATCTCTTGGCAGTTTTTTTTTTTTTTTTTTTTTTTTTTTTTTTTTTTTTTTTTTTATCACTATCTACATCATCGATATCTCGGCAGTCGAGCTTCGACTAGTGCTAGATTTTCTACAGGTCTCGGCAGTCGAGCTAGCTACACCCGCCATGTGTGTAATCAAAATTGCGTGAAAGGAACATGGAACTATGAGACGTCAAATATATTCAGGGCAATCCTGGACACAGAGACATCATCCTTATCAACAATACTGTGATGACGGCCATAAAACTTTTTGAGGGCCTTGATAACCCTACGCGTTCAATATACCTATTTCTCGACAACCTTGTGGTAACTGATTTATAACTCTCAACAGCTGTTCGGTCACTAGCTATCCATATCTCGACGATCTCGTAGCAATCGACTAGATCAACATCTCCAATCAAACCTGGCATTGAAAAGCTTTTTACATTTTACATAAATGTAGTTTACTTTTTATAGCTAGTTCAGACTCTTATTGCAATAGAACACTGCGGTATCTCAGTTGGTAAATTGCTTGCTCCGTTAGTGGGGTTTCATGGGTTCGAACTCCGACCGGGTCTGACCCAAGACTTGAAAGTGTGTAGTGAGTGCTCTTTCGCCAAGCACTCGGCATTACGAAATGAAAGTCACGGTTCTTTCGGATGGGAACCTAAAATAAACGAGGCCCCGTATCACGGTGGACTTAGCACGCTAAAGAACCCTGCTGTATAATGTCAACAGGGCAACGTACAGGCAATATTTCTGCACCTTCGCCTACAGCTGGCGACGTCTCGATATAAATGAAATATTCTGGAATTGGACGTTAAACACCATTACTCAACTCAACTCCAATACCGTACGTCACATATTGATGAAACTTTACAGGAATGATGAGTTACAGATGCGGCTGTTCATGTTATTTTTTCATGGGTCTTTTAATACAGTCAAACCTGCCTATAAAGGCTAACCAAGGGAACCAGTAAAAGTGGCCTTTATGGGCAGGTGGCCTTTATATACAGGTTGAAATAATATGAATAATTAAAATTGGGATACAATTCTACTGGCCTTTATAAGCAGGTGGTCCTTATACAGAGGTGGCCTTTAAGGCAGGTTGGACTGTATGTTAATACATCGATGATACAAATACCTCTTGGTGTAGAAACTTGTTTTCGCTAAAAGCTCTTGCTAAATATAAGGTTTATTATAACAAATAAGAGTGCGAAGGCGTGATTATATACCACTGACAACATGCTGTTATTAGGTATGTATGTAAGCGTAGGTTCTTTTTTGGTATAGAATTTCTGGTTAATCAAAACAGGGTTGTATTTGTACGCTAGCGTGTTTATTCCGGAGGAATAGAATTAATAGTGAATTTATTCCAAAGAATAACAGAATTTACTCTGTTTTGAAAGATTTCCTTGATCGAAAGAATTCACTGTTATGGCATATGATTTGTTTAGAGAAACCCATTTCTATAAATTCCGCGTCATCACAGTATTCACGACTAATACAAGCCGTACCAAAGGGTCTTGTCCATAAACTATATTTTTATTAACCTTTCTGTTATTTTCATGCATATATCTGAATCTTACCTACTCCACATCTTGTTCCCAAAGACTTTCTTAAACATTTGCGTCAGTTGCATTAAGACTGATTTCAATATGAAACTAAGGTCGGTTGGTTGGTTGGTTGGTTGGTTGAATGTTGCTTAACGTCGCATCAGCGATTTTTCAGCTATTCACGACGAGAACTATTTTATTAATCTCTATGGATTAATCTATGAACAAGTTCATGTATATGCATGTGAAGTGCGAGTGTGTTCTATGGTCTGCCTTGCACTAGCGCGCAATCAGGGCGACTTTAACGTGCTAGCTCACAGAATCAGTGCGCCGCAGACAAGCGTACAACTCCCCCAGTCACATTATACTGATAACAAGATAACAGGTGAACAAGTAAAGGCCAATGGCAAGGAAAATTCACTTTCCCACATGTGGTCTGAGCGGGGCTCGAACTCGCAGCGATGAGAGACCTTGGATTTATAGACGACGTATTATCCATTAGGCCCCCGTGGCCTCAATATGGAACTAATGGAACGCTTGCTTGCTATATAGAGTTGCAAAATGTGATTTGCATATAATGTGATATATAATAGTTTTTCATGGATGTTGATGCACAAGTTTCTAAGAAAAAAAGTTGTCCTGTTTGAGAGTGTGTTGTGGGTATTGTAACTCTTTCAGTTATCAAGTGATTAATCTTTTATTTTGTTCCATTGGCAATTCAAGTCTTATCTGCTTGTTTGCCTATGTCGTTTTCATTCACACGGCATAGTTGGAACTGACCACTATGGTAACTCAGTTGTTGTTAAGAGTGCTCGCTTGGTATGTTGCTGGTTGGGGTCTGACCAATACTTGAAAAACGGTAGTGACTATTCTTTCGCCAAGGCGTTTAGAGGTCCTTCGGGAGAGACCTTAAAACCCGATGACAGGTGTCATGGAGGGCGCAGGACATTTGAGTGAAAATTAAAAAACTTTTAGTGGACATGTATCCTGAAATTTAAATATCTGGCTAGAAAATATATTTTATTTTACTTTAAGCTTTATCCTGTTTTAACCAAGTTTTAACAGTTTTATGGATTGCAGTGCTAGGCTGTTAACGGATTGTATAATTTTTTATTTTGTTCTTTTCAAAAACTTTATCTCTGCTCAAAATCCTACATCCAATGGTGAGCAGGGGACAAGGAAAAAATGTCGCTCAAATGTCTACCATATATTTGGAATTTCGTTCAAATGGGTTAAAATTCTGTCGCTCAAATATCCATTACTTCGTCGCTCAAACGTCCGTTTATTTTCGCTCTTTTGTCCTATGCTTTCGCTCTTAAAATGTCCAACGCCTGTCATGGAAGGCGTGATACGTGCATTCACCTAAACAAAGGTGAATATTTCTGCCTCTTCGCCTATATCTGGTGACGTCTCGATACAATATTTATTTGTTTAACTAGGACGGAAAATGTCATTCAATCAGTCATTCGTTGGCAAAGCGCGTTTACTTCTGCTTACTGCTTATATTTGTATTTCTGCTGTCGACAAGTCATTATCAATATTGGATTTTATCATCAACAAATCATAGCAATAACGGCAATAATAAAATGGTGAAATCTGATTGGTTAAAAGGTCTTAAAATGTTTAATTTGATTAATAGATAACACCCAATCAAATATTGATTCAGGAGTCAAATTACGTCATCAAAATTTTAATCATATAATTACAAGAAAACTGACTATACTAATTTAGAAAATCGGTTTCATATTATACAAACGCGTACACGGATAATTTTGGGGAAAATTACTTAATTTTAGCCACTTTAACTTGCCTGGCTTTATTTGGGGGGAAATTATCTAATTTCAGTCTTTTTATGTTGCCTAGTTTTAATAAAGTCACACAGGTAACCGTCTACTTATAGTCACCAATTTTCGTCCTATCAACTGAGTTTATCTTAAACACAAAATAAATGATCAATCTATAGGGAAAAAAACTATAATTTGGCAAAATCGCTAATCATAATAATAAGACGGTTATTTAAGGTGTTTACCTCTCTCCACGAAATCAAAATAACTACACAAAATTATCCTTATCCGTGTTTTAACTAATAAACATACAAAGTCTCTCAGCATTTTACAACTTAGTTTTCAAACTGTTTGTATCATGGGATTTATTTATTTTAATTTTTACCTTTTTGGATTTTTAAAAAAAAATATATTTGATGCTGGGTAAGTTATGATAATATGGCTTTAGTGATACTTCCAATTTAAAGATGTTTTAAACAGACAGTCTCTCGACATTTTATAACTTAGTTTTCAAACTGTTTGTATCATGGGATTTATTTATTATTTCAATCTTAAATGCATTTTTTGAAAATTGAAAAAGAACAAGTGGTTTTAGCTTTAGGTTCCAATTTCAAGATGTTTTAAACAGACAGTGTTTTGGCATTTTAAAATTTAGTTTTCAAACTGTTTGTGTCATGGGATTTATTTATTTTTTATTTCACTCTTAAAGGCATTTTTTGAAAATTGAAAAAGAACAAATGGTTTTAGCTTTTAAGTTCCAAATGCTGGTTTCAGTTTAAGGATGTTTTACACATACAAAATCTCCAAGCATTTTACAACTTAGTTTTCAAACTGTTGATATCAATGGATTTACTTTTTAAGGAATATTTGGTGGTTGGTAAGTTTTGATAAAGCTTTAGGTTTTAAGAGCTGCTTCCAATTTAAGGATGTGAGCCTGGAAGCGCTTTACAACTAAGTTTTCAAACTGTTGATATCATTGGATTTATTTTCATTTTTATCCTTTTAAGGAGTTTTTCTATTAAATATTTGATGATGGGCAAGTTTTAGTACTGTCGCTTGGGGTTTTAAGAGCTGCTTCCAATTTAAGGACAGTTTGAGCTTGAAGCGCTTAACAACGTAGTTTTCAAAATGTTGAAATCATGGGATTTATTTTTTTAGTTTTAATCTTAAAGGTTTTTTTTGAAAATTGAAAAAACTGCAATTTATATATTTAATGCTTTAGCTTTAGATTCTTAAAGTCGGTACCAAACCAAGGATGTTTTTAAACAAACACAGTCTCCTAGTCTCCGAGCATTTTACAACTTAGTTTCACAAACTCTTGATATCATGAGATTAATTTTTTGTTATTTCATCCTTTAAGGAATTTTAAAAACAATTTTGTGATAGGTAAGTTTCGATACTGTCGCTTCAGGTTTACAAAGAGCTGTTTTCAAGATGATTAAAGTCTTGAGGCATTGTACAACTATTTATCAAACTGATTATATCAAGGAATGTTTTTTTTACTCTTAAATTATTTCTTTGAAAATTGAAAAACTACAAGTGGTAAATTTAATGTTTTTTGTTTTAGATTCCCAAAGCTGGTACCAAATGAAGGATGTTTTTAGAGACAAATTGTCCAACTATTTTACAACTAAGGTATCAAACTGTTTGTATCACTAAATTTGTTTATTTTTATTCACTCTTAAAGGATTTTTGAAATGAATAAATAAAAAGAACACGTATTTGTAGTGTTGTGATGGGTAAGTTTGATGCTGTCGCTTTGGGTTCTGAGAAACATACAAAGTCTCCCAAGAATGTTTTAAAAATTGTATATATTGGACTTTATTTCAAAAGAAACAGAAAATTTTAGGTTTACATTTTCAGGGATTTTCTGATTTAAATTCTAAAAGTTAAGTTGGTTCCACCAAGTTTACGGATTTAAAAAAAAAATATTATGAATTGTTAAATGAAACAGAAGTTTTAAGGTATGCATTTTAAGAGATTTACCATAAAGTGAAGCAGTTTTGGTAAACGTTTTATTCTAATGTGTTTAACAAAATTCAGTGTTTTTTTAATCACCTAGATTTGCATGTGATCATATATTTGTTGTTAGTATTTAAGGACAACAGATTTTAAGCTGGGTAAGTTCACTTTCATTTATAACTTTGTTCATTGGAGTGTGGTCGGATGTCTGAAATATTTCTACGTCGAATCACCAATTTTTTAAATGTCAATACATTCTCTATATATGTCAAGTTTAACCTTTAAAAAAAAGTTAACTCTCTCTCTCTCTCTCTCTCTCTCTCTCTGTGTGTGTGTGTGTGTGTGTGTGTGTGTGTGTGTGTGAAAAAGTTTACATACTCTCTCTCTCTCTCTCTCTCTCTCTCTCTCTCTCTCTCTCTGTCTCTCTCTCTCTCTGTACACATACAAAGGTGTTCAAAAAGATTAACAAAATGTAAGTCCATTTCATTCTCTCATCGATAGTTCGTGTTTGGGGACAAGCATTAGGTATACATAAGTTGCACCTTTTTTGTACGACATGAAAGCGCTAGTGAATAGAGATTCTATATGCTCGGAAAGGTTAGCACCTTCTATCTAGCTAGCTACATTTGTCAAGTATGAAATCAAAATTCCTGATGAACTTCCGATGATTTTTATACAAGACGTTTTACAAAGTGTTTGTTGTTTTTAACGTCTCGTAAACCCAAGTGACTGGACATTAAGCTTTATATTATCTGTAAAATAATTTTAAATGGTTTAAGTTGTTATCTAAATGTGTGACAGTTTAATAAAATATTTAGAACTAGTACTAATGGAAGGAATATAAAACTATTGAAATTCATATATATCCAGAATAATTTTGGATACAGAGAAATCATACTTAACAATATTGTTGGTTGGTTGGTTGAATGTTGCTTAACGTCGCATCAGCAATTTTTCAGCTATTTGTAACGAGATCTATATTAATCTTTATGGATTAATGTATGAAGAAGTTTGTGTATGCATGTGAAATGCGAGTGTGTTTTATGGTCTGCCTTGTACTAGCACGCACTCAGGGCAATATTAACGAGCTAGCTCACAGAGTCAATACGCTGCAGACAAGCGTACCACTCCCACAGTCCATTATACTGATACCAGGTGAACCAGTAAAGGCCAATGGCAAGGAAAAATTCACTTTCCTACATGTGGTCTGAGCGGCACTCACAGCGGTGAGAGACCCTGAATTGGAGGACTGACGTCTTATCCATTAGGCCACCGCGGCCTCTCTTTCACAATACTGTAATAACCGCCATAAAACTGATGAAGGTCTTGATAACCCTTGTTTAGAAGCACAGAAGTAACAAAATTGAATAATTTTTCTCACTCTAGGATATGTCCGAGTTGGATTCCACCTTAGGCAGTCAGAGGCGCTGTAATCTGTAAGCCCGCGCTTTATTCCGTTCGGATATGCTGCTATACAAGAATTTAAGACCATATGGACTTTTTTAACAAAAATTTGAAATTATGTTTAATTTATTGTTAAATTTGAAATTACATTACCAGAAACTATACACATATCATGAAGACATACTACATAGGTGCGTAAATATTTTGAGACACAACCGTGACGTCACACTATAAAGTGCGTGTAATATCACAGGGATTGGGAACATACCAGTGACGTCACACTACATATATATATATATATATAATATTATATTTATATATAGGTGTGTGTTATACAACATTCATTCGGAAAATGATGACGTCACATTGTAAGGGGAGTGATTTCGAAACTAGTCATTTATGTGGGTGTCTGGGCAATGTTTATTCTGTGATTCACCACCCTCTTTTTTAAATGATATACATATCACAATTCAAAAAAAAATACTTTGAAAACTAGCAAATTTTGTTAAACACGTGAACTTCCACTAGGGAAGTGAGGCCGGGTGCTCCGGAAGGCTAAGCCCTTACTGTCTACCTAGCTAAAACCAAACACTTGAAAATTAAAATTGAGAATGAAAGGAACGTGGAACAACTTTTAAATAAATACTACATAACTAATCAATGTGACTGTATCAGATGCGCGAGAATGTATTTTATACGATTCAAAATCATACTTTGTTCTGAACATCTGGGTCCGGATTTCTTTACTGAAATACAGAACTTTACAACAACTGTTGTTTTAAAATAGAGAAAAATGACGATGCAAAAACGACGGGGTCACTGGGTGCAATTTTTCGAATTGCATAAAGTTGCATCACCGTATCATAATGCATAGTATACAGTAAATAAACAACCATAAATAACCCCGTCATTAGGTGCACATATAAAAACTACAGGCCTGCCAAAAATCCAACACTAAGCTAACGAAATTGTGCCAAATCGGCAGGCCATTTTGGACCCCTCGTTATCTATACCTCGGCAGCTGCGCATGCTGTCTACCTTTTGGAAGCTGTTCGGTCACTAACCATCTATATCTCGGTCACTCGGAACCGGAGTTTCGAATCATTTTCGTTGGCTGAATGTTAAACTTTTGACAGGCCTGTACTGTACATGCATTCATAAAACTTTACCCCACTTTCTCATCCTGTCAGAGACCCCGGAACACTTAGGCCTATAATTAAAATCTACAATAGAAACTAGATTTTGCCGGAAATTTTTTTTAAAAAAAAACTTAACCGCATCAGGCCCCAGTTTCACAATCATTCCTTAACTTGAATCTGGCAATTTTTGAAAATATTTTATTGCGTTACAAATAAAAAAAATTCAACAAATTTTGAATATAGATGTAATAAGCTAAGAATGATCTTCAAAATGACATCTTAAATTGATGAATATCTTGAAAACTAATAAAATCTTTCAACTTACAAATTTGCCAGATTTAAGTTAAGGATGTATAGTTGGGGAAAAGACTTAGAAATGGGAAGAAACAATGAATAGTAATAAAAAAAATAAATAGATCACAGTAGCTCATAAATAAAGATGTAATTAATAATAGGCACGAGTAATAGGGTACGAAATGCGTTTAACATGTCACGTATGTCGATGTAAAAAATATACACAAAATGCATAAACGTATCTTAACAAACAACAACAAAATAAATTCATTCAGCATTGTCATAAACATTTTTTTTAAATATATTGTCATACCATCTACCATTTTAAAATGTACATGTATTTTATGACAAAATTTCGGGGGAAAAGGTATATAGCAGGCACGGTTATTATTTCATCCCTTAACTAAAATTTTCCTTTACTTGAATTTGGCAAGTTTTGAAAATAAATTTGTTAAAAGGTTTCAACTAATTTTTTTAGAATGTATTTGTAATAAACTTGATAAAGATGGAGAGTGGTCTTCAAAATGACACCTTAAATGAATGAATAATTTGAACAAACAAAAATATTCAGATGTTAAATTTGACAGATTTAAATTAAGGAAAGTGTTAGTTTCAGGAATAATTGTGAAACTGGTGTCTGATACATATTTTTCTTGGTTGCGTTTTGTTTTGGTTCCAGGTAAATGAGTGATAGCTGTGTCTCATAAGTCAATTTTGGCTAGATCTTGATAAATTTTATTGTGATACATTTGTGATATGTTTATATGTTTGAATTGGTTGTGCCATATACACAATTTTGATTGCACACGTGGCGGGTGTAGCTAGCTAAACAGGAGGTGCTTACCCTTCCAGAGCACCCGACCTCACTTCCCTAGTGGAAGTTCACGTGTCTAACCTAGCTTGTCAGTTCCAAAGTTTTTACCTGATTCGGACATGGATTAATATGTTTGTTTTTTTTATGCCACGTCTGTAATGAATTTTATGATTAAATTTAAAAAGTGGTATATGACATTTTGTATTAAATGTGTGACATTTTAACAAAATTATTATTATTATTATTATTATTATTATTATTATTATTTATTGCTTGTATTTTTATTAACAAATTATAATTCTTTCGAAAGTAACAGTAGACATTATTTATTTTTTGTTTATTTTCAAGACTTTTTCGCTCTAAACTCTTAAAAACATCGGGGAAAATTTTAACTTCGATTTCTTTTTTTTTAAAATCCAATTTAATGCAAAGTGTAAATGGTATGTCGTCGAATTCGAATAATTCGTTTTATTATTTAGATTCTTATTATTTCAAAATTTACAGAAAAACAGAACATTCCTAAACCATTCCTCTCTCTCTCTCTCTCTCTCTCTCTCTCTCTCTCTCTCTCACACACACACACACACACACACAGATCTTCCTCAGTGTCAGTTATTATAAAAATAATTAATCTCTCTCTCTCTCTCTCTCTCTCTCTCTCTCTCTCTCTCTCAAAAATAAACATATGAATAAATATGGATTAAAATACCACGAGTTCGCACAATGACAAGGAAATAAAAGATAATTCCCACATTGGAACTATATTATCGATTTTATCATCATTTGTGTATCTGAAGTTGAAATTGAAGATAATTGCCCGTGATTACAACATAATTACACGGAATATCTCCGTGACTTACTGAATACTGACAGCTATATACGCCGATAAAATCATAACTTTATATGCTACTATAAAATTATCCGTTATTGTTGCAAAATTTATTTCTCTCTCTCTCTCTCTCTCTCTCTCTCTCTCTCTCTCTCTCTCTCTCTCTCTCTCGCACACATACACACACATACTTTAACGTTATTACCTCCGTGAATAATTCTAAAATTTAAATTTTATAATCTCTCTCTCTCTCTCTCTCTCTCTCTCTCTCTCACACACACACACACACACACACACATACACACGCGAGCGCGCGCGTGCTACAATACAGTTTCAGTTTAAGACTCTCTCTCTCTCTCTCTCTCTCTCTCTCTCTCTCTCAGATAATACATGCTTTTAGAGAGACGGGGCAGTTTGGGAATACACTTTGTAACTAAGTATATAGGCGTCTAATTAGAAACAATAAAGAATACCGTGTACAGTTAAATATATTTTTTTCTCACGTTTGAAAAACTACCAAATATAAAGAGGTAATTAATATAACTTTTTTCTTGTAGAAAAATTTCAAATATTAACAACCTTAGCTATAAAAGACGGAAAACTGTCAAAAAATATTTTTCTGAATTCCTAATTCTCACTTCGGGCAAAAATCAAGCCCGACCTACCGTTCGTCGGCGTCGTAACCCGCTGGTCTGTTTATTATGCCGATTTTTCTCTCCTTTTATTTAGCAAAGATCAACCCGTTGTGAAACATGTAACAAAGAACACATGATTAGACTTCAGTCCGACCCTATGAAAAAAGTGGTAACACGAACACAATAAAGGCGACTTGGAAGTGTTGAATAAGAAACACCGTAGCACATGTCATGGGAAATAAGGATATTTCACTTTATTCAATATCTAAATGTTTTCATGTCTCTGTTATCGGCATGGTCAGTGTCCAGCAGGCTAATTATGTAGGCTAATTAAGATATTTCTCAAGTGCCCACTTAAAGAGATTGTCCTCACTGAGCGGACTGACCGAGAAATTTTCTATTTTTTACTTAATTTGCTGAAACACAGTGAAATTAAATTATATAGAAAAGACCCGTTTTTGGAATAAAACCGTTATCCAAATTATCTTAAATTTTTGAAACAGTGAGATTTAATTATAGAGTTTATTTAGAATAAGAACCGTTATTCCCATGCGGAAAATTATATATACATCGCATATTTGAAATAGTTTTCTTGAAGGTTGATTATAAGATATGAATAAAAAGTTTAGAAAATATTCCAATTTAACCAATTAAAATCTAATTTTCACATTTCAAAATGAAGTTTATTTTTATCATATCAATTTTTTCCTCTTAAATTTTAGTAGACCAGTATTAATTTTGAAAATATCATTTTAATTAAAGTTACGTTCTTAAACAAAAAAACCTGCTGAAATATAAATCCCATAGATTTTTCATAAATGAAATACTTTTTATTTATTTATTTATTTATTATTTATTTATTTATTTATTGATTATTTTTATTTATTTATTTATTTCAATCGCCACCAGTTTCTCTTTCATGTAGACTTTTAAATAATTCGGACTAAAAGTATTTTCTGAAATCATTCGACCTTGTGCATAAATTCCGCTGCATTTGAAAGACAGTAGATTTTAAATGACAATCAATTGATGATATTGAACAAAAAAGTTGCGAAATTCAATACATATTAACGCTCAAAATCGTTACCCTGTCACCAGTGAAATGTCTACTTCCGCTCAATCAGTGGACACGGGTACCTGACGTTAAAAAGAAAAATGAAAGTTAACGTTATAATTAGAATCATTGATAGACAAGTTAATTTGTTTTATTGTTGTATAGGCGCTTGCAAATCCCCAGACTGCGAAAAATGCAGAAAAATGACGAAGTCCTCCGACATTACAAAATACTTTGATTTTTATATAGCTTTACTTTGGTGCAGTGACCTTTTTAATGTGTTGAAAGTTTGGTTATTGGAGCGAAAATTAGAGAAAATTTACTGCAGACAAATAAAGGACAAATAACGTTTATTCAATTGAATCTGTTGAATATTTAAATTGCGTCTAAAACATTCTTTTAACACTTTGAAATAACTTTTTTTTTCAATAGTTGATAATTTCACAGATTTACAAGTTATTTAGTTACAAGATAAATCAGAATTCACATGCATGTATAAGCTATGTAACTTTTATTATAGTGTGACGTACGGGAGAGAAAATATAAATAAAACAGACTTTGTAAAAAAGATATTAAGATATCAAAAATTTTAAAATCCAAAACATCTTCGATGTCTATTTTATGTAATTTAAAATCATTTTCGGTGATGGAAATTTGAATTTTCTATCAATAATATTAATACTACATGTATTTGAAATCCTTGACATTTATTTGCGTTTTTTTTTTTTTTTTTTTTTTTTTTTTTCACATGCAAGTGTCGCACTAAGCAGCAATAGTGTTATAGATTTTTAAATGCAAAATATATACAATTTCTGTCTATAAAAATATATTTGGGTGGCGAAAATTTGAATTTTCTTTTATATTCAATACTACATGTACTTGAATGGCATGGAATTTTTTATTTTTTACGAATGTAAGTATCCGATTTAGTAACACTCGCTTAATAAACGTTTTCAATTTAAAAAATGTCAATACATTCATAATACACATTCAATGGTTATTCAGTTTGATTTTAAATATCAATTTGGGTGCCGGAAATTTGAATTTGCTATTAAAAATTGATACTGCATGTATTTCATTTCTGAGAATTGTTTTAATGTTATTCAATGTATATTCCATTCAATTTTAAAATCAATTTGGGTGGAGGAAATTTGAAATACCTATTAAGATTGATAGCACGTGTATTATTTCCGCGAAATTTATTATTTTTCAAATCCAAGGTACTATCACACTTACCAAAACTGGCTTATATATTGAATATTTTAAAATTCAAAATCTATTCAATATAAACATTAAGTCATTCAAATTTTCTATTCAATTTAATTTACAAATCAATCTGGGTGGCGGAAAATTTGAATTGATACTACATGTTTTGTTAATTCCCTGGAATTTATTTTCTTGTTCAATGTTTTTGTATATTTCTTTCAATTTTAAAATCAATTTGGGTGGTGGAAAACCCTATTAAAATTGATAGTGCTGTACATGTATTTTGCCGAAATTTATTATTTTTCAATGCAAGGTACCATCGTACTTAGCAACACTTGAAATCTTATCTTTATACCTACATATACCCAAATTTGAAAAATCAGAAATTTTCAATATAGTTTGTTTGTTCGTTATCTAGATATCTCAAAGATAGAAGGGGAAAAAAAGAAACAGAATTCAAACATAAAATTTTAGGCGAAATTTATCATTTTGAAACAACTTATGTTGATGAAACATTAGATAACAAAAAAGTAAAATGAAAGAAAAAAAAAAAGAAAAAAATGTAATTAATAGTCTCGTTCAGAAGCCATTTATAACTATATGCTCTATTGTAAAATTTTGAATAAAGAAAGTAAAAGGTAGAACCGGTAACCGATACCTTTCATGCTAAAACATCAGTCCGGACTTCAAGGCAAATGCTTAAAAATGTTGAAATCTGTTTTTGGGAAAATTAAAAAAAAAAGTATTTTACAAATAGTAAAAACTAATGGCCATACATTACGTTTGACGTGGTAAAAAGTAACAAAGAATGAAAAGAAAAGGAAAGAATTTAAAGAAAGGCGCCTTTGGTCGTAAATTGATAGTCCTTTAAACCTCTACCCAGGAATGGCACTAAAATTTAAAATGTAAATTTTATGTCTCTATGAATCCGTAAGTTATAAAATTGTGAAGTTTCGGCGCATATTTAAGAGCTGGGCTGTAACGGAGGACGGTAAATAATCTGAGAGTTGAAAACTTAATACAGTTGAGAAAACTATTTCTATTCAAGCTTATGTCGAAAATAACGTGATTTGGGACACCTAAGATTGTTTTCCCTGTATAGTTCCCTAAGACCTTAATCGAGGGTTCTCCCGAATTGATATTGTGGGCGGGCTTGTATATTTCAAGCGGTGATATATTGTTTGAATTAGATACGGATGGGTTGTATGGGAGAATATTGTAGGGTGCTATTAAACCTCGGTATCAAATGGCACAATCGCGTGCCTATACTGACCCAAGGCTGTTGAGGAAAATTAAAATGACACTTTTAGAACCAAAATTTGGAAATCTGTTATTAAGGTGCTTTAAAATGCTCTTTAAAATGGACAATAGCGATCGTAAAAGACTTAAGGCATTTTAAAAGCAGAGGATAAAACTTGAAGGAAGATTTCCAAGTTGTTATTATTCCACTATCAAAATCGAATTAAGATTTTTGGAAAAGAGAATAAAATTTGTCACAGCTAAGTATATGTTTGAGTTTGATTTCTATCAGAAGGTTCAACTGATAAGGAAACTCAATAAAACTATAAAAACATCCTAATTGAAAAACAAATATGAAGATATTGTCATGCATTAAATCTTAAATTGTTTGGTTTCAAGAGAATAAAATTTCTTGACATACTACTTTTGAATGGTGCATGAAATAAACATTTAAATTATAAAGAATATATAGTGCCGCGAAAAAATATATATAACATATATATTAAAGAAAAAACAAACCAAAAGCAAATAATAATAATAATAATATAAAATAAAACTAAAAAACGAATTCTCATAGTTCTGCTATTAAGATTTATACATAAATTATGACATCAATGGAAGGCTACATTTGGAACTATGATAGACGTGATGACTTCAATCTTTCTATTGTCAACTTTCTTTTTCTATACAGCAATATACCTGCTTCTCCTGCTTTTGGTGTGTTTGTTTCCCAAATAATACGCTATGGTAGAGTTTGCTCCAACAACGGGAGCTATATACAACAAAGAAAGCCGAAACAAATAAAATGTTGACCCCGGTATATCGCTAGCGTAGGCTTATCAGGACCCTCAAAAAGTTTCATGGCCATCATCACAGTATTGCTGATAAGTTTGATGTCTCTGTGTCCATTATTGACCTGGATATATGAGACGTCCCATAGTCCCATGTCCCCTTCACACAATTTTGATTGCAAATGTACATGTGGCGGGTATAGCTAGCTAGCTAGCTAAACAGGAGGCGCTTACCCTTTCGGAGCACCCGGCCTCACATCCCTGGTGGTAGTTCACGTGTCTAACCTAACTTGTCAGTATCAAAGTTTTTACTTTGCTTATGGATTGTGGTTCAGACATGGATTAGTATGTTTGTTTTTTATTTTATAAATAAAAAGTTGCAAATTGTCTGATATTTAAAAAAAATTATCATGTCGTGTTTTGATATGTTTTTGATCGATTTATTTTATTTAAAAGTCAAAACAACAGTTGACAAACTTAACTGCTGGTGACAAATACAATTATACATCAATTTATAGACATTTAAAATAAAGAAAATTATTATTATTCAGCAGTCATCATTAAATATAGACAAAACCATTGCACATTTAACAAACGTTTAAAATTGCATATTCGAACATATTGGAATCAAGGGTACATGTGAAAATTGTAATTTCCAAGTACAGTAGATATTGCGACTGGGAAATTACAATTTTCACATGTACCCTTAATTCCAATATGTTCGAACATGCTCTATGAATATTCCAATTCAATATCTTAAGTGCAGTAAGCATGCAAATGTTTTTGAATTTTTATTAAAAGAGTGCATTATTTTAATGAAAATTTAAAATCAGCATATGACATAACTTTTGACAGTAAGATACACATTACATACAGAAACAATTCGGACTTTAAGAGAGCATTTGGTATATATAATGTACATGTGTATTGCTTAAATAACAACTTCACCATGTGCTTGCTTCGAGACAATTGGATTCTGGTCGATACTCTAATTTTTTATTATAATTGCAGGCAATATAAATAGATTGCTTTTAATAAAATCTCGACAAAGTATTGCATTTATAACAAAAAACATTTGCCGAAGTTAAATGTTCAACTAGTATCGATGATTAACACACATTCACAAACGTCAATTTATTTATTTATTTATTTATTTATTTATTTTTTTTTTTTTCTTAGAAAGAAGAATTGCTTGATTTATGAAACCTGTCCACACTATAAAAACTTTGAACGGCTTGCATAGTTGTGTTTTAAATAATCCCCTTATTAGTATTCGATTTTTTTTAAATTTTGTAAAGACTTACTAACCAAATGCATTGCTTGTAGATTGTCGTGTTGTTTGAAATAAATGGTTATATGTTAACCTGTTCTGCTTATTATCCAACAAAGCTTTGTTTTGAGATTTTATTAATATCTCTTAGTAATACATTTCTTCAGTTACATATTTCGTGAGTCTTGTTTAATTACTTGTTCATTATACATATTTAATTATGTAATGCCGCAAAATCAGGTATATATATATATGTTACCTCGAGTACCATCTCTGGTGGTGTTGAATGAAATAAAGAATTGAAATTGAAAATAGGAGTATACGTGATATTGATTCGCATTGTGAACTGAAAGTGGATACTACCAACGTAACTTTGGAATTTCATTCAGCAATGGCTATTTAACAAGCTTAAGAGAGTAAACGTTTAAATGTACGAAGTGTAGGCAAGTTTCGTTTGGAATCGTCAATTTTGTACTTGGATATGAATGGGTTTCCCGCAATTTTACAACAGAAAACAAACATTTCCGCCAACAACGTCAAATGATCAATTGTCGTATCGCCGGCCACGCCCACAATGTTTCGACACTGGCCGCCATCACGTTATCAACGCAACGTCACGGCAACTAATGACGTTCTAGTGTCAGTGACGTCCTAAAACCGCACAATTCAGACCGAGTTTTCATTCTTTTTGCGTGTAAATCAAACATGTCGACCCTTTGTAGGTCGGAACATTGTGGGCGTGACCATCGATCCGTCAATTATTCAGTGACATCATTTGATGCAATTTCTAAACACGCTTTTGTACCTGAAATTGCAAATACACGCTAGCACCATGCCGAGATTTAGAAAAAAAACCTTTTCGGGACTGGTTGTCAAATATTAGCAAGTAACATGTCCAGAGTTGTACTCTTGCTGTTTTTGAATCTATATATGATTTTAATAACAATTACAGCACATGACACATCAGTAATGGGGTTCGCCAGTGTACCATCTGATATCTTAAAACATTTCTGTGAAACAATTATTTCAATTGGAGATGCTTTAGTTCACTATTTTCCCATAATAATGACGTTACTCCCTGAAATTTTGACGTAAACGTTTTCCGTTTCCCAAAACGTTTTGCGCAAACGTTAAGGGTATTGTTTACGTGGTACACTAGCGAACTCCATTCGACTTGACTTTGGCATTATGTCAGATATCCTGGCTAGAAATACAGGACTAGTACCACTTCTTGTCATTATATCTGATGTCTTTTAATAATTTATAAGTAGCTCTCAAAATATGTTCAGTTCGTCAATTTTGAAAGCGTTGTTGCAATTGTTCAAGGTTGACATAGTCATCATAGGAATGAAATTATTATTTTCTTTTTGTTATAGAAGTATGAAAGAATTGGACATTTTGCACACTGAATAATTCGCGTAACCAATTTTTTATGTGCAAATTATCCAATTCTTGCATACTTCCATGACATTTCCTTGGGTAAAATCGGCACTGTTTTTAACCAGGAAGAAACGAAAAGGAAACGAAAAGTAAAAAATTAATATCATTTCTTATAATTCAATTTTAAGAAATATTTCAACAACAAATCAACAAATTAAACAACAATTTTGCCGTAGCAAGTAAAAAAAATATCAACGCTATGGCGTAGGAATTCAAATGCCTCTGTACGTCATCCATAATGAGATGACGTCACTGAGAGCCAATCTAACCAGTCAAAATGCTTTTAACAAAAGAGAATCGAATTATTGCTACATGTCGAAAGTCGAAACTTTATTTAGAATGGAATGGAGTAATAGAGATTTACGCCCAAGTCAATATTCAATTCAAGGATGGTAGAGGAAACTGGAGTGCCAAGAGAAAAACCATCAACCTTTTAGACAAGCGAACTGACACATTTTCTCACACCTCATGAGATCTGTCTCGACTGAAATTCGAGAGGATCTGTGATCCGTAAGCATGCAGTTTAGCTATGGACCATTTGGCCAACCGATGTCCTTAGTCTCTAAAGAAATGTTTAATCGATGCTAGAGAAAAAAAATCAAGTACATGTACTTATGAAATTGTTCCTTCATGAGATTTTTTAAGAACAAAACGTAGTATAAAGGAATGTCAAATTGGATAGAGAATGACGACATAATCAAGAAATATGAGAGCTTCAACAAATCATTTTTTTTGTTTTCAAACATTCCAAAATTAGCCCAAATCAACACAAAACATTATAACGGTTCAGTTTTAATTGCCCAATAAAAATAAAGAGATTTTTGGTGTAAGCCATTAGGGGGTTAAAATCTCCAATTTTAATCCTTTATCTTAAATACAGTACAGACCTGTCTAAAGTTTAACACCACACTAACGAATAAGTACTGATTCGACAGCTCATTTTGGCCCCTCGGTAGCTTTATATCGTGACAGCTTTTAGGCAGCTGTTATCTTAATAATAGTATTTTATTATTGGCATAAAGCAAAAACGAGCTTATAGCCCAACATATATATACATAATAAATGCGATAGCGGCAGAATACAGTTTTAACATTGAAGGTGGTCTTAGCATTAAACAAAACAATACAAAAAATAATTACGAATAAACATTATCAATTTGTCAATAACTCTGTTCTATGGTTCCAAGCAGCGTGAATATATTTTGATAATTTTGATAATAAACATTTAGAATTAGAACTAAGTAAAATATTAAATTTATATAACGATGGACAGCTGTTAAAATATTTTGGTAACAATCGTAAACGTAAATGCCGATATGCTGGACACACTAGTAAAAAGTGGAACTCATCCTCAACCATTATCTATCTCTCGGCAGCATTAAGAGATCTGACTATCCATATCTCAGTAACTTAGCAGTCGTACTTCGACATTTTTAGTGTTAATTTTTTGGCAGGTCTGTACTGTAGGGATCCAGTGTTCTATAATTTGTTTTGACCATGAATTTAAGAACATCTTTAAAAGATAAGTATGAATTGATAAACAAATAATTACTATGGCTGAAATGTCGTAAGTAACTGGATACCACAATTAAAGAATTATTAAAATCTCATATGTGCTAAAAGGAATATAACACTCAACCGATATTGAACTGTTAAAAAATCCCAATAAACTTAAAAATGAGTAAATGTGAAATGCTTTTGTCGTCTTATTATTTTAACACGGAAATTTACAACAATGTAAACATCCTGTTGAAAAGAAATTGACAATCATCCTTATTGGCTGAAATTCAAAATAGAAAATAACGGCTTTAAATTCAAAATAAAGCGCAGCAAAAATACACGAACGGTCAAACCTGTCTATAAAGGCCACCCAAATAGAAGTAATAAAAGAAGCCTTTGTGGACAGGTGTTCATTGTATACAGGTTAACTAACATAAAGAGTTAATTTGACTGGCCTTTAAGACCTTGTTGACCGTTAGAGATGGCCTTTGAAGCAGATTTGACTGTGTATGTATTTGTGTTTTATGAAAAATGAAACTTTTAGTCACTGTATATTATTGTCTGAATTTCAAAATGGAAATAACGCCATCAACGCCATAAGTTCAAAGTTAAGCACAGTAAAATTGAAAAAAATACATGTATATCAGTTTGTGTTTTAAGAAAAATATGGGGAAAACTTTAATCAACCTTATTGGTTGAATTTCAAATTGAAAAAAATATATAAGTATAGCTATTTATGATTCAAGAAAAATATGAAAACTTTTTATTATCTTTATCGGATGAATTTCAAAATGAAAAAAAAAACAAATTCAAAATTTAAGCGCAACAAAAATTGATCAAAAACATATATCGGCATAAGGAAAAAAATAAAAACATTCAATCATCCTTATTGGTTCACTTTCAAAATGAAAAACTGTAACAAGTAAATTAAAGTGTTCCATCTCACGTTTGTATTACTGTCAACATAACTATTACTTTTTAAGTGATTAAACTTTGTTGACATTAAGGTTATTCATGCAATATATTATATATAATAATTACATGGGCGTCATCACATTCTTGTCTTAACTGGTATTGTGCGTTGTTCCATTCCATGAAAGGTATGCAATGTGTTGACGTCGGACTTTCTAGCCAATTTCTGAGCGAGTTTGACGTCATAGCGCCACTTTGCAGCATATTGCATATTAACCCATCCGCAACATTTTGTCATATTGACTTATTTTAACACTTTTTAAATGGTCTAATATGCATGCACGTACATTGATATCGACAAGAAGCATCAAACTAAAAATAGAATTTGTGATATAGCTTATTAGAAAACAACCTAGAGATTTGGTCGGGACCGGCAGATGACTTCGAGTTATCGGGGGTATTCGAGGCATCGACGTTCGAGCGATCGAATTTCTACATGACATTGTATATTCATACGAGGCAAAACAGTGTACAGTACAGTACAGTTCTGTCAAAAGTTTAACAGAAAGCTAGTGGCAATGTAGTCGATAATTGGCTGCCATGTGGCTGGGATATGGATAGATGGTGACAGAACAGCTGTCGAAAGATAGCTGAAAAGATGTCGAAATAAAGGTATCGAGGGGCCGGGTTTAGCTGCCGACTTTCCGCTTACTAGTTATCTTAGTGTTAAACTTTCGACAGGCCTGCAATGTATGCCCATGTAGCTGCATGAATTATTCTTCTGCCTAGTTAGGAGAGTTTCCATTTTCAATTTTCAAACGAGGTTATATAATGCATGTCAATGTAGCTGCTTGCAACTAGTCTTGCAATTGCACACTTAGAGAAAATATCCACAAGACGAAACAAGACATGTCAAGCTAGTTAGCAAAACTTCAATAATCATACAAGGTTTATGCCAGTGTAGCTGCTATAGTCACCGATATTGAGGACGTCGTGAAAATACTCTGCAAGACGAAACAAGACATGGTGAAGCTCAGGAAGTTGTCTAGGTAATTAGAATTCCAAAATCTTATGTATATGAACATACAGTCTAACCTGTCTTAAATGTCACTTCTATATAAGGGTCACCTGCTTATACAGGCCAGTAGAATTGTATCCCAATTGTTCTTTATTCGTATTATTTGAACCTGTGTATAAAGGACACCTGCCTATAAAGGCCACTTTGACTGGTTTCCTTGGGTGACCTTTATAGACAGGTTTGACTGTATTTGCACGAGTTGCAACAGTGTATACACACTAGTGAAACTCTGTATGCCAATGTAGCTGTTTGTCCCTGGTGCTGAATATGTGCTGAAAAATGTTTTAAAAGACGAAAAACATGATCAAGGTAGTTAGAAAAAATAAACATTTTAATTATCGAAACAATTCACACCATTTACAACACTGTATGCAATGCTGCTGCATGAACTTTTACTACATACATGAAAAACAAGGTTGGAATTGATCTTCTAGTGTGTGTCAATGCAGCTGCATGAACTTGTCCTATATGCATATATACAATGCATACAATCAATACAAACAAGGGTAGAATTTATCTTTTATTGTAATAAAAAGTGTATGCCAATGTCGCTGATTGTCATTGTCACTGGTCTTGTATACGTGGTGAACAAATCTAACAAGAAGAAACAAAACATGACCAAGGTATTTAAAAAATTTCAATATCTTAATTATCGAAATTGTTCACACAAGTTACAACATTGAATGCAATGCAGCTGCATGACCTGGACCTACAAACGTGAAACGTGTAAAACCAAGAAAACAATTTTGGAAATAATATTCTGGCTAAAGCGCACATGTATATCAATATAGCGAATTGATACTGGTCTTGTATATACGTAGTGAAGATATATAACAAAATTAAACAAGACAGATCCAGCTTAAATAAGTTGTCTAACTAGTTAGAGGAATTTGAATATTCTAAATAGGGAAACTCTATATGCCTATGAAACTGCTTGATCATAGTCTCGAAAAAGTACAATAAGGCGAAACAGAATATTTCTAGCTACAAAGGAGAATTTCAATAAATATGCACTTGAGGTACAAGAGCGTTTGCCAATGCAGCTGCAGGACTTGGACCTACTTAATTTTATACAATGTGTACAACCAAGACAACAAGGGTAGAATTAATTTTCTAAAGAGTGTATGTCAATGTAGCTGCTTGCCACTGTTGTTACATACGTGGTGAAAAAATCAAACAAGACGCAACAAGACATGATCAATGTAGTTAGAAAAAATCCAATATCTTAATTATTGAAACTGTTCACACGAGTTTCGGTATTCATTTTTAAGAGCTTCCAATAAATCAAAATCTATGGATCGAACACTGATTTTTGTCAATATGTGCCAAGGATAAATTCATTATCTTGTATATCTTGTAATATATCCCCTGGATTGATGTAGGCTAAATATTATACAAAATACATGATAAAATTACTTCTAACACGCACAACAAGTTCACTTATGAATGAAATAAGTCAAAAAGAAGACCATTAAAATGAGAGGTGTTAATTTTCTTAATGCAATAAGGTTTAAAGAAATTTAAAGGATTACTTTTCAAACAAGCACCCTATTTTAACTTCTATAATTACACGTGAAATTTACAAAACATTTACAAATGAATTTGTTTAAATATTTTTTATGAAATTTAAATGTATGTTTAACCGTTTTTCACTTTAGTTAAGAAGAACATTTAAACTTTTCAATATATATAATATTGCTAAATTTTTGCTAATGATAATCAGAATAAAATTTTCAACATTTTTTTTTAATTTTAATTTTATTTATTAAATTAAAGAATATAATCTTAATCTCGCTAAATACTTTAACACGTTCTAATGTCAAATTATAAATATAATTTCAATTTATATCCACTTATGCCATCTTTAAAATAGTTACATATTAGTATTTTTAAAAGTCAAATATCCAAGATAAAAGTTTGTTTGTTTAAAAGAGTTCAGCTTAATTGATCGATTCTAATTGAGATTTTTTAATAAAAAATAATAAATCCAGTTAGCATTTATTCCACAGCCATAACTTAACTAAGATTTCCCTGTACTTAAACTTAAGAAAATTTGACAATCTCTTATGAAACCACATGTACAAATAAACACGTTTGACATATCAAACACAAACATACCAATCCATGACCAAATCAAAATCCTAAAAGCAAAGTAAAAATTTTGAAAACTGGCAAGTTAAACACTTAAACTTTCTACAGGAAAGTGAGGCCGGTTGCTTCGGAAGGGTAAGCACCTTCTCAACACTAAATACACACGTTATAAGCATGAAGTGGTCTTCGAAATGACATCTTAAAAACCAGTATATATTTAAAAATTAACAAAAATATAATTGCTTTGAATAAGATGGATTTATGTTGAAGAAAATTTAGGAGTGATAAGGTGCCCATCCTAAGATGGAGAATTCTACAATTAGTTGTCTCAAGTTGTTTGAATTGCATCGTATTTTCTTATCTGTCTGTCTTGTTAGGTTCATTGCGCATGCTTCACAAAATCATGTTTTCATTTCACGTGTTTTTTGGTTTTTTTTTCTATCATTATGTTTTCCATGTATGGATAAGCATATAACATTCGGTATGAGAAAGAAGAACCTATACAAATAGCATCTGTCTATTAAGTCCAAATTCAGTAGGTTCCATTGATGGTCTTTATATGCAGGTTTTATTTTATATGTTGTACAGCAATGGATATTTATGGCATACAAACATATTGTATACCTTTTTTATTTATGGTTATTTATCAAAAAAATCCAACCAACCTATTGCATAAGCAGAAAAATTATACATTATAAATAAAATAAAATCGCATTCAACTACAGCCCAACCTGCCTAAAAGGCCTCCTCTATATAAGGACCACCTGCTTATAAAGGCCAGTAGAAATGTATCCCAATTGTTCTTTATTCGTATTATTTGAACCTCTATTAAAGGTTACCTGCCCATAAAGGCCACTTTTACTGGGCCCCTTGGGTGGTCTTTATAGACAGGTTTGCCTGTATGTACAAAAAATTATTATATATTCAAATGCTTACCAACATAGTTTACATTTTAATTTCTTAATTTATTTATAAACAATTCCAGAAAATACGCAGAAAAATATATTGAACTATGGTGGCCGAATGAGGACATGCAGAAAAATATTTCACTTACGAAATTTTGCATTGATCATGATACGTGCAACTACATGTATTACATGCGCAAATAGGAATCTTAAAGTGTGCACGACAAAATCGTGTTCAACTTGATAAGCATCGGCTCGGCATTTATACATCCATAGACACAACTCATCCGTGACATGACTTGATTTGTATCCGGCCATTCTAGTGCACTATAATTTTATGAGCGTTTTATTCTCGCAATTAAAACATTCGTTGATAGCACGGGTTTTTTGTCTTTTGAATTTAAAATCACGTTAATTACGGGAAATAAACAACTGTTACGCCAAAAAAGGACAATGTTCAGATGATATTTTGATAAAGATCTATTGATAAGCATCAAATCTCTGATGTGCGATCTTTGATTTCAAGACATGCTTCATAGATGTGTTAAACTTTCGCTTTTTCCGATTTTTTATTTTTGTTGGTTTTTATTATATTATTTTTTTTATTATTCTAATTATTATAAGATATTTTTATTACTTAAAGACGCATATATTAGTTAAAGAGTAAAAACGTTTACATGACAGGGATAATACAGATCTTTGTTTCAGCAATGCTTTATTTGTTTGAACTTAGATACGACTTAAATTTTAGGAGTTTGAAGACACGTGACTTACACGTGATCAGTAATTTTCTGTCCTATTTCAAGTTTAAAATTGAAAGTTTGCAGCTGAATGATATGCAATTAGCAATACCTAAACAGTCGGTAACAACACGCCACAATGAACCAAACTTGAACGAGGAATACAATGTCACTGACCTGATACAAAAGTCTACTAAACTATTGTAACAGAAACCATTTTTTAAAATATGAAAGCTTGATTAATTAATGCAGTGCAAGTTAAAAAAAATATTTTGTCGGCAGTCGTGGCGACACTAGACATTTTAAAAATTTGAAATTACGAATGTACATCTACTCATGGTGGTTAAAAAGTAAAGTACGTGCATCTTTAAGTTGGAGCACTGTTTGCATTTACAGATATTCAAATTGTGTCGGTTTCCATGGCAACAGTCGCTAATTTTAAATTTAAAACCCTAAACGAATACGTGGTGTTGGTGAGTAACAATCCTGTAAAATACCGTTACTGTGCGAGAACAATAAAGTGAAGTATTTTTACATTCTGACGGTTGAACAAACTAGGTAGAAATGTATACCAATATACCAACACGAGTCGACGGATTGCATGCATACCACATTAAGGTATGTAGGTCAAATATCAAGGTCACAAAGAAAAGCATTTTAGATGGGACAGGGTTCGTGGATATGGTCCAACGTAATTGGAGACTTATTATTATTATTAACTTTTCGTCATTCTTAATAACGGATTTGGTCATACTTAAAACAAATGTATGTCAACATGTCAAATTGGACTTAAGATAAATGGCAACAAAACAAAATTAATGAAGATCAATGCTAAGAAAGATAACCAAGTAACAGCAAATAACAACAGAATAGAAGAGATCAGCGATTTCACATACCTTGGCAGTAAGATCACAGCCAATGGAGACTCTACTGTAGATGTCCAATATAGAATAACAAAAGCTCGTGCAGATGCAAACCTACGGAACATCTGGAAGTGATGAAGTATAAGGACCCAAACCATTATCAAAATATTCAAAACCAAAGTAATTGGTGTTCTTCTGTATTGTTCAGAGTCCTGAAAGGTGACCAACACCATCACTCAAAAACTAGACACGTTCCAAACCAGATGACTCCGCAGGATTCTAAAATGTTCTGCCAAAATATGATTAGCAATGAAGAGCTGTATAAAAGAAATCAAACAGCTGCCATATCCGACCAGATCAAAGAGAAAGGCTATAGGTGGATCGGCCATGTCCTTAGAATGGAAATTTTAGAGATACCAAGGGTACTCTTAAGATGGACTCCACCTCAAAAGAGAAACAAAGTAAGACCCAAGGAGACATGGCGGAGATCAGCTGAGAAAAAGATAAAGGAGCAGGGATAGACTTGGGGCGTAGTACAGCAAATGGCAGCCGGTAGACAGAGACGGAGATCCTCGGTCAATGCCTTATGTGCCCAAGGCACGAAGAGTACTAAGTAAGTACATGTAATTATTGTCAACATGTACTACGTACCTTATTGTTTGTGTCAAAGGTCAATGCCGCGAGTTCAAATACAGTTAAACATGTCTATAAAGGCCACCCAAGGGAACCAGTAAAAGTGATCTTTATGGGCAGACGGCATTTATATAAAGGTTCAAATAATATGAATAAATTACAATTGGGATACAATTCTTATGATCTTTATAAGCAGGTGTCCCTTATATAGAGATGGACTTTGAGGGCGGTTTGACTGTATTATATTTTGCCGCCATACTTGATGAATGGGAAGGGAGGGCATTTGTCTCTAAATAATCTGCTCCAGTTGTATTAAGAAAAACAAAGACTACGTGGAAAACAATAAAACAATGACATTTGTAAATATGAGGTAATAATTTCTTTTTAAGGATTGTTCAAGGGGCAGGTATTGCACACCTGGTCACGAGGCTATATTATCACTTTCGGTAAAATTATCTCTTTATCACCAATATATTAAGAAAATTGTTTTCACGGGAGGGGCAATAAATATTGCAATTACTGATACCCGATATTTGATACGTCATTAACCCAGAAGATCAATTACCACACTTACTCTTTCGTTCTCGAGTAACGTGGGCAGGTTAATAATGCATAATTATTACACACGACAGACCTGTCGAAAGTTTAACAATGAGCTAACGAATTGGCGCCGAATTGGTAGCTCATTATGGCTCCCCGTTAGCTATACCGTGGCAGCTTTTCGGGATCTGCCATCTATCTTTCTGGCAGCTTTTCGGCCACAAGTTATCCATATCTCGGTCACTTGGCAGCCATACTTGAACTCATTTTCGTTATCTCAAAGTTAAAACGTTTGACAGGTCTGCACTGTTCTCTTCTTTCCTAGGCAGGTAGAATTTGTTAATTTGCATAATTTTAAGGTTTTTTTGAAATGCATAAATAAATCCCTTCATCATAATTTCAAATTTGTGAGTTAAATTGAATCTGACTCTTGTTAAAATTAACCCAGCTCATTTATTAAAGTGATTGACATTTTCTTAATTTATCATTAACCGAAAATTTCTAATTGCACACAAAACTTTATTTATAAGGTATCGAGTATCGGGAAGCATGGTAAAGTGACATTTATTTTACCATTTTAATATGATATAAGTAGTGTGAAATACTCTAAGTAGTTGTGCAAACAATAAAGAATAATTTTTATGTTATGACTTTCTTAATTTTTCATAAGCACAAACAGTACAGACCTGTCGAAAGTTTAACGCTAAGCTAACGAAAAGAGCCGAAGATCAACTGCCAAGTGGCTGACATATGGATAGCCAACTGTAGAACTGCAGATGTAAAGATAGCAGCTGTTAAGAAGCTAACGAGCTGTCGAGATGACATAGGGCTACGGATTTGGCACCAAGTTTTGAACTTTTATAAAGCTTGTACTAAAGTTTTAAAAGTATTGTTTTTGGTTGTTTTATTATGAACAAAGAGCGCAAAATATCATAAGTAATAAAGAATAATTTTAATGCCGTGATTAAATTTTCTTAATTTTTCATAACCTCAAAACATGTTCATTTATTCTCAATACAGCACAGTCCTGTCGAAAGTTTAACAATAAATACCGGAATCGTAAGCTAATCTTGGCCCCTCGTTAGCTATATCTCGAAAGCGTTTCGGCATCTGATTTCTTTCTCTTGGCAGCTTTCTGGTCACAAACAATTCATATCTCGGGCACTTGGTATAAACGAGCTATGATTCTTGGACCCAGTTGGTATTGCGGTAGCTCAGATGGTAGAGTGCTCGCTCCGTAAGTGGGAGGTCGTGGATTCGATCCCCGGTCTGGTCTGATCCAAGACTTGAAAGTGGGTAGTGACTGTTCTTTCGCCAAGCACTCGGCATTACGAAATGAAAGTCACGGTTCTTTCGGATGGGAATTTTAAATAAACGAGGTCCCGTGTCACGGTGGGCTTGGCACGCTAAAAAAACTGCTGGATAATGCCATAAGCGCGACGCACAAACAAAATTTCTGCACCTTCGCCTATAGCTTGCGGCGTCTCGATGTAAGTGAAAAATTCTTGACTGGGACGTTAAACACCATTACTCCACTCCATTCCACCCAGAGTTGTTCGAAACTTGATTACTAGTCGTTTCATCAGTGATTAACACAAATTAAAAACACCAATTAAAATCAATACATCATTATCAAATTGATTGTCTTATAACAATGCGCTTACATGTATGTTTGATGAAATTCTACTTACTTTCAAATGTTAATTTCACAAAATATTTGAAATTATGCAAAATTCCAATTTCCACTAATCAACTGATTAAACTAACTAAGCTTCGAACAACGGACCCCTGTTAGTTAGCTCAGAGTTAAAACTTTCGACGAGTCTGTACTATGCATTATAGCTCTAAGTGTCATTTTCCTTTTCGATTAGGTTTTTTTTTTAAATATGACCGAGGATCATAAAATATCCTAAATAATAGGCCAAACAATAAAGTATAATTTTAATGTCATAATTTTCGTAATTTTTCATTAACCCAAATATTCTTATTACTTTCAGAACAACTACAAACATTTAAATAAAAGTGTCAGATATCAAGAGGAATAAGAAGAGCGAAATACGATATCCATTTGTTTCAATAATACTTAAATAAAGTGTCATGCTCATGTTAAAATTGTCTTAATTTTTAATTAACCTGAAATTTGTAATTTCTGTAGAAAAAATAGAAGAACAAAAGCTTCAACGACAATATTGGATATCATATACTATCAAAGGAATGTCATTTTTACTTGTTCAATTTTTTTTAAAAAATGATAATAAATGGAACATAATCTAATTGTTTAAATTTAAAAATAGGAAAAACAATCTGTATACTCATATATATTTAGGCGTCTTGAAAAATGAGGTTTTGGAAGAAAACTTAAGTAGCTTAAATTAAGAGTATTGTCTCGTAAAAAATCTTTTTACCACCATGATGTGTTTTGGAATTTGTGTTAGTTTTAAATAGAAGAATGGACGTATATTGTTTCAAGTTGAACATTGAGTTTCTAGCTGGGAGGTCAATATGAGGTCTCTGATACGACTTTTTTTATAGTATTGACTAGATTGTTTTAAAAATCATTGCAACTAATTATACAAATATTTTGATAAAATTTCCCTTTGTAAAACTTTCAGAAATGACGACACTTCTTATATATTTCTCTTTTATTTTGATTTTAAATAATCAAAAACAAAGGTACCAATCAATGCCAAAATCAAAATCATAAAAGCAAAGTAAAAAGTAAAATCTTTGAAAATCAATAATATTCAAAAACAAAATACCTATCCATGTCTAAAGCACAATGTCAAAAAACATACCTATCCAAATCACGATTCAAAAAAAAAACATACCTATTCATGTCATAATCACAATTTCTAAAAAAAAAACATACCGATTCATGTCTAAATCACCATTCCAAAAAACATACCTTTCAATTCCAAATTACAAATCAAAAAAGCATACCTATCTATGTCAAAATCACAGTTCCAAAAAACATACCGATTTATGTCAAAATCACAATTCCAAAAAACATACCGATTTATGTCAAAATCACAATTCCAAAAAACATACCGATTTATGTAAAAATCACAATTCCAAAAAACATACCAATTCATGTCCAAATTACAATTTCAAAAACATACTTATCCATGTCCAAATCACAATTCCAAAGCAAAGTAAAAGAACGTTAACTTCCATTAGGGGAGTGAGACCTATTGCCCAGGAAGGGTAAGCACCTCCTGTCGAGCTAACTTCATCCGCTACTTGTGAAATGAAAATTGAGAAAGAATGTAACGTGGAAGTATGAGACTTCAAATATATCCAGAACAACAAATACAAAGACGTACTAACAACTTACACAAGAAAGCCAAGAAAGTTAATGTAAGAAACAGCAAAATAAGAAAAATCAAGAAAAGAGACAATGTGATATTTAAAAAGCTGCAGGCAATATAATTTTATAAATTGTACTTCAGTAAGAAGAAAAACCAAAACAATAATTCGGTTTATTATTATAAATCAAATTAGTGTTGACATTTGTAAAAAATGCGTCATTTCCAATCGTTAGAGATAGTGTTTGCGTTAAATTGTCTAAATCACAACGATTATTATTAGATAGATAAAGGGAAACAAAATTGTTTTCGATAACTCATTGTTAACTACGTCCTTTTTAACATACACTGGCATTTTATGTGGAAGTTTGATAACTTAATATGAAAATAGATTTACAGTCAAAGTTGAATAGTGCATTGATGTTTTACACTATAGTTAAAGTTCTTTCACTATTGAAATGGTTGAGGAAACTGGAATGCCTTGAGTAAACCACCTACCTTCAGCAAACGACTTGGCGAGTAGAGTAACACGTTTACAAGAGATTCTGGCTTTTCTGTTTATATCCGGACCCCACATTTTTATGTGGATACCAAAACACACGAATTTACATGTCAACGAAGTAATGCATACATGTAATACACACTAACCTTAAGCAAAAATCACAAATCACAAAATTGCTAATACGGTGAGATGACATATTTTCTTAGCCCCACGAAAATTGAACACCACGAAGATAAATAATTTCACAGTATCAGCATCAAATTAAAAAGCAGTTTGCATACACAGGCAAATCAACAGCAAACTATTGTGCAAGATACATGCTTCAAACGTCAAACATTTCGAAATTCTTCAAGTGTGATTGATTGAAATGAAAAAATGGGTGAATACCGTGAAATGTTTACTTTTGTGGTGTCCATTGTTCGTATTTCTAAGAAAACAACACCATTTGCGTGTTGGTAAATTCGTGAATTATATATATATATATACTTTGTCGTTCACGTGCAAATTTGCGGATTAGGAACTCAACGAAAATTAGGTCACCCCAAAATTCAGTGATTTCACAGCAATGTATCAATGCAAGAACAGAACTATTTGCAAATGAGTTGGACATGGTGACTCGTTCATAAGGACGCTCATTTGGTAGATGGAAACCGTGTGTTTAAAAATTGGAAAGCATAAAGCATCTGGAGGAAAACAGAAAAAGGGGGTTCTGAAAAAACTTTATTATCTTTAGTTTGATTGGAGGTTTTCATTTATGAATGTACAATAACCAATGTTGTTGCAATGTGTTTTATGGCTAATAGCAGTGTGACCAATGGGTTAACGTAACCATGGCAACCGCGGTAACTATGTTTTGGTGGTTTGTCCTAGTTATCTTGACGGGGGATATTATTGCTCGCTTGTGGGTGGAAAACTTTTTCTGTAAGCGAGACAAATACTTGTATATATCTATTAAATACTCAGACTAAATGTCACTTGTTGTTATGTTTGTTCTATTTTGTTTGTAATTTTAAAGAAAGTCTTGTTGTTAATTCATTGTGACATGAAATTTCAAAAAGTGCGATTTTTAATTGTGCAATTTTTTACAAATAAACAAAATGATAAACCAAACGATAAAGGTTTTTATTTCTTTTTATTATTTCTATTGAAATGTCAGTATTCATGTTTATTTCTGAACACACAAAAAAATACAAAAAATCAATAACATTTGTCATATGTATTTCTATTTGATTTTAGGACAAAAAAGTCCAACATCGAAATAAAGAACTTGAAATAGGGGCAAAAAACTTATATTAAAATAAAGAAAGTTAAAACGGCATATACACTTGATGAAATAATTGCGGTCTTAATAATAACAGTATACAAATTTATTTGTCAACTAGCCTGTCATTCGATGGATTTAAATTAAGATTAAATCAGTAAATTTTGAATTATGAATTGCAATTTTAACGGCATGTCGTTTCTTCCAGCAATTAGTTTTTGACGAAAAAGCTAAAAATACACGTTAATATAAAAACGATTCAAATGAAACAGAGTCACAGTTGCCATTGCAATATTGTAGTTCATGAAAGGTTTAGACTTTAGACGGTTTGTCTGAACAAAAGTCTAGAAATAATAAAGAAAGACTGGGCGGTGAAGAAACGTCTGAAAATACTGTTTATTATTTTAGGGCAGAAAACGGTAGGCAACAACATGATTTATTACATCAATAACTTAGAGTTGTTATAATATGTCTTTCTTAAAGTGTTAAGCTTTTGAAAAATCTGTACTGTAGCTGAGTGCATTCTTTTTGATATATGGGCGAACCTCCAATTAAAAGTGCATAAAACAGTGTACCAAATGTTAGTCTAACATTTCATTGACATATCGAAATAAGCACATTAAATTAATTTAAGGTGAAATAATTAAGACTATTTCATATACAGTATAACCTGTGTATAAAGACCACCCAGGGGACTGGGCAAAAATGGACTTAATAGACAGGTGGACTTTATATAGAGGGTCACCTCTTATGAACAAGTTATTATGTATTGCTGATATTATTTACAAATGAGTGAAACATATGTAGTACATATTTAAATACTATTTTATTAAATTTGTGAAAAAATTATTTTGATTATAGTTGTTTAAAATAGCTTTTTATTTACCTTTTAGAGTTTATTATAGAAAATATTTGAAAAGTGAATTTAATCATCTGATAACATGGTTACTGTATCGGTATACACTTGACTAATTGTCTTTGTTTTCTTAAGAAGCAGGGTGTCACTAATTAAGATAACAGGTACAGAAAACATACTACCTGTAAATAACAAAGACTATTTATACCTTCTGATTTAATGGCTTCAGTGATTGACATGAGAATAATGACTTTATATGGGTTTTTTTCTGAAACTTTTACTTATTATAACTCAAAACTTTATTCTTTACAATGAAAAATTGTAAAACTTTGATTATCACTCTATACACTGATCAAAGATTTGTAATTATAATAATATATATTCTAATCTTCCTGCATCAAGAATATAAAAATTAAGTTGATTTTTTGCACAAACTTTAAGAAATTATAAATCTCTAAAGACTTAAAAAGTTGACTGAAAAAGTGGACTTTATAGACAGGTTGAGAAGTCATTTGGGACTGAAAAGGGTGGACTCTATTCACATTAGACAGGTGGACTTTATATACAGGGTCATTATATAGTAAAATCCATTGGGGATACCTCAGACCGGTTGCTATAGACAGGTGGACTTTATACGGAGGTGGACTCTATAGCAGGTTATACGGTATATCGAGTCTGTCAGTTCAAAGATTGTGACAGAAAACGGAGTTCCCCGAGAAAACCAAAAAATCTTCGGCAAGCAAATTAACAAATTATCTAAAATTAGAACCTGTCCAAGTGGGAATCAAACATAGGCACTAAGTGGCGCTCTGTAACGCCACATAGCGGTGTTGCCGAGTAAACGCGCCCGACATGTCTATGTGGGGAATTTCAACGCATAAAGAGGTCGGCCACGTTTATGTGGCGGCGTTCAACGCATAAAGATATGGTTGCTTATATGCAGAGGAAGGTAGCCTTAGCGTCCTCTTTATTTGTTGAAATTCTTCGTGTTTGAACACGTTTATGCAGGAACACCACTATGTGGCGTTACAGCGCTCTTATTTGTTAGCCCCTATTAAATATCAGGAGAGTAAAAGCTTTTTCATCCCCCATCTAATGCATCTATTTTAAATATGAAAAAATTATTTTTTGAATTATTATTCGGTCAGTTTTGTCTTTTTCATCAAAATTAAAATGTCGGTAGAAAGTGCAATTAGACCCTAGAAGAGCGCAATCCAAAAAACTAAACAAATATCGTACAAAGGGTTGATTAAACTAGATTTGTCTCTTGAGAGCCAAATACCCCCCCCCCCTTTAAAGTTTTCCTGCGACCTTGACCTATCCGATATGACCATGGTTCAAAGTCATGACACACCTTTGGACCATGAATATATGCATGTGACGTTTCATGAGAGTCCTCCGAAGCATTGATGAGATATGGCCCGAACACGATTTTACACGAACAGACGGGAAGACAGACATGGTGATTCCTATATACCCCCCTCCCCTAAAACTTATTTGCGGGAGGGGGGGTAATAAAAACATGTTCAACTCACAATCCTAAAGAAAAGTAAAAAATTTGAAACCGGTGTCAGTATTGTGTGACCTTGGGAAATGGTATGCGCATCTGTGACACGGCGAGCTGCTTCGGCTTCTAGTAGTACAAGACAGACATCAAAACACTCATATATTTACAAATTGGTTCTTAATATACTTGCTCAAGTAGCGAACCACGGCTGAAAGATTTCTTATACAACGTTAAACAACATAACAACAACCAACCAACTTTAAAAGGCAGTCGGATATAAAAAAAATAATACAACTGTACAGCAAAGACCTATCGAACATTGTTAAAACTGAGCTAACGAAATGGTGTCAAATCACGGCTGTCGAGTGGTCGAGGTAGTTAGTGGTTGAAAAGTCGCTGAAACCGACATCAGATGCAAACTAGTACTCCAAATCAGGTGTGGAGTAGGTTTCGTGTTAAACTTTCGACAGGACTGTACCGTATATGTGAAGAAGTTCTTGATGTGGATCAATGACGTCCATATGGTTATTTATAAACAGGAGGTGCTTACCCTTCCGGAGCACCCAGCCTCACTTCCCTGGTGGAAGTTCACGTGTCTAACCTAACTTGTCAGTTCCAAAGTTTTTACTTTGCTTCTGGATTGTGATTCGGAAATGGATTAGTATGTTTGTTTTTGATTATAACAATTTACGTTTCTGTTCACAATTTTAGTTTCTTTTCTGTACGATTCATATAACCAGTAGACAGTTCCAATTTTTGGACATTCTACCTTCAATGAACCCAGCAGAGATCTGATACCAGGCACCATTGTTACGCCACATGTTACGCCACATAGCGGTGTTGCCGCATTAACGTGTTCCAACACCTCTATGTGGGGAATTTCAACGCATATAGAGAACGCTTTAATGCGGCAAAAAGGCTACATTCCGCCGCATAAAGAAAACATTTACTGTCATCACCTACACCTCCATCATGATTAACACCTTCATTAAAAAACCACCACAATCACTATCATCGTGATGATCATCATTATCGTTATCATTATTATTATTATTATTATTATTATATTATTAAAAGCAATAGTCGAAATTCTGCCAAAATCACAATTTAACTATCATCAACATATATAACAGTCACCATCGCCGCCGTCGTCGCCCTCTCATCGTCCCCGTCCCCATCCTCCACCTCCTTCAATTATTATTACCATTATCAACAACAGCATAAATTACCAATTGTCATTGTCATAATTAATGTCACCACCACCGTATTTGTCTAGATATTAGCTCTTTTTTAAAATTCATACTAAGGTTTTAAAATTAGTCCTCTTTATGCGTCAAAAAGGCAGCCTCGCGCCGCATATAAGCAACACATCTTTATACGTTGGACGCCGCCGCATAAACGTGGCAGACCTCTTTATGCGTTGAAATTCCCCGCATAGACGTGTTGGGCGCGTTTATGCGGCAACACCGCTATGTGGCGTTACACACCATAATTATGGCCAATACTTATCATCGGGTTTTGTCAGTGATAAAATTCACAAACTGTGAAAACAATCTGCTCGATTCATTGTCAAATCTGACATGTGTTAAAAACATACCACCCATGAATTTATTCCAGCATCCGTTAATCAAAAGGTACCTTACAGTCGGATAAAAACTTCTCGTTTTCCATTTTTGAAATATCGGCTGTACATTTTACGAGAAAATAAACACGTCATCAAAATGTGTTTCTTTTCAAAATGGCTGTCTCGACAAATTCATGTCACAGAAGTCTATTTCAAAAGGACAGTCTGGATGAAATTCCTACGCACAACGCCGTGTCGTTCTCCTAACGTCGGACAAACAATACTTCCGTCTTAGTCATGGTTGTACAACATATTTATACAGTGTGCTGTGTAAACAGAGATTCCTACCACGAGGAAAAACAATCCTCCATCAACATGTTCCTGTCACATGACATGCGAGCGCGCGCATACGGTGGCGCTACCTGTCACTCATGAAACGGACATCTTGTCGGGACATTCGTCACATTCGAATGCTATATAAATATCATTTTTCTTTTCTTAACAAACATCTTGGTCCGGTTTCTTTGTTTTATCCCAATATTTCTTTCTTTATAAGATGTGATATCTGGCAGATTACTGAATCTTTTCTGTTTCCTCATTAAATGTATCCAGTATATTGTTCCTGCTTCAATGAAAGGATGCGTGTTTATTTTGCGAGGTTTTGAAGCCAGGTTGGTACATTTATCATGTCTGCATGTTGTTTTACAAGTGTCGAATCGTGTTCTTATTTATTTATTCTTTCATATATGCTTTTTATATCAAATACACAAACCATGATTCATCTTTGATTCACTTTTATATCACGATTGTTTTGTCTGTGAAACCGTCTATATGGTATCCAGCTGAAACTATATTGTACATTTAATACAAAATTTTAAAAGTCGTGCAAAAGTAGACCTATCTACGGCGGCACAGAGATAGCATGAAAAATATTTTTATTCTGAATGTTCACGCAAACGTTATCACGTGCTCATGAAAATGTTATGGCGTGTTCATTCAAAAGTAATTGCATGTTCACGCAAAAGTGATTACATTGGCGTGAAATCGCTATAGCTTTGACGTGAGCACGCAAAAGGACCAGTAGCTTTTACGTGAGGACGCAATAGATTCAAAAGCTTTTACGTGAGTACACAATAGGTTCAATAGCTTTTACGTGAGTACACAATAGGTTCAAAAGCTTTTACGTGAGGACGCAATAGGTTCAATAGCTTTTACGTGAGTACACAATAGGTTCAATAGCTTTTACGTGAGTACACAATAGGTTCAAAAGCTTTTACGTGAGGACGCAATAGGTTCAATAGCTTTTACGTGAGTACACAATAGGTTCAATAGCTTTTACGTGAGTACACAATAGGTTCAAAAGCTTTTACGTGAGGACGCAATAGGTTCAAAAGCTTTTACGTGAGTACACAATAGGTTCAAAAGCTTTTACGTGAGTACACAATAGGTTCAAAAGCTTTTACGTGAGTACACAATAGGTTCAAAAGCTTTTATGTGAGTACACAATAGGTTCAAAAGCTTTTACGTGAGTACACAATAGGTTCAAAAGCTTTTACGTGAGTACACAATAGGTTCAAAAGCTTTTACGTGAGTACACAATAGGTTCAAAAGCTTTTACGTGAGGACGCAATAGGTTCAATAGCTTTTACGTGAGGACGCAATAGGTTCAATAGCTTTTACGTGAGGACGCAATAGGTTCAATAGCTTTTACGTGAGGACGCAATAGGTTCAATAGCTTTTACGTGAGTACACAATAGGTTCAAAAGCTTTTACGTGAGGACGCAATAGGTTCAATAGCTTTTACGTGAGGACGCAATAGGTTCAATAGCTTTTACGTGAGGACGCAATAGGTTCAATAGCTTTTACGTGAGGACGCAATAGGTTCAATAGCTTTTACGTGAGTACGCAATAGGTTCAATAGCTTTTACGTGAGGACGCAATAGGTTCAAAAGCTTTTACGTGAGTACACAATAGGTTCAAAAGCTTTTACGTGAGGACGCAATAGGTTCAATAGCTTTTACGTGAGGACGCAATAGGTTCAATAGCTTTTACGTGAGGACGCAATAGGTTCAAAAGCTTTTACGTGAGTACGCAATAGGTTCAATAGCTTTTACGTGAGGACGCAATAGGTTCAAAAGCTTTACGTGAGTACACAATAGGTTCAAAAGCTTTTACGTGAGTACGCAATAGGTTCAAAAGCTTTTACGTGAGTACACAATAGGTTCAAAAGCTTTTACGTGAGTACACAATAGGTTCAAAAGCTTTTACGTGAGTACACAATAGGTTCAAAAGCTTTTACGTGAGTACACAATAGGTTCAAAAGCTTTTACGTGAGTACACAATAGGTTCAAAAGCTTTTACGTGAGTACACAATAGGTTCAAAAGCTTTTACGTGAGGACGCAATAGGTTCAAAAGCTTTTACGTGAGTACACAATAGGTTCAAAAGCTTTTATGTGAGTACACAATAGGTTCAAAAGCTTTTACGTGAGTACACAATAGGTTCAAAAGCTTTTATGTGAGTACACAATAGGTTCAAAAGCTTTTACGTGAGTACACAATAGGTTCAAAAGCTTTTATGTGAGTACACAATAGGTTCAAAAGCTTTTACGTGAGTACACAATAGGTTCAAAAGCTTTTATGTGAGTACACAATAGGTTCAATAGCTTTTACGTGAGTACACAATAGGTTCAATAGCTTTTACGTGAGTACACAATAGGTTCAAAAGCTTTTACGTGAGTACACAATAGGTTCAAAAGCTTTTATGTGAGTACACAATAGGTTCAAAAGCTTTTACGTGAGTACACAATAGGTTCAAAAGCTTTTACGTGAGGACGCAATAGGTTCAAAAGCTTTTACGTGAGTACACAATAGGTTCAAAAGCTTTTACGTGAGTACACAATAGGTTCAAAAGCTTTTACGTGAGTACACAATAGGTTCAAAAGCTTTTACGTGAGTACACAATAGGTTCAAAAGCTTTTACGTGAGGACGCAATAGGTTCAAAAGCTTTTACGTGAGGACGCAATAGGTTCAAAAGCTTTCGTGAGTACACAATAGGTTCAAAAGCTTTTACGTGAGGACGCAATAGGTTTAAAAGCTTTTACGTGAGGACGCAATAGGTTCAAAAGCTTTTACGTGAGTACACAATAGGTTCAAAAGCTTTTACGTGAGGACGCAATAGGTTCAAAAGCTTTTACGTGAGTACACAATAGGTTCAAAAGCTTTTACGTGAGTACACAATAGGTTCAAAAGCTTTTACGTGAGTACACAATAGGTTCAAAAGCTTTTACGTGAGTACACAATAGGTTCAAAAGCTTTTACGTGAGGACGCAATAGGTTCAAAAGCTTTTACGTGAGGACGCAATAGGTTCAAAAGCTTTTACGTGAGTACACAATAGGTTCAAAAGCTTTTACGTGAGGACGCAATAGGTTCAATAGCTTTTACGTGAGGACGCAATAGGTTCAAAAGCTTTTACGTGAGTACACAATAGGTTCAAAAGCTTTTACGTGAGTACGCAATAGGTTCAAAAGCTTTTACGTGAGTACACAATAGGTTCAAAAGCTTTTACGTGAGTACACAATAGGTTCAAAAGCTTTTACGTGAGTACACAATAGGTTCAAAAGCTTTTACGTGAGTACACAATAGGTTCAAAAGCTTTTACGTGAGTACACAATAGGTTCAAAAGCTTTACGTGAGTACACAATAGGTTCAAAAGCTTTTACGTGAGTACACAATAGGTTCAAAAGCTTTTACGTGAGTACACAATAGGTTCAAAAGCTTTTACGTGAGTACACAATAGGTTCAAAAGCTTTTACGTGAGGACGCAATAGGTTCAAAAGCTTTTACGTGAGTACACAATAGGTTCAAAAGCTTTTATGTGAGTACACAATAGGTTCAAAAGCTTTTACGTGAGTACACAATAAGTTCAAAAGCTTTTATGTGAGTACACATAGGTTCAAAAGCTTTTACGTGAGTACACAATAGGTTCAAAAGCTTTTATGTGAGTACACAATAGGTTCAAAAGCTTTTACGTGAGTACACAATAGGTTCAAAAGCTTTTACGTGAGTACACAATAGGTTCAAAAGCTTTTACGTGAGTACACAATAGGTTCAAAAGCTTTTACGTGAGTACACAATAGGTTCAAAAGCTTTTACGTGAGTACACAATAGGTTCAAAAGCTTTTACGTGAGGACGCAATAGGTTCAAAAGCTTTTACGTGAGTACACAATAGGTTCAAAAGCTTTTATGTGAGTACACAATAGGTTCAAAAGCTTTACGTGAGTACACAATAGGTTCAAAAGCTTTTATGTGAGTACACAATAGGTTCAAAAGCTTTTACGTGAGTACACAATAGGTTCAAAAGCTTTTATGTGAGTACACAATAGGTTCAATAGCTTTTACGTGAGTACACAATAGGTTCAATAGCTTTTACGTGAGTACACAATAGGTTCAAAAGCTTTTACGTGAGTACACAATAGGTTCAAAAGCTTTTATGTGAGTACACAATAGGTTCAAAAGCTTTTACGTGAGTACACAATAGGTTCAAAAGCTTTTACGTGAGGACGCAATAGGTTCAAAAGCTTTTACGTGAGTACACAATAGGTTCAAAAGCTTTTACGTGAGTACACAATAGGTTCAAAAGCTTTTACGTGAGTACACAATAGGTTCAAAAGCTTTTACGTGAGTACACAATAGGTTCAAAAGCTTTTACGTGAGGACGCAATAGGTTCAAAAGCTTTTACGTGAGGACGCAATAGGTTCAAAAGCTTTTACGTGAGTACACAATAGGTTCAAAAGCTTTTACGTGAGGACGCAATAGGTTTAAAAGCTTTTACGTGAGGACGCAATAGGTTCAAAAGCTTTTACGTGAGTACACAATAGGTTCAAAAGCTTTTACGTGAGGACGCAATAGGTTCAAAAGCTTTTACGTGAGTACACAATAGGTTCAAAAGCTTTTACGTGAGTACACAATAGGTTCAAAAGCTTTTACGTGAGTACACAATAGGTTCAAAAGCTTTTACGTGAGGACGCAATAGGTTCAATAGCTTTTACGTGAGGACGCAATAGGTTCAAAAGCTTTTACGTGAGTACACAATAGGTTCAAAAGCTTTTACGTGAGTACACAATAGGTTCAAAAGCTTTTACGTGAGCACGCAATAGGTTCAATAGCTTTTATGTGAGGACGCAATAGGTTCAAAAGCTTTTACGTGAGGACGCAATAGGTTCAAAAGCTTTTACGTGAGGACGCAATAGGTTCAAAAGCTTTTACGTGAGTACACAATAGGTTCAAAAGCTTTTACGTGAGTACACAATAGGTTCAAAAGCTTTTATGTGAGTACACAATAGGTTCAAAAGCTTTTATGTGAGTACACAATAGGTTCAAAAGCTTTTACGTGAGTACACAATAGGTTCAAAAGCTTTTACGTGAGTACACAATAGGTTCAATAGCTTTTACGTGAGTACACAATAGGTTCAAAAGCTTTTACGTGAGTACACAAAACATATTGCGTAATCTCGCCCAAAACTGTCATGTGAGCACGCGATAACTTTCTGGAGAGCACGCGATGTAAAAATATTGGTCATTTCACCTCTGTGGTGCCGTAGACAGTAAAAAATATTGTTCGTGTCATCTCTGTACCTCTCTGGTGTTTTCTAGTAAAAAAACGTTATATTTGGACCTTGTCACGTACCAGTAAACGTTTTCAAAACTGTCTTTGTCGCCAGAGGAGCAATACCTCTGGTATGCGTGTTGATGTTGCGAGAAAGAGGTTGTTCTAAACATTGTTGAGTATATTTACGTTTTATTAACCTTCGTTGGTTATTAAATAGTACCATGACTTTAGGTTTTCTAAAATTTAAAATATTAATAGCCAAATTTTCAAAATTTGTGAAAATTCAATCCTATTTAAAATATATTCTCACTGATTTGCAACATAATGTTACTTTTTGAAATACGTTCTTGGAGATTGGCGATTTTGACTATCAGAAATGGAAAACATAAATTTGACATGGACCTGTGCATGAATGCAATCCAAAATCCAAATGGCATTGATTTTGTTCCATTACTTCTGGTCATGTGCCACAGTACAGGACTGTTGAAAATTTTACACCCAGTTCAGGGTTCGTACAGACATTTGAACTCCAAATTTAAGGACTTTTTGGGGTCTTTTCATGGTCTTATTTGCAAATTTAAGGCCTAATCAGAGGTACAATTGTAGCAAAAGAAATATTGGTGCAAAGAAAACTAAATCAATAAAACAATTACTTACATGTCCATAGTAACAACACTTGAAGTGGATAAGGTTGAAGTTGGGCATTCAGAAGTGCCAGGTACCTTTAAATTGCTCCTTTCAAGTAGCTTATTAATTAATATTTATTTATTTACATCAGTCTATTTGCAAGTAGCTTATTAATTAATATTTATTTATTTACATCAGTCTATTTGCAACCACTCAATATCCAAATACAGACACCCAACTGGCCAAATTTAAGGGCTTTTTATGGCCTTCATGATAAATTCAAGGGCTTTTTAGGGTCAGACTTGTTTTCAAGGTCTTTTTAGGGCAAATCTCAAAATTTAAGGTCTTTTCCAGGCCTGTACGAACCATGCAGTTTATGAATTAGCGCCGAACTGCAGCTTACCTACGTCCCTTGTTAGCTATATCTCGATTGTTGCTTTCTATCTATCTTCAGCTTTTCGGACATTGTCTATCCATATCTTGGTCATTCGGTAGACGAGCTTCGTCTCTTTTTCGTTAGCTCAGTGTTAAACATTTGACAGGTCTGTATTGTACTTTTGCCATGTTGTAATATAATAAGTTCAATTTGCATACTATACGTGTAGTTCAAAACAACGCTTGACATTATATAAAGTTTTTTATATTCAATTAAGAAATAGACGGATAAAAATGTGGAATTTTGAATGAAAATCAACGGTTATACTAACTTAATGACAACCATTATCATTTATGCAATTTGTGCATGAAATTAAATACAAGTGTTTTAAACTTCTCTTATATAATTAATTGTGTTTCATTGTGCTTATTATATATACTCATACCCATGGCTAACAACCCTAAAAGCAAAGCAAAAACTTTAAAAAGGGGAAAATCAAGTTAAATACGCAACTTAAACCAACGAAGTGAGCCTGGGTGCTCCAGAAGGGAAAGCACCTTTTTGTCCAGCCAGCAACACCCGCTGTGCCAATAATGAAAACCCAGAAGGAAAAGGTACATGGAACTTTGGGCCTTCAAACATATCCAGGATAATATTGAGTAAAGAGACATACTTATCAATAATATTATGATGACAGCCATAAACAATAAACCACTGCGGTACCTCAGTTGGTAGAGTGCTCGCTCCGTAAGTGGGAGGTCGTGGGTTCGAATCAAAATCCAACTTAATAAAAATTATATTTAATAATGAATTCTCCAATATATACCTATACATCGCAATTTGAAATTGCTAATTTAAAAAATGCAGGCTACGATACCCGTGACTCGGACAAACTAATGTCCAGTGTTAGAAAGCATGTCAGTTCAATTATCGAAGCCTCAAAGGTTTTCTCCGGGCGCTCCAGTTTCTCCCGCCATCTCGATATAAGTGAAAATCTTGACAGGGGTGTAACACCACATTACTGCACTCCACTCTACACTGGCGTTATCAAATATTTCAAAATAGTTGACTTCTGACACTTTTATATCACAATCAAAATCCAATTATCAAGAAAAATTAAGACATTTAATAATGAATTCTCCAATATATACCCATAGGTCGCAATTTGAAATTGCTAATTTAAAATGCAGGTTCGACTACCACTTGGAACCACTAACATCAAGTTTTGAAAGTTCGCTTGTCAAAGATCGGTGTTTTTCCGGGCGTTCCGGTGTAGAACTGGTCGTTTCGATATAAGTGGAAAAATCTGACTGCGGCGTAAAACCACATTAGGCTAATGCAATCTAGCGTTGTATATGTTTCACAATAAATGACCTATGACACTTTTATATCACAATCAAAATCCAATTATCAAGAAAAATTAAGACATTTAATAATGAATTCTCCAATATATACCCATATATCGCAATTTGAAATCGAAAATTAAAAATGCAGTTTATGATACCCGTTATTATCTATATAAATTATAACGGTATTATCCGTTACAATATCTACACCATAAAATGTTTAAAAGATTGACATTATGGTAGAAATTGTTTGTTTTTATTTCATAAAAGTCAATAAAACAAAAATAAACATGACTTTATGATTTATAGCCGTGCCAGAAACATGAAAAGGTACATGGAGTACCAGTTACTAATGTAAGAGTTAAGATCGCCAGATAAGATTGATCGATGTATTGATCAACCCTTATTCTACTTTAAACCTACAGCGTACAGTAGCGTAAAAGTCAATATGGGCATATTAGATATGCAGTAGCTTAAAAGCTCGAGAATTTCCAGTTGAAGATTTCTCTTATGTACTTGGTCTTCATTCGTTCATTAATTCATTCATCTGATATTTTAGACATCAGATTTATTTATTTATTTATTTATTTATTTATTTATTTATTTATTTATTTATTTAGTTTATGGCGAACTGTGGCGTAAAAGTTAGACTCTAGCTTAAGCTAGTTCAACTGAAAATTTCTCCTACGTACAATATGCACTGCATCGTTAATATTTATTTATTTATTTTATTTTTTTTATTTATTTATTTATTTATT